>JAYKQN010000019.1:14702500-15302500 GCA_036785175.1 Eupleurogrammus muticus
GCAAACTTAAGCCGGGCCTTGACATGTGCTGATTTAAGCAGGGGAACCTTTCGTGCCATGCATGATTTCAAATCATGACGTCTTAGTGTATTACCTACAGTAACCTTGGAAACGTTGGTCCCAGTTCTTTTCAGGTCATTGACTAACTCCTGTCGTGTAGTTCCGGGCTGATTCCTCACCTTTCTTAGAATCATTGAGACCCCACGAGGTGATATCTTGCATGGGGCTCCACTCCGATTGAGATTGACCGTCATGTTTAGCTTCTTCCATTTTCTAATGATTGCTCCAACAGTGGACCTTTTTTCACCAAGCTGCTTGGCAATTGCTCCGTAGCCCTTTCCAGCCTTGTGGAGGTGTACAATTTTCTCTCTTGTGTCGTTGAACAGCTCTTTGGTCTTCACCATGTTACAAGTTAAAGTCTTGCTGATTGTATGGGGTGGACAGGTGTCTTTATGCAGCTAACGACTTCAAACAAGTGCATCTGATTAAGGATGATACATGGAGGGCAGGTGGACTTCTAATGGGCGGACTAACAGGTCCTTCAGGGTCAGAATTCTAGATGACACACAGGTGTTCAAATACTTATTTGCCGCTATATCACACAAATAAATCATTATAAATCATGCATTGTGATTTCTGGATTTTCTTTTTAGTTTATCTCTCTCACAGTGGACATGCACCTACGATGAAAATTTCAGACCCCTCCATGATTTCTAAGTGGGAGAAATAGCAAAATAGCAGGGTGTTCAAATACTTATTTTCCCCACTGTATATATATATATATATATATATATATATATATATATATATATTTGGAAAATAAAAATTTGAAATTAAATGAATTCATGTGTCAAGTTAAAATAATACACAAATAGTAAGAAATTGATCTCAATAGGATATTAAATGAAGGAATTTATTTTTTAATATGCCAGTCTTACCTTCTTCATTGTTTTATTTATGAATAGAATTGTGAAAATAAATGATTCTCCTAGGGTCTCTAGACCTCACTTTGAGAACCACTGGGTTAGAGGCTTAAAAATAATCCTCATTTATTCTCTGACAGGTTTGGAGATGGCTGGTTTCCTTTGAATTCTAATGCACCATAACCCCCCTCCCAACATGCCCTATACATTAGAGAGATAGAATAAAAGTACAAATGGGGTCAGTGCTCTTATCATCACTGACAAGAAACCATGGCGTTATGCTCATTGCTAACCTAACCACCACGACCCAAAATGTGACCAAAGAAAAAGCCTTACTATATTTATTTAGAAGCTACACACCAGCAGTTTGGCGGGATACCCGACAAGTTTGAGCCAGCTCCTTGCTTCTGTCAGAAAATAGGACTATATGCCTATCACCCCACTCTTCACATCCTATGTAAAGCAGTGATGCTCTGTCTCTGCATCAAATCAATTAGCCTAATCTGGACTAATGTGGGTGTCAGTGTCAATCTGCTGAGATGAGGAAATAGCTAGAGTGTTGTTTGAAACTTAATGTTGACATCAAGAAAAAAAATCATTCAACAGCAACACAGCTGTAAGACTGCGGTAGTGAGAAAAGTAAAATTTTGCTTTTAGGGAAATTGGTTACATTTAGGAATATAATGGTAAGTAAAGTTCTTAGCAACAATAGCAGTGATTTGTCTTTATTGTTTCTATCCCTCCAGCTTTCTGTTTACCATAAAATACCAAATAATAGCAGAGTTTCACTCTTCAATGCCAGGTCTCCTTTTTAAAATCAAATGATGTGACAACTGATGTTACACTCAAATAATTTACCTTTGTTTTTTTTTTCCCCCTAGCATCTTGGTTCTGACACATCAGTGTTGGGTTCTATTGACATTCAAAAACAATCGCTTAATTTTCGTTCACCATGGCTTTGATGCAACAAAAACAAAAAAAATAGATAAAATGTTAAACATATAATTAAAATATTCAGTTGTGAAATATGCAATGTCATGACATCATGTAATGTAATACAAGTAATACAAGTCCTAATACAAGTCCTTCCTTCCTACAGCTGTCAGACTGTACAACAAGTACAGCTTTCAGTAACCCCCCCCCCAACAGAAAAAATGGACATTGTATATATAGACCAGTGCAATACATTTATAATCATATTTATATATACCTGTATATATCTGTATATATCTGTATATTGTTTTTTAATTTATTTATTTTTTTTTTTTTCCTTTTTTAAATTTTTAAAAACATTTTTGTAACTTTTCTAACTGCTGCTGTAGCACTGTGAATTTCCCCACTGTGGGACAATAGAGGAGCTATCTAATCTAATCTATCTAATCAGCAGTAGCATGCACCAATCTGTTGGGTCAGATGAAACTGCTGTCTGTCATCAGGTAGCCATGACATATTCAAGATAACTGACCCACCTGGTTCTTCTACTAAAGGCAACTGAAACTGTTATTTTTGTGCTAATATCTTTATTATTTATAACTCATCCTGACAACTTTGTTTCATTATTTGTAATACAGGAGACACTCCAGCAGCTAGTGATGATGCCTTTACCAAATGTATTGGTTCTAGGCCGAAATCCTCTCTGTGGTAAGTACATTTTATTTGCATATCTAGGTGCGTGTTCAGCTACCAGTTGATGTGTGGGATTAGATCATAGGTCATGTAATACAAGTGCAGCATCTGTCAAACTCGAAGCTGAATCTGGCCCAGCACCTTATTATCTGTGGCCCCTTGAGAGCTTGCAAAGACTTGCACAATTAATTATGAGATAAGAAAGAGAAGAAATGTTTAAACTCAATAGACAAGTTGGTCACACCTTCTTTGTATGTCTTCCTTTGTTGAAATGCATTTGTTACTGTTGTTACTTCTCCTTAATATCAATATTCAGTATAGCGACACAAAACCAAAAAATCCAGTTTTCAAAAATCTGTTTAAAAAAAAAAAAAAGTCAAATATGCTTACTAGCTAGGAGGCTAACCTCATAACAATTATCTGATATACCAAGTAGATGCATTTATATCATCCATCATCTGCCATTTGAGGAAAACGTGAAAAAGCCAAGTGGCCCACAATGAAATTGAGTTTGACACCCCTTAAATTTAACAATATTCTAATAAATAGGGCAGTGGTCCTGGTCTCTAAATACTGAGCATCAAGTAAAAAAATGTTTAAAATGTTTAAAAAATCCTCATGTACAAGTGATCAAAATCAGGGGTATCAAACTGTCATTTTAGGTCATAGGCCACATAAAGTGCAATTTAATTTCAAGTGGACCCGACTGGTAAACATCATACATAAGGTAAAATTTCCATTTTTATGTAAAGAAATACATTAAAAATATTTACATCAATAATGGTAACACTTTACTTGACAGGGGACTTCATAACAAATCCATAGTAGATGTTGCTGCACATAAAGCATTTATGACTGTTACATGAGGCATGACTCAACATTTGTACCAAACCTTTCATACCAATAATGGACATTAAAAACATAACAATGACTAAGTACAACCCCTAGCAAGTATGGAATCACCAGTTTTGTGCGAATGAAGTCATTCAAAAGTGCAACTCCTTCGCATTCGGAAACACTAAAGGAAATGATTAAAAAACATTGTTGTGGTCATTAAATGTTACTTTTATAGACCAAGCACAGGGGGAAAAATATGTAATCAATCCATTCTGAGGTAAAAATATGGAATCACTCCATTCTGAGGAAGAAATATGGAATCACTCAATTATGAGGTACAAAATAAGGATATACCTGATCAATTTCCTTTTCTTAATTAAGCCCCTGCCTCAGGTTAGATCGGCTTGTTAGTCAGCAGTTAAAAAGTGCAGTTATCACACCTTGCAGGGCTGCTGGACCAAGTTGATTAGCAAAGATTATAGGTCCAACAAGAGAGATGTCTCTTGGAACCAAAGAGAGGATTGTCAAACTTCTTGAAGAAGGTAACTTCATGTATCGTTGCCAAAGATGTGGGCTGGTCAGTCAGCTGTATCAAAGATATGGACAAAGTACAAACAGCTTGGGAAGGTTAATAAAGCCAAGCTTACTGGTAGACTGAGGAAGACATCTAAGCATCAGAACAAAAAACTAAAGGCCATATGTCTTGAAAATACACATGAAGAAGAAATAAGAGGAAGCTAGAATTAATGTAGGTGACAGAACTAAAAATAAAACAACCAAATTTCCACAATCCTTGATGATATGGGGCTGCATGTCAGGCAAAGGCACTAGGGAGATGGCTGTGGTTAAATCCTTCAATAAATGCACAAAGTTTACATTGACACTATGAACAGTTTTATCTCCATTTGAAAATATGACAATGGGATGACAATGCATCATGCCATAGAGCAAAAACTGTGAAAGCATTCCTTGGAGAAAAACGCATCTAGTCAATGCCATGGCCTACAAATAGCCCAGATCTCAAAAAATGGTCCACAGCAAGGCTCTGATCTGCAAAGATCATCTGGCAACTGCAATCAGAGAGAGAGATGGCACCAGATTGATGAAGAATACTGTTTGTCACTCATCAAGTCCATGCCTCAGAGACTGTAAGCTGTCATAAAAGCCAGAGGGGGTGTAACTAAACACTAGTGGTGTGTTTTGATTGTTTTTTGATTGTATGTTTTTCATAATTCCATATTTTTTTCTTCAGAATGGAGTGATTTCCTATATTTTTTCCTGTGTTTGGTCTATCAAAGTAACATTTACTAATCACCACAATGTTCTTTCTTCATTTCCTTTAGTGTTTCATTCTTTTGATGCAAGTTTGTTCTCCTGAATAAAATGTTTGAGTGAGTGCTCACACAAAACCGGTGATTCCATACGCTAGGGGTTGTACTTCCACCGAATATTTCTCATCTTAGCAAATTGGGAATGTTCAATTTTTCCAGGGTATAAAAAAATGGGTCACCTGAAAGTAGCTAGATTACCTCCCAGTATTAAAAGTCAGATGGTGAATACTTCTCAAATTGTAATGTATTTGTAATGAAATAGTTACAATGGCTGGAGAGATTAAAATAATAGTATCCTTTATGAAATATTTTTATAAAGTTTTAATTAAATTTTATACCCATTTTCTCAGATGTGACATGATCTGGTAAGAGGTTTAGAACAAAAACAGCAATGCTGATTTGCAATTGGACATTTTATTCTTTCTTCCACATTCATTAAAGGTTTGGTATAATGTTGAGTCATGTTTCATAATATTGTCATAAATGTTTTATGTGCAGTTTGACAGCTGCTATGAATGCACATTTTCCAATATTTAATGGATTGTTTTAAGGATTTTTCAAACAACTAATGGTGTATCATTCTTGTTTTACGGTCTAAAACAACGGCCTAAAACGGTCGACCTAGCGCAGGCAAGAGTGAAGGGCGCAGGGCAAGTGGACCAGAGTATTCAGAAAGCATTAGCCTGCATTCCTAGGTTTCTTTTTGCCCTTTACCCTCCAGCCTGTCGGATAATCATTAAGTCAGAGTCAGGCCGACCAACGGTGGCTGTGTAGTCTAGCTCGCTGGCTTCAGTGGCTGCCAGCTGAAAGTTATTGGCCATGTGGCTCTTATTATGCTCTCATTAGGGGGCAGGGGACGCCTCTGTGAGTTTGTAGTTAGTTGCTGGGGGAGGGGTGTCTTCACAACAGGGGACAGTAGGAATGCACTGTAGCACCCCCGGGCTCTGATTTACCCTAGACTGCCTTGTTTATACACGCACCCTCAGTTATGCATGCAAGTAGTGTTTAGTGAGTGTGCTTACATGCAGATGTTGATGCACACATGCACACTATCTCCTTTGAATCTATCTTAAGACTGCAAATTTTCACTAAACAGTGATCTGTTGTATTCTAAAAACTTAAGTTTTATTTTCAGCTCCCTTCAACTTGTGATCATCATTGTTCACCCAAAAACTGTACTGAAAATTGGCCAGTCTGTGGCTACAAGTCACTTGCAATCAGTAATGTTATGTTAATCATTATTGCATGAACACGAACCCAGCTGCAGTCTGCAATAAATATACAGCGACTGACCAGAAGAAACACATTCTGTCCACTGCCCCTGTGAAAGGAAAACGCAGCACTGTTGAGAGAGATTGCTGTAGGAATTCCAGATACAGTCTAGATTATTTTTATTTTTATAACTAGATTTGCATTTCAAGAATAAATATGATGAAACATGCTAATGGAAAAAAAAATAAAACCAGAGGAATGCACCTGTCCAAGATCAGAAATCTTCTTTTAAAAGTAGTAACAACAGGAAAGACAACTGTTAAGTGACAGCTGACAGAAAGCATAAATTGAGGTCTTTGTCTGTGTGTGTGTGTGGTGGGGGAGGGATACAGGTGGTGTTTAAAGAGCAGTTTAATTTAAAAAAAAAAAAAAGCCTGCTATTGTACCTTTTTAACTTTCTGTGACACAGACTGTGTGTGTAGGAGAATAGTTGGTGTCTGCAGTCTGTTTCATTCAGACAACAAAAACACTGCTATAATTGTGTGTTTTTGGAAGCAGAAGTGGAAAATGTTTGAGCAACTTGGCATCAACAAGAAATAGTCAGTCACTTAATGTCACACTTTTTGAATGTGTTTGACCAAGTGAGTGTGTTGAATTCCTAACTGGCTACAATTTATGTTGAAAGGGTAATAAGTTTTTCAACTGTGTTGATAGGCCAAAAAGAACACCCCAATAAATCTTTTCATATATTTCCTGTATGGTGTAACAATCAGGGCATGTTACTGCTATACTGTGTGTGTTTAGAGATAAATGAGTTTACACGTAGGCGCAGTTACACTGTAGCAGAAGTACTGCTGCAGGATAATGACGTGTTATGCATGTATATGGGATTGCAACTTTTTAATAATGATCCAAAAATGTCCACAAAAAAGATATACCCCATGCTCAAGCTACAACTCCTAGCAAAAAGTATGGAATCACCAGTCTTGGCAGGCACTCACTCAAAATTTGTATTCAAAAGTGCTTTATTCAAAAGTGCTTGGCATTCAAAAACACCAAAGGAAATGAGTAAAAACATTCTGGTGTTTAAATGTTACTTTTATAGACCAAACACAGGGGAGAAAATATGGATTTTTTTTAAATTTCCTCCACAGGTTTTCAATTGGGTTGAGATCTGGTCTAATTGCAGGCCATGACATTGACTAGATGTGTATTTCCAAGGAATGCTTTCACAGGTTTTGCTCTGGCATGATGCCATGTCTTCACAAACATCTTTTCAATTGAAGGGATAAGAAAACTGTCAAAAATGTCGATGTAACTTGTGCATTTATTGAAGGATTTAACCACAGCCATCTCCCCAAGGCCTTTGCCTGACATGCAGCCCCATATCATCAAGGAGTGTGGAAATTTGGTTTGTAAATCTCACTGGAACAGCACCAAACAAAAGTTCCACCATCATCACCTTGTCCAATGCAGATTTGTGATTCATCGCTGAAGATAACCTTCACCCTGTCATCCACAGTCCATGATTGCCTCCTCTTACCCCAGAGGTGTCAAACTCAGGTCCTGGAAGGCTGTGTTGGTGCAGTAGAATCAGGCTGGTTCCAACCAGCCTGGTTGGAACAAAAACCTGCACCCACTGGGCCCTCCAGGACCCGAGTTTGACACGGTGCCTTAGCCCATTGCAGTCTTGTTCTTTTCTGTTTAGGCATCAATGATGGTTTTATTTTAGCTTTCCTGTATAAAAATCCCATTTCCTTTAGGCGATTTTGCACAGTTCTGTCATATTCATTGATTCCAGCTTCCTCTCATTTCTTCTTCATCTGTTGTTGTGTATTTTCTGTTTTCAAAAAGTTGAAAGCTGTGATTGATCTGATAAACAGTTCATTACGCGAGGCACAGACACACACTCATTGCTTTTATAAATAGATTAGCACAGCTGCTGGTTTACCACACAAGAAATCATGCTATTTTTTCTAACTGATGGAGCAAATACAAATCAGTTATCAACGCCAACATACTTCTATGATTTAATAACTTTGCGTAGAGTTCAGAAAATGTAGAAGGCCGCTAAGCTTTTTCAAGAAAGGGACCTAATGCCTTGTATGAGAGGGACATTGTTTCTTTATGTAAAATAAGGCCCGAACCACACTGAAATCCTTGTCAGTCATGGTTATTATCAAACTTTGAAAGCATCTGAATGAAAAGTTAAGAAATCAGCAAAACTGAGTGACTTAAGATATATGTGTGACTTAACTGGTCATATATATATATAGTATAGAGTATATATATATATATCTATATATATAGTATAGATATATATATATATATCTATATATATATATATATATATATATATATATATGAGCATCCAGTGTGGGTCCTTGGGCAAGACCCTTCAGGCTACTGCCCACCTCATACAATGATGAGAGACAAAGACATACATGAGACGTCGCCCGGGTTAACAAGGTCTGCGTCAGGTGCTGGGGAACCAGAGCACCTTGATGAGAAGTAGGCTACTGGAACAAGGCGGAAATGGCTGAGGTGCGAGAACAAGGCTCTATTGGAATGCTACTACTCCAGTTACCCTAGTCAGAGGGGTTACATGCAAAGACTGTGGGATGAATAGTTACTTTGAAACCCACAGTCGAGGCTAACGGCGAAACAACTAGTAGCTCAGTGTTTCAACATCCACAAACGGCAGCTGCTATCACAACTTGAGATTGACGAGATACAACACAAATGCTACGGCAAGGGGGAGCCAGGACGCCAGGTCAGAGGGGAGTTAACACTAACTCCCCAATCAGAGATTGGGAACACAACCCCAACAAGGGCGATCACGCTGAATGAGGCAGCGACTGACCTGAAAGATAAGATCATGGCGAGGATGAACACAAGGCAACCCCGATGCCACTTACAACGGCTAAGTGAAGTACCATCTGAAGGTCTCTTGGAAGATGTGAATGCAGCATTGAGAGCGATCCCTACCACAACAATCACTGAAACCAATGAGCTGATATACACTTCAGCAGCAGTGATCCTAGAGATGCTTGGCTTTAAGAGCAACCATGGGAGCCATGAGAAACAATACCCACCATGGAAACTAAGGTTGGAGGCTAAAATCAAGGCAACACGGTGTAAAGTGAGCCAACTGACAGAGGCCCAGAGAGGTGCAATGAAAAGACCAGTGCCCAAGAGGTACAGACAGATGCCCATACCTGAAGCACTCGAAACTGCCAAACAAAGGCTCCAAGCCTTGGCCAGCCGCCTAAAGAGGTACACAAATGAGAATGAAGCCAGACGAATAAACCGGCTCTTCGCAACTCAACCTGCGAAAGTGTACTCTCAATGGCAGGGTAATAACAGCAGAGCAGACCCACCAAGGCTGGAAACTGAGAGGTACTGGAAAAGTATATGGGAGCGGGAGGCATCACACAACAGCGATGCACAGTGGCTGATGGCACTGAGGAAAGACCACAGCAACCTCCCTGAACAGAATCCAGTTACCATCACATCTCAGGTATGAGAAACTGGACAGCACCGGGCCCTGACAGGATTCACGCATACTGGCTTAAGAAACTCACTGCACTCCATGAGCGCCTAGCAGCACAAATGAACCAGCTGCTAAGGGATGGGACTCACCCTGAATGGCTAACCGAAGGGCGAACGATCCTGATCCTGAAGGATCCCTCAAAGGGTACAGTCCCATCCAACTATCGGCCAATAACCTGTCTCTCCACAACATGGAAGCTCATGTCAGGCATCATTGCGGCTAAGATAAGTGGGCACATGGATCAATACATGAGCGAAGCACAGAAGGGCATTGGCAAAGATACCAGAGGAGCCAAACACCAACTCCTGGTTGACAGAACAGTCGCCCAAGACTGCAGAGCCTGACACACCAACCTGTGCATAGCCTGGATTGATTACCAGAAAGCCTATGACTCAATGCCACACACATGGATCACTGAATGCCTGGAGCTGTACAATGTCAACAGAACTCTAAGGGCCTTCATTGCAAACTCGATGAGGTTGTGGAAGACCACCCTTGAAGCCAATGGGAAGCCACTTGCACAAGTCTCCATCAAATGTGGCATATACCAAGGAGACGCTCTGTCCCCACTGCTGTTCTGCATAGGTCTGAACCCCCTCAGCCAAATAATCAACAAGACTGGCTATGGATACCGACTCAGAAATGGGGCAACCATAAGTCACCTCCTCTACATGGATGACATCAAGCTGTATGCTAAGAACGAGCGAGACATCGACTCACTGATCCACACCACAGACATTGGGATGTCATTCGGACTGGAGAATTGTAGCAGGATGGTGACAAAGAGAGGGATGGTATTCCACACAGAAGGGGTCCCACTCCCAGAAGGAACAATAGCAGACATTGGGGACAGTTACAAGTACCTGGGGTTACCACAGGCAAATGGCAACCTTGAAGCGGTAAAAAGGAAAGCGGCAACAGCCAAATACCTCCAAAGAGTAAGGCAAGTCCTAAGGAGCCAGCTCAATGGTAAGAACAAGACCCGGGCAATAAACAGCTACGCCCTGCCAGTGATCAGATATCCTGCAGGAATAATAAGGTAGCCAAAGGAAGAGATACAGACCACAGACGTTAAGACACGAAAGCTCCTCACCATGCATGGAGGGTTCCACCCCAAATCCAGCACCCTGAGACTGTACGCTAGCCGTAAGGAAGGAGGCCGAGGATTAGTCAGCGTGAGAGCCACTGTCCAGGACGAAACGTCCAAGATCCACAAGTACATCAAGGACAAGGCCCCAACAGATGACGTGCTTAGTGAATGTCTCAGACAATGGAGAACAGAGGATGAGGTGCTGGAGGAGGGACCATCATGGGAGGACAAGCCCCTACACGGGATGTACCACCGGAACATAACTGAAGTGGCTGATCTCAAGAAATCCTACTAGTGGCTCGAAAGGGCTGGACTGAAGGACAGCACAGAGGCACTCATCCTGGCTGCACAGGAACAGGCCCTGAGCACCAGAGCAATAGAGGCCCAGATCTACCACACCAGACAAACCCCAAGGTGTAGGTTGTGCAACCTACACCTTGGAGGCCCCTGAGACCATCCAGCACATGGTAAATGGCCTGCATTTATATAGCGCCTTTCTAGTCTTTCTCGACCACTCAAAGCGCTTTACACTATGTGTCCATTCACCCATTCACACCACATTCATACACCGACGGCACATGCCATCGGAGGCAAATCGGGGTTAAGTATCTTGCCCAAGGATACAACGATATGCAGCTTGGAGGAGCCGGGAATCGAACCACCAATTTTCTGACTGGTGGACGACTGCTCTACCTCTGAGCTACAGCCGCCCCACATAACTGCAGGGTGCAAGATGCTGGCAGGTAAAGCATACATGGAACGCCATAACCAAGTGGCTGGAATAGTGTACAGGAACATCTGTGCGGAGTATGGGCTGGCAACCCCAAGGTCAAAGTGGGAAACACCTCCAAAGGTGGTGGAGAATGGCCGAGCTAAGATCCTGTGGGACTTCCAGATCCAGACTGATAAAATGGTAATGGCAAACCAACCAGACATTGTGGTGGTGGATAAAGAGCAGAGGAAAGCCGTGGTGGTGGATGTGGCAATACCAAGGGATGGCAACATCAGGAAAAAGGAGCACGAGAAACTGGAAAAATATCAAGGGCTCAGAGAAGAGCTGGAGAAGGCTTGGATGGTGAAGGCGACAGTGGTGCCCGTGGTGATCGGAGCACTCGGGGCAGTGACCCTCAAACTGGAGGAGTGGCTACAATAGATCCCTGGAAAAACATCAGACATCTCAGTCCAGAAAAGCGCAGTCCTTGGAACAGCAAGGATACTGCGCAGAACCCTCAAGCTCCCTGGCCTCTGGTAGAGGACCCGAGCTTGGAAAGTGGATGAGACCACCCGTGGAAGGGTGAGAAGGGAATTTTTTTTTTTTTATATATATCTCTCAAAACATCTATTACTAATTATAGAACAATCCTTGGACTCTGATGTTGACTTGATGAGCTTTGGCTTCTCCTGCTTTTCCATTGGCCATATTTAATGTATACTGAGAATATAATTGTGTGATGATAGCTAATGAATTGGCATACCCAAAATGGGGGGGGAAAAGGGCAGGAAATAAAATAACGGATTCCATAAAATGTGAAACATTTCCTTTAAGTATTGTAGTGCTGGGAAAATGGAAAATATATATTATGATATGGAGTATTTTTTATAGGGATGCACCGATGTGAAAATTTCGGCCGATATATATATATCCGATATACATATCGGCAGTCACTGCCGATATCGATATTTGCCGATATCGATATATGTAGAGAAAAAAAGTTTTCTGTAGTGTCGCAAATTTAGTACAGACCAGAAAAAACACTGTAGATTTGAAAAGCACAACAGTGCTCTTTATTTAAAGGAAGGCTCACTGTAAAACTGTCATGTGGTTAGAGGAAGTACGGCGGAGCGGACCCGATGGAGCTCCGCGAAGGCGGCGACGTCGGCGGCCGCGGCGGCCAGCGATGAGAAGGCGGCAGGACGGCGTCAGACACCCCGAAGCAACGTTCCGCGCATTTTTTTTTGTCTTTTCGGGCGATGCGATGTGCTAGGAGAAAACCGCTACAGTTAGTTGCGTCACTGTCTGCGTGTCTCTCGGCGACGCACTAAGCTAGCTGGTCCTAGCGAGCTCCTCCGTCACATCGCATCGCCCGAAAAGACAGCGGCCTCCTCCGCCTCCACCGTGGCCGCCGACGAGAAGGCGGCAGGACGGCATCCGACACCCCGGAGCAACGTTCCGCGCATTTTTTGTCTTTTCGGGCGATGCGATGTGACGGAGGAGCCCGCTAGGACCAGCTAGCTTAGCGCGTTGCCGAGAGACACGCAGACAGTGACCCAACTAACTGTAGCGGTTTAACTCTGCCAATTGTTGACATATCGGCCAGAATTTGTTGACATCGGACCGATACCGATAAGTTTAAAAACGTGACATATCGGCCGATATATATCGGTTGGCCGATATATCGTGCATCACTAATTTTTTATATCATGTAATGATAAACAAAGAAATATGTTTTCAGTTCTCTGAAAAGTTTGACAAAATATTCATTGTTTAATCTCTGTTACAACTGTGGTGGGTGTACAGTAGCTTACACATTTTTTTTCTTAAATGTCTAACCTCAAAAACCCCTAAAATGCATAGAAAACTGCATTTTGGCACAATAAACGGCCTACACACAATACAAATTTGAGCTATTCTACCCCTGCATTGGGCTAATCCAGTGGTTCTCAAATAGTGGGGTGTGATCCCTTTTTCTTTTTTCTTTTTCTTTTTACACTGTCCTAGAATGAAGTGTAATTGCACCTCCACCACATTAGGAGGCAGTAGTACTCATTGGCAGAATGTGCGCAGGGAGCATTCGCTCAGTGGTGTAGGTGCAGGAGTATGAAGTGTAGACGTGAAGTGTAGCAGACTGAAGTGACACCATGAAAAATATTTAGTCGCACGGAAGGGCGCGAGATGTTCTGTCATAATTGAGAAGCACTGGGCTAATCCATGTCACCACACAAAACACAGCAATATTACACAGACACTAAGACACTGGAACAATTAACAAACACTTTAATAATACATGTGAATAGTAGGCTACACTTGTGTATGTTAATGTAGATTAAATTAGATTTGTTTTCTTTGCAATGCATTTGTGACAGGTTATTTGAGGTTTTGCCAGCTGACTCTGCCATTCTAAGGGAATGGTGTTTTAGTCCTGAATGTTTTAACGGAACAACATTCTTGTCCGTTCTGTTCATTTTTACTCTTAGAAATGATAGAAAAGATAGACGAGAAATGGCACAATAGACACTTTTCTATCCACCCCACAATATGTATAATCAAACTTTCCCATGATGTGTATAATCATACTGCCAGCACTATACTAAAGTGGATAGAAGTTGTGCATATCATACTATAAAGATAAACTGAGACAAATTTATTTAATGTTTAATGTCTTTGTGGAGTTCTATTGTGTGCTGCTCATGACAATGACCTTAGCTCCAACTCCGCTGTCCAAGGAATATCAGATTGCTTGTGCTATTCACTGACATGGAAGTCATTAGGTCCTGAACAGCTATTTGTCATCGCAGAAGAGAGGCTCACAAGCACACATTTTTTCTTATTCACTCGCATTCTTACACAGATTAACAATTGCTGCACAGGAAAAAGGGTTAGTCACTGTCCTCCTGGCCTCTTGTTTCCTGACAAGAGGATGAAGCAGGGCGGGAGGAAAAGCGGTGAAAAGGAAGCCTGAATGAATGCAAAGTCAGAGATGCAGATGATGTGTAACAATGATGAGGGAAGGAAGGATGGGTGGATGAATAGTGCAGAGCATAAAGAGATGGAGGGTGTGTGTGTGTGTGTGTGTGTGTGTGTGTGTAAAAGGGAGGAAGAGGGGTTGAGAGGAAAGGGGGATGCCTCCTTTTAAAGCCTGTGTGCTGCTGCTACTGCTGGACGGAGATTTTTCTGTTTTCAACTTCGTCTCTTTGCCTTCCTCCTGGTCTCTTTTTCTCCCTTGGTTAATTTATTTCTATATTTCTCCCTTGTGTTTTGTTGCTCCGACAGTTAAACTGAATCTACACAGCACACACACTTTGTTACTCTGCACATGCACAATACAAACTGCATACACATACAATGCCTATACTTCCTTCCCCCCACTCCTACACATGAATGTATACAGAACCTACCACATCATGACCACAGGCATGTCTTGGTTACTCGGTAGGATATTGAAGTATGTCTATTGATTCAAGAGAAATGAGAGAAGCGACCTTGATTTGATTGCGAGGAACATTTTGTCAAGTTGATAGAACCTGTCAGGCAAACACATTTTCTGTTTTTTTAATTTCAAGTTTTCCCAAAGGAAATATGGGGTACAAATATCCCTTATATGTTGAGGGTCAGTTTGACTTTTTTTTTTTTTTTTTTGTGTTGACCAAAGTGCTGTTTATCTTTTCTTCATGAAATGTGTATAAAATGAGGAGACTATTGATGTTAGTAGAACGTTTGTGCAGTTTGTATACAAAGATGATTTTGCGTGTCATTTTGACCCGGACACTTTTATATGGGCAAGAGGCTGTACAGATCCCAAATAAACATGCATTTTTGATGTCCTTTTAGCCTACACCACGAGTACTTAGATGTACAGTTAATCATATTTTGACTGCCAGAGACCAAGGGAGGAGGGACTTTCTCTTCCTTGTTCTGGTCATTTTTTTCAACCCATCTCTCAGACCACCACACCAAAAATAATGTGCAGGAAGTTTACAGTTGAAGAAGCTTCATCACAGTCTCTGAACTTGTATAGTTGCTCTAAGCAAGAGATTTTAGAGATGGAGGATCTTTCAGAGACAGAGAACAATGTAATTGATGATCCAGATTGTTGATTTTCTAGCGATCAGGAGGGTTCAGAGGGTGAGCCTGCCATTGTCTCTCCATGGGTTGAAAGCCAAGGAATGCAGCAGGCATCAGCCACAGAGGGGGCATGGGCATCTCAAGATAGTAATATGAAATGGTCACCATCACCAGACCAAAGCTGAGAAAGACTGTGATCTTCCAATGTCATTAAAATGACTCTCACAAAATTTGCTGTCACGTGAATTGATATCAAATCAGCATTTCAGCGCTTCATATCCCCACCAATAGAGCAGTTTATACTGGAAATGACTAACTTGGAGGGGAGCGATATGTTTCACGAGTAATTGGAGCCACTGGATTAGATTGACTTGTATGCTTACATCTGAAATCTGGTATTAGCTGGAATGTTCAGGTCAAAGGGAGAAGTAACTGCCAGCGCAAGATGCCTATTGGCGATTTTCTACAACACTGGATGTGTTTGCTTACAATTCCTATGTCCTGTGGAGTTAACTCAACCAGCAATGGAATGCCAGCCAATGTACCAATGTTGACTTTTCCCTGAAAGAACTCGTCAAAGCACTTGTCTCTATCAAGATCCAGAAGCAAGACAGGCCATCTCCATCCCCAACAGCAGCTGTCATTGAAAAGGTTGAGATCAGGTCATCCAACTAATCGGTGACAGATCTTGTGGACGCAGGTGTAAAGAAAGGGAAGATGCCAGGTCGGTCGCTCCCAAGAGGACAGTAAAACTAGTACCTCTTGTGTAAAATGCAAGAATTATATCTGTAGAGAGCACAGTTACATTCTGTCCAGCATATGGAGAGCAGTGAAAATACTGGAAATGTGAAAAAAGGGGCAAGTTAAATGACAAAATGCAGAAGGATAAACTTGAACAAGATGGTTCTTAAGTATAGTGTTGAAGGTAAAAATATATTCTCTTTTCTAAATGTTATGATATATAATCTAAGTCTAAATTTGTCATTGGTTTAGTGTTTTTTTTTTAAATGTTTTGAGTGATTAACAGTACGGGTCAAAATGACCCACAATGTAATAAATGTCATTTTATTTCAACATAATACATAGGATATAACCCTCCCCTTTTTTTCCCAGCTGTTTTTTTTTTATATTCCTGGCTATCATATAATTGATTTTTGGTTTTATTTGGAATCTTTTAAAAACTTCCATAAATCAAATCATAGATTAAAAAGGTTGGATTCTGAAATGTTGGCTGTTGCCTTGTGTATGCGTGTTACTGTATTTTGCTGTTCGTGCTGTGAAGATTGGCCCAGTAAAGAGGCTAATTAACCAGCTTGCATAGAAAACATGCTGGCTGTTACTAATTTGAATTTATTATTATCAGAGCCAGAGAGCGTTGGCATTTTACCCCCTGGGTCAAATGATGAGCTGGCATTACACATACGTACACTGCTCCAAATAGGGAAGACACACAGCCCTAGTACAGACGCTGACACAGAACCACACAACTTCCATGAACCACAACACTTAGTCAGTGTATCACATGCATGAACCACCTGGTTTTCTAGTGGACATCCCTATTTCACACAGATGAGCTCAGACCTGTTGGTTGCAGCTGCTTGTAGGTTTCCACAGTCACTGACAATTGGTCATGATTTACCTGGAAGTAACACCATGGTATATCACATTACTTATTAATACATTATTCTGTAGTTTAAAAAAATCGTGGCAGAGGACAATGGGAAGTGTGTGGGGGCAAGTTATATCGACACTAAATAAAAGAAGCAAACATGAATGCATTTCTCAATGGAAAATTGCAAAGAAATGCAACATCCTTTTTAGAGTTAATAGCTGTTGGATGTTAGCTAGTGTCAACTGTTGTCATGGATAGCTGAAAATGGGCATCAATTTGCAATTTTCTTTTGTGAATTTCACAATAACCACTCTAGAATTTCCTTACTTTTGGGTAGAAATCCAGTTATTGAATATAACCTCCAACCTATTTGTATAAACATAATTGTGAAAACAATATTTTGTGTTTTTGTTTAAAACCTAATTTTAAAGATTATCGGTTATCACCCTCCATCAATCACCAGATCCCAGTTTGCAGCAATTTATTCTAGGCACTACCATTACCAATAGGAATCAATAATGTGTTTCTACTTCTTCCCAACACACTAGTGAGGAGAGACCAAAATTACCTAAAACTCAACATAGACAAGTTGCAACATTAGATTCAGTCTGTTTGATCACTGCAGTCATTTTGTTTGTTCATGGAGACATGTTTTTGGATTTGTCTGTTCTCTGAATGTGTATTTATTTTTTATTTTCTCTTTTGTTATTCCTGTAGAACAAGGTCTGGATGAGATGAAGAGACTACTGCTGCTACTGCTTGGCTGTGCTGTTCAGGTAAGAGCAACATGATTCACATATGAGCATGCAAGTCATGTTACAAGGAGCAATGGGTACTATAATCACAATATACATTTATTTTGTTTTTTGTATTTTAGAAGAGTTTTCTTATACGCCGTGTAATAAATGACACTGCCTTCAGCTCCATTCTTACAGAATTTTTAATACCTTTGACCCTTCAGCTCTTGTTTTAGCAAAAAGACCTTTCTATGAGTAACTTTGCTTTTAAACTTTTTATTAGAAGAAAGGTGGGTTATTAATGTTGCTCTTCTGTACACCATTTTGATATGACAAAATAAAGGGACCCACATTCTAACTTAATAGGCTACATAATCTATGCAGTTTCTGGTCTGTTAGGACACTTACAGTAAGCATTATAAGACGAGAAGAAAGTAGCAAAAAAATCAAGTAAATTAAAAGAAATGGTGTGTACAACATCAACATAAAATAAAAAAAGATAATAAATGTAAAATTTATTTTTATATCTGCCCTACCCCTAGGTAGTAACTAGACATAAGTAACTTTGACAGAATATTTTTTCTACATCAAGCTTGAATTGGGAAAATAAAATTAAAATTTGAATTTTTGAAGAACACTGTTTCTAATCTCTATTTTCACAAAGAAAAAAAATAGACCTATTACTTAGCTTATCTAACTCTTGAACATCTGTCTTTTCTCCTTTTACAGTGTGAAAAGAAGGAAGAGTATATTGAACGGATCCAGACTCTGGACTTTCACACCAAATCCGCCATAGCATCCCATATTCAAGAGGTATTTCTCCTTAATACCCAAAACAAGGGAGAATCCAGACATTTAGCTTTTAAGTATGATGTGTTTTGACCCCACTGTTATTGATGTTCTAATCTGGTGGCTGTAGGTGACTCATAACCAGGAGAACGTAGTGGACATGCAGTGGTTGGAAAGTGGAGAAATGCCTCCGGAGGACCTGGACAGCCTCTCCAGGAACCTGGCATTTCATCTCAAACACCTGGTGGACGAGAGGGACATGCAGTTGGAGGTGATGATGGATATATTATGTGTACTGTGTTAATGTATGTGTACTAAGTGTTTTTCTTTTCTCTTTATCTAGCATTTAGTGAGTTGTCATATCCAGATGTCATTTGAGTTTGTATTACCACGAGTGACCCCAGGAAGGAAGGGTTGCAACAGTTAACTGTCTCTCTGTGTGTTGTATTTTCTTCGTCATTGAATATGTTCCTGTGTGTTTGTTTGTGTGTGTGCAGCCAAGCCACTCCCAATTACAGTCCTATTTAGTCCTATTAGAATTTCCCCACTGTGGGACAATAAAGGAGCTATCTATTTCCTGTTATGGCCAATGGAACAAAATAGGCTGTGTGTGGGACTGTCATGTGTTTTTGGCCCTAATGGCTGTTTTCTAGGTTTGGGGTGGGTGTGTTTTGGGTGAAAGCTAAAACCTTAACCGGTGAAGATATCTTGTGTTTAGTAGTCCAATAATAATTACATTTATCTTATTCCACTGGCAGATAATACATCTTTAATTGCATTATCCATTTTAAGCCCTTCTTTCCTGATTTGGGTCAATTTAGTCTTTTTTTAAGAAAACAAGACTTTTCAAGTATATTTTCTTAATTTGATTTTATTAAATTGATTAAAATTTAGGAAAAAATGCCTCCTGCATGAATGCACAAAATGCTGCTGCAATGCCACCTGGAAATTTGAAAAAAAAAACAACCTTTGCATAGGGGTTAGTTTATCCACTCCTAACAAAATTCTGACTTTGAATGGCTCTCACACCCACATACTTCATCCAATCAGCTTCAAACTTACTGGACATAACGATGGTCCCACCTCGAGTGTCTTGTTCAATGGTGCTTGCAGTTTTAATTTGATTTGATTTTTGTCTCAAACAAACATAGAACAGGCAAAATATGTATTAAAATAAAAAGAGGCCGAAGGAAGCAAAGTATATAGATATACACATACAAAATCGATAAATGTTTAAAGTTTTAGAAATGTAATACAATAATTCTTTACTATGAAATTAAGCTCTGCTTACAAATATACAGGGTTAAATAAAAATCCTCTCTCAAAAAGTATGACTAAGTTTGATTGTTTGTTTTTGCGTTTAAATAATTTATTAAAATTATTTTTTCTGGGGAGCCCCTGGCACCCACCCGTCCTCAGACCCTGCTTGGCGAACCACTGCTCTACACAGACTGAACCTCACTAACTGGTCCCCTCTTTCTCATTCCATCTAGACTATAGTGGAGCTGACCCAGGAGAGGGACTGTGTGCAGCTGTCTCCAATGGCTCCATACCCCATCCAGTCTCCCAATGACTCCCCCAGCATGAGGAGGACTGAAAGTCGGCAGCATCTTTCGGTGGAATTGGCTGACGCAAAGGCTAAGATCAGACGCCTCCGACAGGAACTGTGAGTGCCACTGCTAGATGAGGACAAAAATTGAGAAGAAACTGGAAATAAAATTCAGAAGGTCCCCGGCAACACAGCAAAATATCAGCCTTAGTTTTATTTGCTTCTCTAGCTTCCATTTTATTGCAGCTTCTCGTTGTCAAATGTACGGTTTAAAGTGGGAACTTTAGTTCATTATATGCATTGGCTACTTCCTTAGAATGAAATGACAGTTGAATCATACTAGAATGTTCTTTCAAACACTTTCGGTACAGCTATTGTATTAGATTGTGTTTCATAGTTCAACGCTTTAGATAATAGCAATTCTTTAATGTCAACACTAAGGTGTGTCCACAATCAGTCCTCATTTACTCTACTGTATTTTGCATATATTATAGAGTTATGGTTCTTTATATTATAAAGGTTTATTCAGTACACCTAAATAGCACTAGAGAACAGTAGCAGACAACAAGCTAATGAGTTTTGTTTGCTTTTTGCTATGGTATTGTAAACTTGTTGCTATTGTATATGCTAGAAAGGTATTTTCATGTGATGAAGCCACCAGGGGACAAAATAGACTTTTGATTTCTAAACAAGATATGCTGATGCACATGGTAGCAGTTTCTTTTCTGGGGCGTGTGTGCAGTCATCGTCTTTGTGCGCGCGCGCGCGCGCGTGTGTGTGTGTGTGTGTGTGTGTGTGTGCGCGCGCGCGCGCGTGTGTGTGTGTGTGTGTCCTTGGTAAACTGTCATTTATTGAAAATAAATAAAATGAGGATCTTTTTTTGTGAGAGGGTCCCTTGCAGGGTTACAGTAGAATTTGAAAATGCTAAAGAATTCTACTTTTTAGATTAGGAATACAATGACAGGTTTTCAAATACAGACATGTATATAAGTGTTTTATCTTTCTTTCCCCTGAAGCTGTATACGTTAAACTATTAACAGAAGCTGCAGAGCCACCTGCAGCATAATATGAGCCCAAAGCTAATCTGCCGTGCTGGAGTTGACAGGTGTTTCTGATTTGGAAGGGTTATGTTCTGGGGTTGGAGGGGGTTGGATGAGGAAACAAAAACCAAAATGGATAAAAGAACATCCTGCCTGCCTAAATACATCAACAGCTACTTCTCAAATAATGTTAACTTTCAGAGTAAAGAGAGCTTAATATAAAGGAACAAAGAAAGAAGGGTGTCTTTTCCTTATTAGGATAGCCTCTGATACTCCAGAGAGCTGTAGGTAAATGGGCCATCAGATCTTCAGTAGAGAGGTTACACACATGCACAAGAATCTCAGAAATGCAATCGTTTTCCTTTCAAGCAGTGTGACACATTTTTCCTCTATAGTAGATTCCTGGAGGATTTGTGGTTATAAACCTATTATATTACATTGACAACAGGTGTCAAACTGGACCATTTCGTTGTCACTTAAACAAAAGAGAGCATTAGATAGTGAGAGCCACCTGGTGTGCCTGGAAGAAGCGGATACGATTTTTTGTTTCAACTTCTTGGTAAAGAGATGTCTCTTCTCTCTCTGTGGCTCTTTTTGTTTCTTATCTGTTGTTGATGAGATGAGTTTGAGCTCCAGGGACAGATTTGCATATGTTTACCCCTGGAGAAGTCACATGGCACTATGTCCGTTTCAGTTGTAACGAATACTTCCTCCCCCCAACTGTGTGCTATGCTGAGTGGTGTCCGGCAGAAACAATTTGTGTATCAGTTGATAAGACTTTGACTTTATTGGTCCCACAATGGGGAAAATTGCTTGTTACTGCAGCGTACAGAGTAAAGAAAAAGAAAATAAAAGCTATAAAAAATAAAAATACACAACACTATGTACAAATTGAGTTGAATTTAGGGCCAACAAATGCCTTACATGCAACTATCCTCAATTCATAAAATTATTTAGAAAAAGAAACTCCAGGAAGTGCAGCTCTTCTGTTGATAGCATTAAATGATTGAGCTGCAATCTTTGAAATGGAAACAGCCCTAAAGATATGTCCTTTTTACCACTCTAAATTAATGCACACACATTGAAACCACAGTGGACACATGATTTTCTATGTATGAATGTCCTGTCAGTCACAATGTGCTAGTAAAAAAATAGGATTACTCAACGCATCTTTATTTCTTCCTGAGCAAAATATTTTTCGGAGCGCTCATCTTAACATGTGTGATTCATCTATACCTCGGTCACATTTTCTCCTAGTTCAGCTCCTCTGTCTCTGTCTCCTTAGAGAGGAGAAGAGTGAGCAGCTGTTGGACACTAGGCAGGAGCTTGGGAACATGGAGGTGGAGCTCAAGAGGCTTCAGCAAGAGGTAACACCACAAGTCAGAGAGACACTCACACCACACGCTCTCACATTCATTCTACTTCATCTCCAGTCCACCTGCTTTGCCCTCCTCTTTCTACGTTTTCTGCAATCCCAACAGGCTTTTATTATTATTACTTCATTGATGTATATTCCACTATATTGATCTTTTTTCAGCAAGTTGGCCTACTGTACAACATAGTTTAAAAAACACACATATATGTGTGTGTGTATATATGTATATATATATATATATATATGTGTATGTGTATATATATGTGTGTATGTGTATGTGTATGTGTATATATATGTGTATATATGTGTATGTGTATGTGTATATATATGTATATGTATATATATATGGGTATATGTGTATATATATGTGTATATGTGTATATATGTATATATATATATATATATGTGTGTATGTATATATGTGTGTGTATATGTGTGTATGTATATATGTGTATATATATATATATGTGTATGTATATATGTGTATATATATATATATATGTGTGTGTATATATGTGTATATATATGTATATATGTGTGTGTATATATGTGTATATATATGTATATGTATATATATATGTATATGTGTATGTGTATGTATATATACACTCGTCCAAGACATCCTCAAACACAAGTAGATCAGCAGCAACTTGTTTCCAGAAAAACAAAATAAAGTTATGGATTAACCAGCCCAATCCTAGGACCTTAATCACATTGAAAAATCTGACCATAGGTGGCAGAAGTTGGTTGACTCCATTCAAAACAGATGTGAAGCCCTATTCAGAAACTGTGGTTTTCCAACTAAATTAGTTTAGTGATTCACAATAAATTAAGATTTTAAGATTTTTCAGTTATACAGTAAATATTAGTAAAGACAAACACAGACAATGTTATTTTTTTTGAACAGCCTAATATTTGTTTTTCTTCATTTTCTGTGAAGTAAATAAAAATATTGACACATTTTTCTTCACATTTGATTTAGGGTATAAATGCTGTGCACACATTGCATTATTTATTAATTATTTATTAATTATTTATTATTGAAAATATATTATGGATTTTAGCTTTATTCATGTTGTTAAACACAGTGCTATTACATGCTATTTGCGTGAAATTCAACCTCAAAACATGTTTTCACTTTATTTAAAATAAATTTGGGATGCATTTGCTTTTAATTGTAGTTCACTTGTCTGTTTTATATCCCTAATAAATTTATACCCGATTTCCTTATGAGAAACAAGAATCTAGGAAACTTCATTTGCACTGTTGAGTGTCTAGGTATTTATTTCATAGTTAACTGGTTAAATGTCGGGCTAAAAGGTTTTTGAATTGATTTCAGCCTCCTAGATGATATTGGATTGTTTTAAACAAACCGATACCATCCTTGAATCGAATTGGGGGCCTGCAAATCATGGATCCAATCGTTGTTAAAATTAACCATTACACTCTTAATTGTTGTATTTCTGTTAACATTTTTTCATGTGATTCTGTATGTATTTATTCCTTAATGCAAGCATACTGCACAATTTCTTACTCTCTATTGTGCTGTAAACTCCTGCAGAGCTACCAGCTGCTGTCAGATGCTCGGTCAGCTCGGGCTTACCGTGATGAGCTGGACGCACTCAGAGAGAAAGCGATTCGCGTGGACAAACTGGAGAGCGAGCTGAGCCGATATAAGGACAGACTTCACGACATTGAATTTTACAAGGCCAGAATTGAGGTATACAGCATTAATTCGAGCCAACAAGGCAGTATTTGTGAACAGACACAGCTGGGATACTTGAGAAATTGAGAATTATTGAGAAACTGTTAGCTCAAATGGCCATATAGTATTAGCCTAGACCAGCAGAAAGCCAGTACCATATGACAATCATCATTGTCACCATCACAATAATTACAAGGTATACATTTATTTGCACATTTAGAAAAAAAACTGCTTTGAGTGTCAAGAACAGAGGCAATTTTACCAGAATAGGACATAAAAGATCACTCATTTTTATTACAATTTTTGAAAAACTACTGCCAAATCAAAATAAATGTTACAATAATAACAAAAAAAACAGCTAAGTCCTGGAAGTACTGATTTATACTATCTATCTCTGTAATACTTATGACCTGAAATGCAATAGAAAAGGGGAAATACTAGCTACCAATGTAAGTTTCTTTTAATAACTTCTTTTCTCTTTTAATGTGACATTTTTAGGAGCTGAAGGAGGACAACCAGATCATGCTGGAGACCAAGTCCATGTTGGAGGAGCAGCTGGATGCCTCTAGAACCCGATCTGACAAACTGCACCTCTTGGAGAAGGAGAATCTACAGCTCAAATCTAAAATGCATGACCTGGAGATGGTGAGGGGATGAATATATATGGACAATATTTACACAGTAAATTTATTCAGTATTTCAGTGTGTGTAAATTGATTTGTAGAGAATGTAGAGCAATGGGATAGATTGAAGTTCCAAAAATGGATTAGTAGTAGAGGTAGAACAGAAAAGGACTAGTGACAGGGACAGTCGTGTCAGAACTTGTGTGTTAGGCACTCATACATCTTAACATTTCTTCTAACTGCTTCTTACTGTTACCTCCAGGAACGTGACTTGGACCGCAAGCGTATGGAGGAGCTGTTGGAGGAGAACCTTGTGCTAGAAATGGCTCAGAAACAGAGCATGGATGAGTCCCTGCATTTGGGCTGGGAGCTGGAACAACTATCCAAGACGCCAGACCTGACTGAAGGTAAGAAGAGGAGGAACATGAAAACGCTTTTAGTACTAGAGAATAAGTTTTCTTATGTCGTCTGATGACTCAAATAAATATAGAAAGAGGTTTTTTTTTATAACAAGCAGGGAATGGGAAAGAACATTTTCTGCTGCTGTAAGTAACCTGACTTGAGCAAATACAGAAGAAAGGTTGGGTTGAAGACTTGCTAAGGCCAAGCTTTGGACATTCTTGTCAGCAATAGTCCTTCTGCACTTGCCAGCCCCCAATGGACTTCCTTTCCACTTCCACTTTAAGACATATAATTTTTATTTATTGGCTCCAGGAGGATAATCTGTATATTTGGATTAAAGCTGTTAAGAGGTTTAACTAGCCAGGGATCTGGATAAAGACACTTAAAAGCTTGAAGACCCATAAAGTTGGACCTTTGGGATTTGTATTCATTTATTTTCAAATTACTCACCATCATTTATTACTTGAATTGTAATCTGCATGACATTTATAATGATTATTGTCTTCATTTTTGATTTTCACTTGGAACACTAAAAAATACTGTCTTTAACTAGCAAAAATATTAAATCAAATAACATTCCTGTTTTCAGACCTTCATCAGGTAGTTTTCACAGGGAGGAAGGAGGGGACAATTTGACAGTTTTGGATACATGTGGACCAATCACATTTATTCCTGTCACACATGTCATCAATAAAGAACGCAAAGACAGTAAATTAAAATCTGGCTGGCAATTAAAGACAGAGACGTTGTTTTATTAGATATTTTTTGCTAGTGATTGAGAGTGATCTTTATTTTTTTTTTCAGGTTGTTGCTCCCACTGCCTAGATGTGCACAACCTGCACTTTTTTGTTAGTTAAAACATTGATGTGTAATCCATATGTTCTTGTCATCTTTGTTCAAGTCCCTCAGAAGTCTCTGGGTGAAGAGGTGAACGAGCTGACCTCAAGCCGTCTCTTGAAGTTGGAGAAGGACAACCAGACTCTGCTGAGGACAGTGGAGGAGCTCAGAGGAGCAGCCACTGAGGACACTGTGGCAAAACTGGACAAAGTCAGTCAGGAAAACCAGAGACTGACTCAGAAAGTATGAGATTTTTAGTATTTTGGACAAATAATTTATCTTTGAACTCTTATCCTATTGATCATTGAACTTTGCATTGAAAATTATTTAGTTTTTTTTCTTCAATTTTTTTCACTTTTCACTCATTTTAAGAAAACACTGTAGTTACCTCACGTTATATATTTCATTTGTACCAGTTTATATGCACATAACCCTTTAAGGTTGTCTTATTTATAGCAGGAAAACTGAAAATATTCCTGGGGCTTAAGTGGTTTTCTAAGATAGGGTAAGAACTGATGGCAAGTTTACAGTTCTAAGAAAATCTTTTTAATGACTCAATGAAAAACATGAAACACAAATACTAAAATTTTACGGATCCTTATTGTAAAATCATGTTTATATGGTCAAAAAGGTAATGTTTAAATTGTTATGAATATGAATATTTGCAGCAGGCTGTCACAATGTAAAAGAATGTACCCTCATGTGAAGGTCTGTAACAAGTTAATTGCTCTTTCTGATTTATGTGATACAAACCTCATAACTTCACAACTTGATAGACTTTTCTAGGACTATCACATTAGGAATTAATCTTGTTGACTCTAGGTTTCTAAGTGTTTTCTGTTTTAGTCATAGCAGTAGAGCAGATTTGTAGATATTATGAGCAGTTGTATGTTGAGCATCATGGGAAGTTACTTCAAGCAATTTGCTGAGGTGGTCATTAGTCAATTGTTTAGTTAGGTCTTAGTTATCTAAGGATTTTTCATCAATTAATACATTGTTATGCATTTTTCCATGCTGTTATATCATAAAAATAGGAGTACATCTTTGGTAAGTACTGGATTTAAAGAGGCCTCTCTACATTATTGCACATGAAAATTCTAATTCATCAATTAGTTGAATGAAACATTTAGGAGTGTTGTGTGGATGGAGATGTTGCCTTTGGTCTAGAATATCCCTGCAGTGCATAAAATGACTACACTGTAAAAAAACAAAAAATAGGTGAAATTGTCTTGTTTTTGGTACAGTTATTCCACATTTGAGTAGAATTCCCTTATTTCACTGGCACTTCTTGTTTTTAATTTGTTATTGTAATTATTCTCCTGATTTGGGTCGATTTGGTTGATTACATTTTGGACTAATTGTACCCAAAACAAGATAATTTTTCACCTGATGATATGATTTCAGTTTTTGCAATGCAACACAGCTCAGTTTCTATAACTGATACAAACAAAACTCAGCTATACTATATAATGTAAATTTAAATCTATCTATATTAGGACACTATGCAAACCCTTAAAGGTCCCTACTCGATTACCCTGACCTTTTGACAGTGATAGATTGAAATAAAGGGGGAAGCAGGAACGAGTATTGTAATAGGGGTAGATAGCAGGTTTAAAGAAAAGCTAGTCCCAGCTATTTTCAGAAACATAAGCCTCTTCAAGTCCTCTGAATAAAATGCATAAAATTTCTCACAAAGGGAAAATACAGACTGAAAAATGTACTCATAGGCAACTGGGATTTCAGGTCTAAAACACATTAAAATGCGAATGCAGTTGCTGGTAGACTTGAATAACAGCCTTGCATACATTAACTTGTGTGTGCAGGATTTTGACAGAATGAGGTGAAGGTTTATATCAAGGATGAGTAACAGCACTAGCCTTATATGTGATCAGGATTCACAGAGCAACTCACAGAAATATACATAGGTTGGTAATAAAATACAGCTGATTCTTCAGTGTGTTGTGCAAGAGTACTAGATCTAAATGAAAAAGCATAGAAATTATGGCAGCAACTAATGAATATTTTGAGGATAGATTAATCTGTTATGTTTTTTGATTGATCAATTATTAATCAAATGAAATTCATATATATATATATTTGATCAGATATTACTTCATTTTTCTGTTAAGAAAACAATAATGATTTGCATTAAACAGTCTTTGAATATTTGCATAATAATATCCACCTGTGTCTATCTACAGTTTCTGGAAGATTTGTGTCCACATCAGGGACTAGCATGTGCCCTCATCTGTACAGTATGATAATGAGTCAACTAATCAATTATTCGATAAGTTTTTAATAAGCCAACTGTTTAATATTAACTAAATAAACTAGTAAACTCTTTCTTTAATAAATAACTTTTAATCGACTAGTATTGCACTCCTAATTTCAATTATTTTAATAAGGACAGAACCAGCACACTAAAAACCCAATCAAGATTGATTTTAACTGTTTTGTTCCACATGTATGTTTGTGTGCAGTTGGAGCAGCTGGAGAGTGAACTGAACACTGACAGAGAGTCACTTCATATCGCTGAGTCTCTTAGTACTGACCTGATGAAAGAGAAGTCTTTACTGGAGAAAACCCTGGAAACACTCAGAGAAAACTCTGAAAGACAGGTACAAATATGCATGCAATTTAATTAGAAAAATAAAAAAAGATGTTCTTTTAAAAGGTATTTAGGTTTAATAAAGTACTTAAATACATACTACATATTGAATGAGAGACACATGCTTATATGCCCTTTTTTCTGCATTATAGCCTGATCAAAACAAATTAACGCTGTTAAACTGTTATTGATTTCTCCGAATTACTATAATCACATCAAGCATTTGTGCTCTCTAGAGTATAGTAAAAGCTGCAAGCGTAAAGTCAGTGATCAACTCCCAGACAAACATGGCTTTGAGACCAGCAACCAACATTGATTCACATTCCAGGGAATGCTGAGAAAATAACACGACTAAGCTCTGTAATTCACTAAAGTCTTTACTGAGTTTTCTTGAGAGCAAACTTTGTGCAATTGATTTGTGTTGATCTGGCTAAATGGAAACTGAAGTGGAACTACTACTATGGTTTATTATTTCTGGCACTCTCTTTATCCTGATACAGTCACTCTATGTGTCTGCAGGGCCTTTATAGCTGTTGGATGCAAATCTGATACCTTTGATTAGTTTAACCCTCTGGTTTGTAATGATTTTGATGAGCTACATAGTAAATCTGACAACATAACATTCTGCATATAGTAAGCTTTAGAGTATGGTAATTTCAACCATCTCCACTCTAATAACTAAACTTGTGAACAGGACTAGATTCCACTATTTCTATGTTCGATTTGAGATTAATGACATAATTTATAGATTTCAGCTTAGAAAGATCTTGATGCAGGTTCACTTTGTGTCCCAATTAAAACTGAACCTCCCTTTAATTTTCCCAAGGTCATAGTTTAATGCGAGAATCTGGGTTATCTCCACATTCAGTTTATAGCCCAAAAATGACACCCACACTCTAATATCAAAGAGTTTGAAAATGACCATGTATTCTAATCCTAGCTGTAGGTTTGTTATACAGCGATTGTATAGTCTTTACACATGTTTCATAAAAACCAAATCATGTCAACACCATATACAAAAAGTCTTACCTTGACACAGTCAAATGCTTTTTCTGCATCCAACCTAATTTTTCCAACCTGCATCTGGCTGTTTGGCTGATTGATCTTTGATCATTTGCAAGCTGCTCTTCTTAGATTTCACCACTGACACATTGAGCCCTCTCCTCTCTGTGGTTGTGGTAGCCTCTTCAGCTGTAACAGTTTAGTTTTACACCAAGTATGAAGCCATGCAACCAATTTCAATTAACAGCAAGGTCGAATCCACAGAACACTGTAATGCTAATAATGAAACAATTTTTCCATCGACCATAATGCTTAACCGATTCTTTGGGAAATGGCCTGCATGAGTAAAAGTGGTGCAGATGTTTTAGTTAAATCAACCTAATAAATCCCCATGTGGTTTATTACACTAGAGTTTAATCCTTTAGATTTAATGTAGAATGACAACTGTCATTGAACCTCTGATGTCTGTTCTCCAGATGAAGGGTCTGGAGCAAGAGAACAAGCACCTCAGTCAGACGGTTTTGTCTCTGCGTCAGCGCTGTCAGGTGGGTGCCGAAGCCCGGGTCAAGGATGTGGAGAAAGAGAATCGTGTTCTCCATGAATCCATCTGCGAAACAACCGCCAAACTAAATAAGATGGAATTTGAAAGGAAACAGCTACGTAAGTAGTACTGTGTTAAAGGACTCTAAAGGATCTACATTTAATGGTCTGTCTTCCATTTTGCTGACATCGTGTGGGTGTGTGTGTGGGTGTGCAGGTAAGGAGCTTGAGGTGATGAAAGAGAAAGGTGAGAGAGCAGAAGAGTTGGAGATTCTGATGCAGAAGCTGGAAAGGGACAATGAGAGCCTGCAGAAGAAAGTTGCCAGTCTAGGAATCACCTGTGAAAAGGTCCCGTGCATTTAATTTTCTGCCATTTTCTGTCTTCAGTAGCTTGAGATGGATATGACTGAATGTCTTTTTTTTTTTGGACCCCATTAACCATCACTGTGAGCAGGTGTCTTCATTGGAGAAGGAAAACACTGAGCTGGAGGCAGAGGGCCGTCGTCTGAAGAAGAAGATGGATAGCCTAAAGAACATGGCCTTCCAGCTGGAGGCTCTAGAGAAGGAGAATTCCCAGCTGGAGCAGGAGAACCTGGACCTCCGGCGCTCGGCTGAGAGCCTCCGGTCAGCTGGGGCCAAGGCCATGCAGCTGGAAGCTGAGAACAGGGAGCTGGAGAGTGAAAGGAGCCAACTAAAACGCAGCCTGGAGCTCCTCAAGGCCACGTCTAAGAAAACTGAGAGATTGGAGGTAAGAATTTATGACTTCTGCTTATATGCAGAGCGCCTCTGTTATTGAAGGGCAGTGATACAAAGCTAAACTATATGGGATCTTTCACATAATGGGATAAGGGAGCAGAACAACTAGTTCATGGACGCTTTTAATATCCTAATGTGGCTATTCCTCTCCCAGATGAGTTACCAGGGCCTAGATACAGAGAACCAGCGCCTGCAGAAGGCTGTAGAGAACAGCAGCAAGAAGATCCAGCAATTGGAGGCAGAGCTGCAGGAACTGGAGGTTGAGAATCAAACCCTCCAGCGTAACCTGGAGGAGCTCAAAATCTCCAGTAAACGCCTGGAACAGCTGGAGCAGGAGGTTGGCACAAAACAATCTTATTCTCTCATATACCCAGAAATAATAATCACATTTGTTACTGGAAATTTCTCAAATTGCAATTTATTTTCCAAATTAATCGCTTGCTCTCTAAACATGTGAAAATTACCACCATAATATACTAAAGCTAGAATGACTGAAATAATGTAATATCAGGAAATGTCTCACATTTGTGCACCGAAAACCATCAAATTGATCAATTTGATCAGTTCCTAAAATAGTAATTAAATAATTTTCCCTAGGTCAGTTAATCAGCCTTTTGTTGCAGCTCTATTCCACATGGAATTCTTTTGTCTAAACACAAACGTGTTTCTAGACAGATTCTCTTGGTTCTAGTTTTTGCCAGAGTGGCTTACACTTTTGGAGCATCAGAAATTGGATTATTTAAGATTATTTGTCAAATTGTTGTTTTTTAGGTAATTTCTGTCCACTTTTAGCTAATTTAGCCAATTATTCACAGGGCCGTTGAACTTTCCATCAAATGACCTTTTATCCTTCTGCTCTTTATTATGTCCCATTACTACCCAGAATAAATCTTTGGAGCAGGAAAGCTCCCAGTTAGAGAAAGACAAAAAGTTTCTGGAGAAGGAGAACAAGCGTTTGAGGCAGCAGGCCGAGATCCACAACTCTAGGCTGGATGACGACAACCAGCGGATCACCACTTTAGAAAAAGAGAATCGGACTATGGGCAAGGAGATGATCTTCTTCAGGGACTCCTGCACCAGAGTAAAAGACTTGGAGAGAGAGAACAAAGAGCTGGTTAAACTAGCCAGCATTGATAAGAAGACTCTCATCACACTCAGAGAGGTAAGCAGAACCTGCGTACTTTCACATTTCGAGAGACTGACTTAAATGAGTCAGTTTTTTATTATACTCTTCCAAACAGTTTTAGTGGGAATTTATTTAAATTATCCTGTGTTACTGATCAATCACTCAGATGGTGTTTGTGTTGTATTTAGGAGCTTGTGAGTGAGAAGCTGCGGACTCAGCAGATGAATAATGATCTGGAGAAACTGACCCATGAGTTGGAGAAGATTGGTCTGAACAAAGAAAGGCTCCTGCATGATGAGAGTTCAGATGACCGGTATCTAAGAAATACAACACTAAACCACACACAAGTCAAAATAATTTTTTACTGACTACCCTTAAAACCTGGAACCCAATTTAAGATTGTAATCTGTCATCCTGGGATCAAAAGAATTTTTGAATAATAAGTACAATTGGGAATTACAGTAAACTACCATTGCAGGTGTATATTTTGATAAATAAATGCTAGTTCCAAATAAACACTTCTAATTTATTAAAATAAAAAAAAAGTCAAGGAAGAAATCGTGACTATTGATGCTGCATGGTTTTCTTCCCTTCACACCCTCTTTGGTAACATTGCTTAATTGTTGATCGCTATGGTTGCAGCACAGAAAAAAATAAAAAATTTAAACTTTCAGTTTTAAAACATGCAGAAGAAATTTCAGAACCAGCCTTGAGACGTTTTAACTACTGTAATTTAACTTAAATTAAAAATAAAAATTTAATTTTAAAAATTAAATTCCTGTGGGGATTTGAGTCAATATTTCCACTTGCCCGTTTTCTTGTAGTAGTCAATTGGCTTTGTTATATGGCAGCTTTGTATTTTGGGTTATGATTGTGTGGCTCTCTGTGACACTCAAGGCTGGACACAAAAATGTATATACACACAAAGCACTAACTGAAGTCTTCATTTTCAGGTTTAAGCTCTTGGAAACCAAACTGGAGTCGACTCTGAAGTCCTCTTTAGAGATTAAGGAGGAGAAGATTGCCGCCCTAGAGGCCAGATTGCAGGAGTCATCAAATCTCAATCAACAACTTCGTCAGGAGCTCAAAACAGTCAGTAACACACACAGATACAGAAATCCAACATGGAAATACATACACAGACATAATTTCTTTTGGCTAGTTTGCATACAGATGCTAAGGACAATCCAAGACAAAAGAGGTGCTATAAAAACACATCCCAAATGGGCAAAACACCAATCTTTAGGGCTAAATATTTGAGAACAAACTGCCCTGAAGTCCTTTCCCTGCAGGCTGAAGCACTATAAGCCTCTCAAGGCCAATACATTATTTATTTATCCACTCTTCTACTTCTATCAGCAGTTTATCTATTCATGAGGCAGCAGGAGTCTGTGTAAGGTGGGGTGGTGGAAATGATTTGTTTTCCTTTTTGGGAACTTGCTGGCACAAATCTGATCGAAAGCTAAGTGTAAAGGTTGAGGCATGAGAGTTTCAGCTGTGAAAATGTATTAGAGGCTGTCTGCTATTATTAAATATTTCTCATTTACATATTTACTACAGAAGTGGTTTTGACACTCCTTCATATTAAGGACCATTTAACTCACAAAAACTAGACCACATAGTCCAAATCATAAGATTTGTGCTTTAAGACGTTTATAAAATGTGTCAGAAACCCATAGTTGAAATTCTGCAGGAATAAAACTAACCTAGTCAAAAATAAATGAAAAAAGATTAGTATCTAATGACCAGTATCATGCTCTCAGCTGCAGTATTTTATTCTCAGCATTTACATAGTATAAATGTTAGAGAGAATTATTTTAATGTACTGAGAGCAGCAAGGAAATTATTATAACAACATATTGACTTGCATGTCTCTCTCTGCAGGTGAAGAAAAACTATGAGGCACTGCGTCAGAGAGAGGAGGAGGAGAGGATGGTGCAGATCTCGCCCCCTAGAGGTGGGGAAGATCCTCAGGCTGTGAGTAAATGGGAGAAGGAGAGCCATGAAGCCACCAGAGAACTGCTCAAAGTCAAAGACAGACTCATTGAGGTGGAAAGAAATGTAAGTTTACACAATGTCCGGAAGGTGAGAGGTGCTTAGGGCTGGGTGGTATACAGTTTCATACCAAATACCATTTATATCATTTTTTCATATAGCCTAATACTTCACTGTGTAGCGTACAAAATGTGGGAACACAGAGCAATGGAATGTCATTGTTTGAGAGGGGGACTGCTCTGATGTATTTGTCATGGTTATGATTATATGCATGTTTTTTCTTAGAATGCCACACTGCAGGCTGAGAAGGCCGCTCTGAAGAGCCAACTGAAACAACTGGAAACTCAGAGCTCTAACCTGCAGGCTCAGATAGTGGCTGTGCAGAGACAGACTGCCTCCTTACAGGAGAACAATACAACACTACAGACACAGAACGCCAAGCTGCAGGTAATACCAGTCACAATACCTTCAATACAGTGTCCGGCAGGTCATCAGATCAGTGATGTTTATCTGAAACCTAACACAGGAAAGCAGCGGTGGCTCTATAATCAGACTTTGTATGTCACTTCAGTACAATTCAACAGGTTTATATTATCGAAATAAGTATCTTTCACACAGTTGAAACCTTTAAAATCCTTACATCATACAATTCATGTATTTTTTTCTATGTTAAAATATGCACAGATTTTTTCGTTGTTAGATAAACAGTTGTGCTTGACAGTCCTCTGTTTGCGCAATTGCCTTGCCAGGCTGTTTTGTTACCTGATATGGCAGCCATTCAGAACCAGCTGTGGGATGTACACTGGCTATACAGTAGCTTCTCGTTGTTTCTGGCTGTGTATGTCAATACCCAATGTGCTGAGTAGGTTATGTTTAAATGTGAGAGTATAGGTTGGCAGCTGTGTTTGTACTAGGAATCCAATTTGACCACAAAGGAACCAAGAGAACAAATGAGTTCCTGTCTGTATATTTGAATGGAGAAGGCCTGAACAAACCAAATGGAGACACTGCCCCCTATAGATTTAAATGGGAAACAACGATTTCCTTTGCTTAACTTTTTCCTTTTTATCTGTTTCAATCTGTCTCCATCTTTAATCTCCCATCTTCTAGGTGGAAAACTCCACCCTGAGCTCTCAGAGTGCAGCCCTCATGGCCCAGAACGCCCAGCTGCAGACCCAACAGACCAGTGTGGAATCTGAGCGAGAGGGAGCAGTGAAGGAGAAAGAGGAGCTAAGGGCTTCCTACGAGCTGCTCCTCCGGGATCACGAGAAGCTGGCAGCACTGCACGAGAGGCAGGCGGCTGAGTATGAAGGCCTGATTGGGAAGCACGGGGGCCTGAAGAGCTCCCACAAGAGCCTTGAGCAGCAGCATAGGGACCTGGAGGACAAGTGAGCTCCTGACCTTCTTTTGTACACTGTCTTATGAGGGAAATAAAAAAGATTTTAAAAGGAACTCTGCTGCATAACTCAATACTTGGGGACAATTAGATTTTGCTCTGTAGAACTTCCATCAAACTTTAATCTTTCGTTAACAACAGTTTAATGTCATTAATGTTTTTACGTTTACAGGTACAAGCAGCTCTTGCAGAGGAAGGGAGATTTGGAGGAACTCGAGAAGAATCTGAAACAGCAGCAGGAAAAAATGGCATTGGAGAACCAAACTCACCAAAATATAGCTGACCATTACAAACAGCTCAAAGAGGATAATGATAGGTTAGATCTCCGTGTGTTAATATTTGTTTAATCTTACACTCTTTGAAACACAATGAACTAATTCTCAATTAGTACATTTACATGACACTTAAATTATTGTGTTAATCTGACTATGGTGGTATTTTCTAAAATCCATGTAGACACCATTGAAATCAGACTGAGGTGAAAATCTCAGTCGAGTTAGCACACCTAGATAATGCTTTTGAAATTTGATTTTCCCAGGGATGTAAACTTTTTCCCTGGCCCCAACACTCCAACGAATGGAATGTATGTGTTTGAAGCTCAACGATATGGAAGCGCAAATGCTTTTATTTGGCACCAATCAGCCCTTGTGGTTCTCACCGTGGGTATAATTAGGATTTTTGGGGGGCACATCAAGTCTGACTAAGATGGACAATGAATAAGATTTCAACACAGGAGAGATGGGCTGACAAAGTGGCCAAGTGAAGAGGGGGAAAAAAACTGTTAGTGCTGATTCACTGTTATTCACACAGTGCAACAAGTAAGCAAGTGTGATTAATAAAAAGAGAGAAAGAACAAAAACCGTATCCTTTTTCTTTTTTCAATGTTTCTGGTTGGGAACTGTAGTTGAGAATTTATGGAGCTTATTAACTTCTTCGATATTAAGTTTTTTATACGGGGATAAAAGTCAACAGATATACATGTGTATATAGCTATGGCTCTATTAACCCTGAAACAGGTGACCCCGTCAGTTATTCGATTTTACTCAGTTGCATGTAAATTGAGACAAGAACGAGTCACAAAAATCTTAATTTTTAACATAGCTCAATTAAGATCTACATGTAAATATACAGAATGTGACAAAACCCTGTAAAGCTATTTATTGTCCAAAAACACATTTCTATATACTGAGAATTTCCTCTGTTCATATCTTTAGACTAAACACTACATATCATCAGCTGGTGAAGGACAATGACAATCTGCAGCTGGACCACAAAAACATAAAGAGCCAGCTGAACAATGCCATGCTGGAACAGACCAAACTGGAGGCTGAGTTCTCCAAACTGAAGGAGCAGTACCAGCAGCTGGATATCACCTCCACCAAGCTGACCAACCAGTGCGAGGTGAGGAGTCTCTTCTCTTTTCTTCTCTCCTCTCTTGTTCTCCTTTTTGTTATCTTATTTTCTTCTCTATTCCCCTCTTCTCTTCTATTTTCTTCTACCATAGATTACCAAATAATAGCAGAAATTCAATTAACCAAAGTCCCTTTAAAGGTCGAGTGCAGGTGTGTACTTGGACAACCGTAGGTTCCAATTAAATGCCCAAAAAAGAAGACATGATCACTAACTGCACATTTCTCATTTCCCTCTTTCTCGTGTCAAGCTCAAATGGCACCCTCTCTGGTACTATTGATTATTGTTGATTGCCATGGCTCTAGTGGAGCAAAATAAAGTATGATGTGAAATTCAGAACTTTGTTGTAAAATATTCAGAAGATAACTCAGGACAAGGAGCCACGAGATCTTTAACTGAAGAAATGTAATCTGACTTTCGGAAAAATGTAAGGTATATGGTTTACTAAAAGAATTAATAATTACTATATTTTCCCAGCTTTGCTGAGGAACACTTGTCACGAAGCAATGCCTTCTATCCCAACTTCCTATCTGGTCTTAAATAATAATCAAGTTTGTTAGGTGAAATAAATGTCTGGATATTATTTGGTATTTGCATTTTTTGAGTAGAGTTCAATATTATAGCAGTCCAATGATTCATTTATGTTCAATCCAGGTTTTTATTATAATTCTTATTGCTGCACAGGAAACAATTTTGTCAAAAAACAGGTGTGAATCAGTTGGCCCCTATAAGGATGACACCCCAACTTTTTGAAGATGTAATTCTTTTCGAAAGCCTGAGGAAAATGTGTTGTTCAAGACATTTTTCAGAAGAGCCTACTTTGATTAAAAAGTTCATTGGAAAGGCGAAAACTTAAGAGGTGGAAAAAATATCTGCTGTAATGATCTCCAATTCCTTAAAAATCGTGAGCAAAACCAGAGACACGTGGAAAATGAAAGACAACCATCAAAATGAATCGAAAAATAACCAGAAGGACAAAGGCTCTGCCAAGGATGATCAAAAACAGTCTCGAATTTCGTGTAAGTGTTGTGACAGTTAAGACGTCTGTGAATCTAATCTACTTACAATAATCCACTGCAAAGACCCTTTAAAAAAAAATAATAAAAAAGGCATGTGCAGAAGAGGGTTACAAATTGCCAAGGAACACAAGAACTGGCCTAATCCTAAGAGAAATGGAAGACAGTTTGTGAGATGGCCCCAAAATTTGGACCCAAGCCACAGCACACAGTGAAGCATGTTAGTGTAAGCATCATGATATGGGCATGTTTCTCCTACTATGATGTTGGGTATATGTTATGCATCCAAGGGATCATGGATCAGTTTGTTAAAATACCTGAAGAGGTTATGTTATATTATGCTGAAGAGGACATGCCCTTTAAAGTCCCTTTAAAGGTCGAGTGCAGGTGTGTACTTGGACAACCGTAGGTTCCAATTAAATGCCCAAAAAAGAAGACATGATCACTAACTGCACATTTCTCATTTCCCTCTTTCTCGTGTCAAGCTCAAATGGCACCCTCTCTGGTACTATTGATTATTGTTGATTGCCATGGCTCTAGTGGAGCAAAATAAAGTATGATGTGAAATTCAGAACTTTGTTGTAAAATATTCAGAAGATAACTCAGGACAAGGAGCCACGAGATCTTTAACTGAAGAAATGTAATCTGACTTTCGGAAAAATGTAAGGTATATGGTTTACTAAAAGAATTAATAATTACTATATTTTCCCAGCTTTGCTGAGGAACACTTGTCACGAAGCAATGCCTTCTATCCCAACTTCCTATCTGGTCTTAAATAATAATCAAGTTTGTTAGGTGAAATAAATGTCTGGATATTATTTGGTATTTGCATTTTTTGAGTAGAGTTCAATATTATAGCAGTCCAATGATTCATTTATGTTCAATCCAGGTTTTTATTATAATTCTTATTGCTGCACAGGAAACAATTTTGTCAAAAAACAGGTGTGAATCAGTTGGCCCCTATAAGGATGACACCCCAACTTTTTGAAGATGTAATTCTTTTCGAAAGCCTGAGGAAAATGTGTTGTTCAAGACATTTTTCAGAAGAGCCTACTTTGATTAAAAAGTTCATTGGAAAGGCGAAAACTTAAGAGGTGGAAAAAATATCTGCTGTAATGATCTCCAATTCCTTAAAAATCGTGAGCAAAACCAGAGACACGTGGAAAATGAAAGACAACCATCAAAATGAATCGAAAAATAACCAGAAGGACAAAGGCTCTGCCAAGGATGATCAAAAACAGTCTCGAATTTCGTGTAAGTGTTGTGACAGTTAAGACGTCTGTGAATCTAATCTACTTACAATAATCCACTGCAAAGACCCTTTAAAAAAAAATAATAAAAAAGGCATGTGCAGAAGAGGGTTACAAATTGCCAAGGAACACAAGAACTGGCCTAATCCTAAGAGAAATGGAAGACAGTTTGTGAGATGGCCCCAAAATTTGGACCCAAGCCACAGCACACAGTGAAGCATGTTAGTGTAAGCATCATGATATGGGCATGTTTCTCCTACTATGATGTTGGGTATATGTTATGCATCCAAGGGATCATGGATCAGTTTGTTAAAATACCTGAAGAGGTTATGTTATATTATGCTGAAGAGGACATGCCCTTGAAATGGGTGTTTCAAAAAACAATGACCCCAAACACACACATATATTCCACAGTCAACTGTCAGCTTTAAAATACGCAAGAGGAAGTGTTTAGGAATTAGAGAAAATGGTACACTACATAAAGTTATGGAGCATTGTCAGTGGATGCTGAGCTGTATAATGTGAAGGGGATCCCAACTTTCTGCAGTCACTACAGACCTCCAAACTTCATGTAGCCTTCAGATTGGCTCAAGAACTGTGCTCAGAGAGCTTTAATTGAATGGAATTCCATGGCCGAACAGCTGGTCTTGGCCCCTTAGTTTCAAGTGAAAAGAGTGTGAATGCTGCAGCAAACAAAGACATATGCCATATTCAACCCCATAGACTGGAAATGGGATGTCACTTAAATTCATATGCAAGTCAAGACAGGTGAATACGTTTCGCCTGCTTCTACGTTAAAGTAGGTCATTATACATAACCCCCCAAATCTTTAAAAAAATCATCAATAATTATTGGTAATCAATAAATAAAATTATTTTTATTTCTTTTTTTCCCCCAGGCCTATAATACATCAAATTTGTTCCGTTGATTTCTGCCAGATGTTTTGGATGATTTATCCTTTAATGTGTCATATTTGTTAAGTGTCTATATTATACTGTATCTGTCAGTTGTTGAGTCAGCTGAAAGGAAACCTGGAGGAGGAGAATCGTCACCTTTTGGACCAGATCCAGACTCTGATGCTCCAGAACCGCACACTGTTGGAGCAGACCATGGAGAGCAAAGATCTGTTTCATGTAGAACAGAGAACATACATGTAACCTCCCCTCCTTTTCATTGTATACAATACACATACACATTGTATACAATACTTATAGTACGCATACTTAAAACAGCCAGCAGACACATCTGTGTTACATAGGCTTGTCCCTAATTTTTTCTCCTTTCCCTGCCCCCCAGAGACAAGCTGAATGAGCTGAGGAGACAGAAGGAGAAGCTGGAGGAGAAGATCATGGACCAGTACAAGTTCTATGACCCGTCACCTCCACGCAGGTAAAACCAACGTAATTCATTTATTCAGATTGTTCCTCGCATTAAAAAAAACTGTTCAGTTTTGAATCATAGTGACTCAGGCAAATCAGATTTTCCTGAGTCACTATGATTACAAATTCTTTTGGTGCTTGCAATTGCTTGTACTCTTATCTGACTGACACAGGGGAATGGCAGAAAACATTTACACTGCAGCATCAGGAAGGGATGGAAGGATCATTAAATATGTATAGTCTGAAGAGCTTTAGACAGCAGTATATTGCAACATTTATCTTGAGTATCAGTAGGGAGGTTTAGAGGATAATACTCTATATGGACATACAGCTGGGCTGACTTGGGGCATACCACATTTGATTTGAGATTAATGTTAAGGATTTTTTAAGCCACATTTCTGTTGTTGTTGCAATACTGTTGGCTTCTCTGCTTCCACTCTGTAGACGCGGCAACTGGATCACTCTGAAAATGAAAAAGCTGATCAAGCCAAAGGGCCGGGAGAGGATGCGTTCTCTCACACTGACTACAACTCGTTCAGACTCTGGCGATGGTTTCCTGATCTGTCCCCAAGATAGCCAAGACAGCTCATCCATAGGCTCTGGCTCCAACTCACTGGATGACACTCTTACACAGAAGAAGAGCAGCAGTGAGTACAGAGGAAACATGTATACATACAGTGAAATGTGCAATTACCCCAACAAACAATATACAGTAATAACAGCTGTGCACCTACGCAGACACTCATTCACACACGAAGAGAAACATATGTACATGGAGTAAAAAAGCATGTGCCCTTTTCCTGATTTATTTAAAACATTACTTCACTGTAGTTTATCACACCAGAGTTTAATTTCACTAGCCACACCCATGCCTGATCACCTTTCGTACTTGAAATCAACAAAATAGGACCTGCCTGACAAAGTAAAGTAGACTAAAAGATCTTCAGAAGCTAGAAAATATGCTGAGATCTAAAGAAATTCAGGAACAAATAAAAAAAAAAAAAACATGAATCATCAATCAATCTGCAAAAGGCTATAAAACCATTTCTAAAGGTTTGGGACAACACAGTGAGAGTCATTATCCACAAATGGTAAAAACATGGAACAGTAAGAGAGGGAGAGGACAGAGTGCGGAGAGGAGAACAGTGGCGACTCATGCAAGAGGTCACAAGACTACAACAACTCCCAGAGAACTCCAGACCTTAATTGCCTCAGTACAGGTCAGAGTTTGTGTCTTCACCATAAGAAAGAGACTGGGGGAAAAAAAAACTTCATTTAAAAACTGCATTTTACACATGAGGAAGGGGGGAAACACTGTTTCACACCACTGTACATGCATCTACCAGCTAGTTCCATTTAATGCTAAACACTCTTTAGACACAATCATACATTCAATTACCCATAAGGTCATAAAACGCTCTTTGTGTGTGTGGGTGTGTGTGGGTGTGTTTGTGTGTGTGTGTGTGAGAGAGTGTGTGTGTGTGTGTGAGAGAGAGAGAGTGTGAGAGAGAGTGTGTGAGAGAGAGAGAGAGTGTGAGAGTCTTCCCCCTAACTGCTTCTGTGCCCCTCTCTCTATCTGTGAAAGGGAGGAGAGGGCAGCAGCCTCATGCCCAAGCCCAAAGACAGGGTTCCACCAATGGTATGCTGTGGGTGGGGTTTGTGATACGGTTGTCATATCTCTCAGGGCATGTTTTCATGAGTCTGTTGTCTGTCAATCAGCTGTCCGAGAGGTTATAATTGAGCTGTACAGCAACACAAGGTTGACTAGAGTGTGCTTGATTTTAGTCCTAAAGTAAAAAAATCTGTTTGTGTGTTTAGTGACACAGTATTTAACAGAGTTTGTTTTCAGACTAAATAATTACAGCTATTGGTATATATATTGGAAAATAGCTTAGGCATGTGTCATGTCTGGCAAATCACCTTCTTCAACAGTTTCGTTGTTAATTAACTCTCAATCAAGTCAACCTGTTGTGTGCAGTTCACCTGCAGCTTTATATTTTCAAATGACCAAATAGGTCTTTTGTTTGATTTAACAGAGTAGTTCACAGAGTATGTAAAAATCAAGCAACCGGGTACATTTCTCACACCAGAAGGGGAATCTAATGACCACAAAATTGTGTGGCTAAGGCATATAATTAAATTAAAACATAATATAAACAAATAACATAAAATATATTATATGCCTTGTAAAAGTAACATTCCAATCTGGTATTCAATAATTAAGTTCTTGATCATGTCTATGAAAAGTACCCAGTCCTCCCTGATACTGTTAACCTGTCCTTTGACCTCTTCAGCCTCCTGATTGCACCATTCTCTGTATTTCATGTTGATGTGTACAGAATGTGATGCTTTTAAATTGAAACACTCATTGTTCACACATTACTCTGAACGTGTGTGTGTGTGTGTGTGTGTGTGTGTGTGTGTGTGTTTGTGGGGTGGGGGCATTTGTATAATGTTTATTCATATATGTTTGCAAAATGTGTAAAGTCTGCCATTAAAATGAATACGTAGGCCTGTTTATCTTTATTGACACTAATAAGGGAAATCCTTTTTTCATTTTAAATTAGAAATGTAAATTATTGAGGCTGAAAAACAATTTTCCTGGGGAAGTTAAAGACCCTCCTAACAAAGCTTTTACTCCTTTTATTTGTCCTATAGTAGTATTGCTTAAATATAACAGTATCACAGTGTATTTTATACAATAGGATTTATAATAGAGTGGGTGATTTGCCATAAAACAAAAACTATTTTTAGTCTTCTACAATAGTAAGTGGATCTTTGGGTTATAAACTGTTGGTCTGGACAAAAAGAAATTTTGCAGTCCTGATGATTACCAAAGTAATATAGGCCTATGTGAACAAATTGGTTGTCTGTTGTCTCCAGTTGGGTGTCCGTACCCCCTCCCCATCCCTGCAGCGAAACCGTTAACCACATCCTTCTGTTTTGACCTCCTTTTTTCTTTTATTTCTTTTCCTCTACCTGCCCTGGGCTCATTCTTCGCTCTCTCCCTTTCCCCTGTCTTTCTTGTCTGCCTCTGGCTGTGCTATGACAGCTTTGAAAAGGTTGCCTTTCATGAGGAACAGATCCAAGGACAAAGACGAGGCCAAGGCCATCTACCGGCGTTCCATGTGTAAGACCTTTGATAGCCGCCTCGCTCGCCTTCTTCCTCCTCTTCCTCTCACCATCACACCAGGAGATACAAAAGAGCAGTCACTGATGTCAGGGGGCTGCAGTTTCAGGTTACAGCCTGAGCTCTTAAACATACTCTGTCCTTCACTACAGATTCTTTTTCATTTAATATGTGAGACAGAGTTTAAAGAAATTTGAGACATCTGCGCAGGATTTAATAAAGATACCAAACCTTCATGCTGCTCTGGTGAGATTGGTGTCCTGTCCTTATCAATTCTTCCTAGTGAACCTTCCTGCATATGCCAGCACCACTCCCTCCTCTTGTGTTGTTTTTTAAATTTTTAAAATTTATTTTTTACTTTTAGTTTAGTCATGTGTGAATCAGTATGCAATAGGCAACTTATCAGGCAGCTTTGTCACGTGAATTGTGATTTTATTTTGTTTGTGTTTACTGAATGAAAGGCTTTTGGTGTGCATATGAGAGTGAAATGTTGGAAGTGAGAAATTGGGAGAGACTGTGAGCTCGTCTTTCATGAGCCTGGAGTTGTGTTTGCTCCCATCTATGATTACAGCATGAACATAAGATCACACTCACCATGTAGGACTTGAAATGGCACAGTTACTCTGTCTGCCTTTCAGATCTTATTCCGCTGACATGGACTTGCCTTGCTCTGATTCCGGCTCTGATGTTTTGTGTGCTGTACTGCTGCTACAGCTCGGAGCAGCTCTGCATGCTGTCATAAAAGTGCATAAAGACAGTGGCCTTTATTTATCACCTGGCTGCCATAAACTGCAAGAACTGAAATAAAAAAGGCAGCTGCCCTCTTTATGCACCTCTGACAATATTTGTTTGACTTTTTTCAATGACTTTTTTTTAATAATACGGTATGCTTGCATGTGCCTTGGGTTATATGAAGAGTAGTTTTGTAAGTAGATTTTAGGATTGATCTAATCTAATGAAGGTCTCACCAAATAATTTGGCTATAGATTAAAGTATCATATTTCTTGCTAATTGCTGTTTTTTTTCCAAGTGCATGAATAGTTAGTCCAATTGTAGAATGTTTTGTTAGATAGATTTAATGACATTTTTAAAGCAAACATGAACCTTTTTTAGTGACGTTATAATCACATTATAATGCAATATAACTTAATCACATGTATTACATGTATACAAATTCTGATACTTGAAAAGAAAGTTAGTCAGTGACCATTGATTTCAGAACATTATGATATGAAAAATCCTTTATATTTGAGTGAGCCCGATAATGCATTACATACATAAGCTTCATAAAAAGTTTTGATTTTAGTTACTTTAGGTTTATTGATTTCTTAATTTAACTCTAAAATCTGAGCCATGACTTGGGGTGAAGTAAGATGCAACAAATGGATTCTTTTAATCATTCGGTTTTCATTTGTCTTTTCAGCCATGAACGACCTCTTGCAACAAACCATGGCGGGGGGTCCCGGGGCTCAGTGGGCAGGCAGTATCGAGAACCTTGATGGCACGGAGGGCAGAGACGTCTGTATGGCAGGCAGTAACAGGCATGACAGTCAGCACATGAAGGAGCTAGCCTTTTCCACCAATGCCATCGACAGCACCGCCCTAACCCTGCCTAGCGCAGGGCGGAGCAGAGCCAAGCTCCGGCTGCAGGTCAAAGGTCAGGCTGCAGGGTTTTATTTCATGTGAATCTGATATTAATCATTTTCTTTTCCTGTGGGTGGTTTTTACTGTATAGTTAGATGTGTTCAGATCTGATCGGGGTAAACAGCAGCAGCAGCATCACTCTGTTCTGTGTCTCAACAGGAAACGCATCCTGTGAAGATTTTGCCAGCTCATCAGATGACCCAAAGAGTCAAGGTACTTTGCGAAATTGGATTAAACAGCAGACGTGTTTTAAATGAAAAGAACAGGTCTCTAAAAACCAACTTGGGGAAAAATGTTGAATATCACAATGTATAAAGAGGTTATGTCTTTAGCAGCAGCACTGCTAATATTTAGCCCACCTTCCTGCCTTTCAATTTAACTGGATCTACAGTTTGAAAAGCAATTTTAATGGCGAGCAAGGGAGATTCGGTCAAAAGAATGATGGAGTCTATTCTAAGCTTAACCGGGCCACTTAATCTGTTTCCAGGCAACTATTCATCAATCGTATAAAGTAAATGACCCAATTTTTATACAGCTAGCAAATAACTGACGCACAACCCCTAGCAAAAAGTATGGAATCACCAGTCTTGGACGAGCACTCACTCAGACATTTTATTCTGTAGAACAAACTTGCAACAAAAAAAATGAAACAATAATAAAGTCATTCAAAAGTGCAACTCCTTGGCATTCAAAACAACTAAAAGAAATGAAGAAAAACTTTGATGGTCAGCAAATGTTACTTTTATAATCCAAGCACAGGGAAAAATATATGAAATCACTCTATTCTGAGGGAAAAAAAATATGGAATCATGAAAAACAGACAAACAAAAACCAATCAAAACATCACTAGTATTTAGTTGCACCCCCTCTGGCTTTTTTGGACTATTGCAGGCCATGACATTGACTGTATGTGTTTTTCTCCAAGGAATGCTTTCACAGGTTTTGCTCTATGGCATGATGCATTGTCATCTTGGAAAATGTATTTCCTCATCCCCAACATCTTTTTAATTGAAGGGATAAGAAAACTGTCCAAAATGCCAATGTAAACCTGTGCATTAATTGAAGATTTAACCACAGCCATCTCCCCAGTGCGTTTGCCTGACATGCAGCTCCATATCATCAAGGAGTGTGGAAGTTTGGTTGTTTTCTTTAGGCAGTCTAAGTTAGTTCGTATTGGTAGGAATCGGGTGTTATTGCTTGGTTGAAACAAAAATCTTTACCCACACCGGCTCTCAAGGACCAGGATCGCCCATGCCTGACTTAGATTCTACTTGGCTAATAAGTTCCCAGAAAATACTACGAAATGCACTCCAGTACATGTTGTGATCCCTCAATCCAGGAATCTGGCACTCTCTCACATAGAGCAGAGGCTATTATAATGTAGAAGCCATTAGAGAGCCATTTGTGTAATGAAAGTTTTACACATCTATTCATTTTTCAGGAAACTTTTATGGCTTCTGTTTTTTTTCTTTCCTAACCATCCAGACATATTAAACTTTGCTTGACTTTCACTGTGAGAGCATTGTTGTAATCTTCAAACATGTGCTGTGTTCCAACTAGGATGTTGCCACATTGTCTGTATGTATGTGTGTGTTTCATCAGGCCTGCAGGTGTACAGCAGTGTTTTGGCTCTGTGTCCTCCTGTTGAGTTACGCTCTGTGTGCAGAGTGCACTGTAGCATCTGTAGTAAGTGACTATTGATGCCACTGAATCTACTCTGGGTCACATTGGGCTGGTTCCTTAGATATAATAACTTTAATTCTGATTAGTAATGTAAAGGTTTATTGCTCTTGCTCATGTTCTTGCTACAAACACGAGCAAGAGCATGTTGTCACCACTCCTTTCCCCTTTTATTTTCCTCTTTTGACACAAATCGTGATCCTACTATTTTTTAATTTATTATTCACTCCATCATCCTTTATTATTCAGTTTTGGCTCCGTCTGTTCACCTTTTCCAAAATGGATTGGTCCTTGGATTCAGTCATCCATGCTCTCTTTGTTGGTAATTTCTTTGTTTGGTGACTGGACATATTGGGGCTGCAGCCTGGCACTGATCCACCCTTCCTCTCCCTCTGCCTGGCCTGTGCCATCTGCTGCCCCAGTGGGAAATGTGTTCTCAAACTGTTAGCGTGTGTCTGCGTTTTAGTCCTTGTGTTGGTGCGGATATGTATAAGCATAGGTTAGTCCTAACTATGAGTGTTTGTGTGTGTGTGTCTCTTTACTCTTGTCCCTTACTCAGCCTCCAGACCCTCCAGTATTCATAGCAACAGGACCACCAGTAGTAATAGTAACTCCCACCTCACTTCTCCTCTGGAGGGCAAAGGTATGCTCCTCCCTCCTGTAACCCCATCCACCCCCTCCTTCTCTTGACTAACCACTTCAGATTTCATCTTATGCTTCCTTTTCTTATATCTGCCTTTAATGTGTCCTGTTGTGAGAATTTAAAGTTTGTTTGTCCTATTTTAAAGTTTCTTTAAATATAGGAATGTAAGTGCTGACCCTAGACTACTCATTGTTTAATATGTTATGTATAAAAATGTAACTTTCACAAGATAGCTGTCGGTAGATTTTAAATCAGAATGTCAACATTTTTTTAACTTTATCTTTTAGTCTCTGTGTTGCTCCACTTTGAGAGAAGTTAAAGTGAAGAGAAATCAATGCTTTTATCCAAGTTATCCAAATTCAAACACATTTGTGGACAAATCAGGGTTAAGTATCTTGCCCAAGGACATCAACATAGAGCCCAGAGGAGCTTGAAGCATCGATCCTCCAACCAGTAAATGACTGCTCTACTCCTGAGCCGCAGCCGCCCCAATAGACACAACTATTTCATTAATGTATAAAATAAGTCAACAAAAATGAAAAAGTACATTTTTTTTCTATAATTTCAGTTATAGTTTATTCATTTTTTAAGGCTTGTTTTTATTTTATTTCAGTTCCATCCTACTTTTTTATTAGTTTTCCTTGACTATAATCACCTTGTAGCTGACATGTTATCAGTTGTTCCATTGTTACATATATTAAAAATATTGATTAAATTAAATATATTACATATGGAAGGATGGAGGTTTTGATATATTTACATATTGCTCATTGGCGTTTCATATTTCATATTTCATTTTTTTTTTTTACTGAATGAAGCTACATTTCATTGTTTCCAATTGACCTAATTTGCTTATAGGAAAAGACAAGTTTGATAAAAGGAATGCAGTGCCTAATAAAAGACAATAGAGACAGAAAGCTATCCTTATGGTCTAATAACCTCCCCCCTCCCCACAGGCACATTGAACGGCAGCCTTAGTCGGCCTCACAGTGAGAGTAGCGGAGAGTTCAGCCTGAATCTGGAACAGGAGGTGTTGTCCAGCAGCGGCAGCAGTCCCATCCAGCAGCCCACCTCCTCACGCTCCTCCCACCAAAGCCCCCTGCAGCTGCATAGGACCCTGGACCCGTCCGCTGCCACCAACAGCCCCGCCCAGAGCCAGATCAGGAAGACGGGATCTCTGGGCACCGAAGTGCTCTCCTTGCAGCAGTTCCTGGATGAGGGTATTGATCCTGCAGAGGTAAGAACCCCAACTCCAGAATCAGGGATGTGTCATATTGATGATTCAAATCTGCAGATGTCGTAGAAATCACGACAGGTGAAGATATCTTGTTTTTGGTATAATTAGGTCAATATTGAATAGAATTGTTTTATTCCACTGGCAGAAAATTAAGCGTATTTCAACATTTTCCCCCTACCTTTATTTATTTATTTTTCTTTGAAGAACCTGTTGATTTTTGTATCCTCTACTTGTTTCTGGTTGTCTCTTCTGCAGTCGGGCAGCCAGGAGAACCTCACTGTAGACTCTCCTCGCCTCTCCACTTCTTCTGAGCATGTGCAGAAAGAACGAATTTCCACAAGAGGGCGGGGCATATTGCGCTCAGCCAGTGGAAAGGCATCTCTGGTCTCTGATCGCTCGCAGAGGTCCTCGGTGCACCCCGGGCGCCCCACCCTGAGGAAGGCGGAGAGCACGCGTGTGAAAGGCTCTGTCCCAATGCGTTCCAGCCTGTCCTCGCAGGCCAAAGCCACGTCTGTCTGCGAACGCCTAGACTCCGCCTCCTCTGCTCTGCCCAGAGCCAGCAGCGTCATCTCCACTGCGGAGGGCACCACACGGCGCACAAGCATCCATGACCTACTGTCCAAGGACAACCGGCAGCCTGTGTCTGTCGACGCGTCTCCCCCCGCCACAACCGCCAAGGCTGGCGTCCACTCCCAACTGACACCCAGTGAGTACAAACCAAAGGGACCCCTTACTGCCAACATCCCCCTTCCCAAGTCACTCAGCTTACCTTGCCATAGCTTGGATGACCCCGACCTCTCCACCTTGGAGTCTTTCCTCGGCCCCTCCTTCACCGTAGAGTCTGTGTTCATGGACTCCATCTTTAGTGAGCCAGACAGCCAAAACCTCCCCTTCCTGTCTCTTAACCCCACCCTTGTCAGCAACATCAGCGGGTCCCCCGTTATAAATAAAGCGCAACCTCCACCAAACCACATTCCCACCCAAAACCAAAACCCTCACGGCCAATCAAACAGCCAGATGAGAGCCAGCCCCACCTGTGTGGAAGCGTTTGATGAGGCTGTTGATCTCAGTGTGAATAATTCAGACCAGTCGCTCAGCCCAGAGGACAAACAGTCCCTGTGGTACGAGTACGGCTGTGTGTGACGACTAGAGAGAAAAGAAGCTATGCCAATATTCCTCCACCTCTGCATGAGCACTATCTCTGTGTGCCAGTTTTGGTGATTTTCTTTCATTCTGATTCTTTTTCGTTTGCCATGGTGTTGACTGGAGGATAATTTTTTGTCACCTCCTCTTGTGACTTTTTTTTTTTTTTTTTTTTTTGTTAAACCGTTTTTTTTACCATCTGCTTCACTGCTTAACACTATATCAGACTATTATCTGCAGTAATGAGTTTTGAATTAGCTCTAAGATTTATAAAGAATTGAAGATACTGCTGAAATGCAACAGAATCACTTAATCTGAGATGTTGGAACATTTTTTACAATACAAAACCAACCTAAAGTTTGTCAGATAATAGACTATCCACTTTCCATTTTCTTTTGATTTTGATGTTTTGGTGAATGTGTTTTTCATTGCTTTTTAACCCTGTTACCTTAAACTGCATGATTAATTATGATTTTTTAACATGCACTCATTTACAAAATGGTTATCATTTATGTTTTTAAGGATGCTGTGTATGTTTTTTGTATATTTGACAGCCTGGTTATATATATATATATATATATATATATATATATATATATATATAAATACCTGGTATAAATGTTTGCTCCATGGAAGATGGGTTTTAAATTGGTGGATTTAAACTGATGACATAATGATGAAGCTTCATTCCCAAAATGACCTGAGCAGGCAGGTGATGCAAGTAAATGTCACCAGATTTGGAAATGTTTATACGTGCATTGAAATTATGTATCTGAATTTGTATCTTTTGGATTTAAACTCATGTTTTTAATTTAAATTTTTCTGATTCACAAATTTAGAATAAAAAGTAAAGTAAGTTAATTTTCTAAAATTTCAGAAAAAAAAATCAAAATAAAAAACTGGGATAGCTGGAAATCAATGAAAAGCAATTGCTTCTGCCTCAAATTAATCGGCGTAACTTTTTTAAAAATTGATTGAATTAAAAATTGTTATTCTTAATTTGTGAACAATGATAAACTATTGAAAAAAAGATTGAAACTGAGTTTTCAGAGGGTCAATTTCTTCTGCATCATTTCAGCTCTAGAAGTTTAAAGCTAGCTTTAAAGTTAAAATCTGATGACCTCTGGTTTAGTTGGTTAAGTGGAAGTGGAATATGAGCAGGGTGAGTGTAGGGCAGCATTTGATAGCAATGATGATAGTCAGTATAGTAGGTGAAGCATAATCGCAGGGGTGAGATTGTTTTGTGAATGAAGCTAATGTCATTTCATGGGGGATTTTGACATTTTTAATTGTGTATTTTTAAATGACAAGATCTTGTACAGATTGTTATCATTAAGTTATAATCGAAGAAAAGCACTGCTCCTTGTGCCAAATACTAGTAGACCTGACCACCTCCAGATCCTTATTTATTTCTGCTTTTGTTCTTAGTAGTTGCTGGTTTGAAGCTTCCTTATTTATATTAAACTACAGTATATGTATGAAATTATGAACTTTCTTGTCTACAGATGTAAAATAAACATTGCCTTTGTCCTACAGATGTGGATGGCAGAAAGTCAAAAAGCAGGAGTGGGGAGCCGCAGCAAAGCTGCTAAACGTCCCCCCACCCTCGTCTGTGTGCTACCATGCTGTGAGCGCGTGGTGAGTGTGGGGGGCGGTTTGGGGTATGGGGGGGAAATTGGTCTCGTCTCCTTGGGAACCTAAAACGTGGTGTAACAGATGTCATCCATCCTGCCGTGCACTTGTTTCCCCTGTTTCTCTAATCTGTTGCCCCAAAGACCTCCCCCCACACCTCCACTGTCCTGTCCTGTCCGTTGCCCCTGCGGTGCCAGAAGCCTGATGAGACGGCTTTCTGTATGGCATATGGGTCCTTTTACCACGGTACATGGAGTGCGTGAATGACTTGCTTGTGTTGAATCCTACAAACTCCAGCAGCTCCACCTTGTGTCTCTAACTTCAAGGGCACTCCCTGTGTTTGTGACTGTGGAGTGTCTCCTGCTGGCAAGGGAACATGGTTTTTCAGGCTGCTTTGTGGTTGCTGCAGTATTGCATGGCTTTGGTGTAGCGCTGAGATCCTTCCTCACCCCCATATTCTCCCTCCCTTAACAATGCATGTAGATCCAGGCTGGCTGCTTTCCTCAGACTCCTTATGTTCATGACTGACATGATATGGTTTCTGACTTTTAACTTTCTTTCTCTGTTTTCTTTCTTGTCTTCTTTTTGTGCTTTGTGTGTTCTCCTGTTTTCCCCTCTTTTCTTACTCTTCACTCTTCTTTGCTGGCCTGGGACTCAGAAAGGTAGCCTTGGAGCCATGTGTCTGAAGCCTGGTAGAGTTAATCTGCTGAGACTGTCTACAGTGAGAAGAGATTGTAAATCCTTGTTTCCCTTTTTCCTCCTTTTTGTTTTTAAATTCAGAACACTTAAGTAGAGAAAAGTGGCTTCCTTCTGTTTTTCTTCCTTGAATCAAGGAAACAACAGAAAAATACTATAAGACTTTTTTTTTTTTCCTGTAAAACTGTGGCAGAATACACTGCCATACTTCCTTCAGTGTGACGAGCCTCTAAGGACCCAGATAAGAGTGCAATCGTTTACACAACAGCCAAAAGGACTATCTTAACCCTGACACCAATGACAGTCCAGCTCGTACAGAGCCTTTTCAAAGCATGTCAAAACAAATTTCTCCAAACTTGACCTTGCTTTCAGACTGAGGAATCACAATCTGCATGGAGCAATCAATCAGCCAATCACCCCCCCCCCACACACTTCTTCTATCCAATCAAAGGAAAGGAAACTGTTCTGTGGGGAATTTACTGACCAGGAAGCCAAAACAACTTGGACGGGAAGCCATGACAGCTGTGTGATTGACTATCAACCATGAGTGGTGTCTGCGATCTGAGAGAGACTTATTCTGGGAGAGTTCCAGGTCACCTATATGACAGTTGGCAGCCATGAAACACCCTGATACAAACCCAACATAGTGTACTTCTTTGCTTGACTCATGTATTGTCATACTTCTTACTAAAACCCTCACATACATTGCCTCACACTCTGCTCGGTAACAGCACAATTTCTATATGTGAACTACTTGTAGTATAGGTGACCTGTACAGTGCCTTGCAAGAGTATTTGGCCCCTTGAACTTGCCATATTTCCGGCTTCAAACATAAAGATATAAAATTTTCCAATGGGACAATTGTGAAGTGGAATGACATTTATATTTTAAACGTCTAAAAATAAAAAGCGAAGCATGCAAAATTATGTTAGTTGCAAATGTTTTGGCCATGTGACACATGCCAAACTTCAACCAGGCCTTTTTATAGATTTTTTTTAGACGTGGCTTTCTTTGTGACACTCTTCCATAAAGCCAGATTTGTGCAGTGTGCCACAAATAGTTCTCCTATGGACAGATTCACCACCTCAACGTGGATCTCTGCAGTTCATCCAGAGTGATCATGGGCCTCTTGGCTGCATCTGATCAGTCTCCCCTTGTTTAGGCTGAAAGTTTAGAGGGATGGCTGGGTCTTGGTAGGTTTGTAGTGGTCTGATGCTATTTTCATTTCAGTATAATTGCCTGAATAGTGCCCTGAGAGATGTTTAGCTTGTGATTTTTTCTTTATATCCTAATCCTGCTTTAAACCTCTCCAACAGTATTTTAGTCGTGCCTTGGTCTTAATTATGCTATTTGCCCTTTAAACAGTCTTCTGAGACTATCGCAGGGCAGATGCATTTACACTGAGATGCTATACACACAGGGGGACTCTATTTATCATCACTCATTTAGGTCAATGAGTGATGATAAATAGAGTCCCTCTGGGAACTTCCGGAGTGAGTTGGTTGCACTGACGATAAAGGGGGTGAATAATATTGGGCGCCCACTTTTAATTAATTTATTTTTTTTTTCAAAAAAGAGCTTCAATTATTGTATACATTAAGTTCCACTTCAGGATTGTAGTCACTTGGTATTGATTTTTCACAAAAAATGCAAGTTTTAGATTTTTTGATTGAAGCCTGAAATTTGGCAAAGGTCAAAAAGTTCAAAGGGGGAAAATACTAGCGCAAGGCACTGTAACCTTCCTGGAAAACGTGCATAATTCTGCTGTGATGAAACCCAGTGTTTTCCTCCTTTTCCACTTTTACATAAATCCATTTGATGTAATTAAAATTCATCAAGAGTACTGTGTTTTTTGTTTTTTTTCCCCCTTTTGAGTCGTTTGCATTAAGAGGCTTCTTTTTTTATAAAACAGCAACACAACATCCTCTGTTCTTAGACCCTCACACCCTACCCTCCCCAAAAAAACTTAAATGGGGGGAAAAGGAGGAAGAAACCTCAAGAGTAACAGAGGAGGATCCCTCTTCCAGGACAGTCAGGCTGTAATAAATGTGCACAGGATGGAAACAATACATTTACAGGAGAACCAGAGCAGAGAGACGGAGAGAATGTCACATAACATTAAATAAAATAACAAATCTATTGATTTATAGTGTAAGTGGAGGATGAGGTGACAGGATCCATCTCAGCTTCCAGGTGAACCAAAACAGCAACAGACCCAACAACTGAAAATCAGTGGCTTCACTGCAGCATGTTCTGAGAATGAGAAAACACAAAAAACACAGGGCAGGACTCTGGGAACACAGCAGATTTAAAAAATCTTACATCAATGGATCAGGAGTGTTAGAGGTGGAAGAAGAAAGAGAAGCTAGAGTATCTCATAAGGGCATAGCAATCCTTGTGTTTAAGGTTAGATTGGTGTCAGCTGATAGCAAGAGGTGAACAAGTCAAGCCCATCAAGTCGTTATTGATGAGATGTCGTGATGTGTGGATCAATAGAGTACTGAGTAAGTCTGTTGGTGAGGAGTAAAAGTGGCATTAGAGGGCCTTTCTGTAAATTCACTTTCCATGTGTAGAGAGCTTCCTCCAGTTTGCTTAAACACTGTAGTCGGTCAAGTCTTCTTTAATTATTTTGTTTAACTAACCTTTTTTAGAGGAGTAATGGTGTCAAGAATTGTTTGCAGTTGAGCCACAATGCGCTCGAAAGGTAAATCAATTTCAGATGGACAGCAGCAGCATAGAAGTCTCTTCCATCAGTTTGACATCTAGAGAATATATTCTTTTAAAAAGGTGAGTAGTTCAATAGGAGGAATTAAAAAGACATGAGTGTTTAACTCAAATGCTTTACGTCAACAAGGTCAAGAGTCTGGTTAACACAATCTACTCTGACTGACTCATTGTCATTTGCAGGTGATAGTAAAATCACCTGCAATGATGATTTTACACTCTCGCTACTTATCCCTGATGTACATGTAATATATGCAGCTGTTACAACAGATTGCAAATCTCCTGCTCTTTAATTTTAGGGTGATACATGAAACCTAACCAAGCTCTTTTCTGTGCAAAGTTGCTTACAACTTTCTTCTATGGAACTACACTATGATTACCCAGGATGTTCATTCTTACTGTTTCTACCAGAGAAATGTTAGTCTTAGTGTTTTGCCAACTATCATATCGCCTCACAAGAGTGTTGTGTGGCAGTCAGTTGATTAGTATGTTAGTTATTTAAGCTAGGTGGCAAAAATCTTGTTAGTTTCCCCTTTCATAACCCACAGCTTCCACATCTGTGAAACTTGAGGGGTTAAAATACTAATACTCATTCCTACAGATTCACACATTTGATGATCCAGGTTCCAGGACAGGGATTCAAGCCAGATGCTGCATCAGTTCACCTTACAGCAGGGGTGGACAATCCTGGTCCTGGAGGGCCATGTGGTTGCAGGCTTTTGTTCCAACCAGGCAGTAACCTACCTGATTCTACTAATGAAGGTCCTTAGCAAGAGCTCTTGTTAAGGATGCAAACCTGCACCCACATGCCCTGCAGGACCATGGTTGCCCACCCCTGCATTACAGTCACCCATTAGGGCCACCAGTCCCCTTCTCACTGAGAGATGTTCTCCAGGTGCCTTTATTATTTTCACTTTGGATGTTGGACTTTTAAATTCAGAGCCTTTTGATAGTTCATCCACCACACCAAATCCGCTTCACACCAAAACATGTTCTCAAGGCGCATTTAACATTGTCACCTAAGATATTGGATTTGTAAAATTCATTATGGATGGAAGCCTCAAAACTTCAAGGGAATCTTCTACCTTGATTTCTACAGGAGGATATGAACCAGTATAAACAGTTGATTCTGTAGGGTTGCAGCTCATTCCACCACACCATGAATCATCTTCACAGTGAAGTTATCTCTGGACGAGCTTATGATCTTCATTTGAAGTGGGTAGCGCTCACAAGGTTCAGGGCTATGAGCTTGGTTCTTTCTGTGTGGACCTGCATGCTCTCCATGTGTCTGTGTGCGTTTTCTCTAGGTTATCTGGCTTTTTCCAAACATGCTGAGGTTAATGGAGACTGTAAACTGCCTATACAGGAGTGAGTGAGTGACTGTTGCTGCTACCTGGGTGTATTCTGCCTCTCACCTGCAGTATGCAGGGATTGGCTCTAGCTGACCCCTGTGACCCCAGTGAGGAATAAGCGGGCATAGAAACCTTAGATTGGATTTATTTACCAAATCAAAATATTTTAACTTTAGGTTAAGATTTTATTTTGTTGAAATTTACTATCCAATCCTGTGGTTTTAATGAGAATTTATCCAAAAAGTACAAACCTGTTCAATAACATGGGAACATTTAGTAATATATAAATGCTGATTATATTATAAAACATTAAATCAGAGTAAGTTTCCCCAACAAATGTAATAAACCACACGATTAAAATATTGAATGTTTGGCTCCACATATGAATAATTAAATTGTGAAAACAGACAGCAGTATTGACATGTTTTTTTTTATTTTTTTATTATTAACTTTTCAATAATAACAAAGCTATGAAGAACAACAAACAAACACACAACATTCAAAAAACACTTTGTGGCTTTAAATGTATGATTTTTATTAACTGTATGGTCATGCAAAAAAATCCAGCATCCAATTGAAACTGAGTATAGACCCTATGTAGCCCCTTTAGTATAAGGTTACAATGCAATAAATTTACTAACAAAGGGGTACATACAAGCTAAGGCTTCTGCTAAACTTTTATGCTTTTTAATATGAGATACTATCACTTGATTTCCATATCTCAGACAGAACCGTTCCATAACCTTGTAGATGCAAGTAACATAGATTTCTATTTCTTTATCAAGTAAACAGTGAAAAATTACCAGAAAGTAGACATGCATATTTCTTCCATTAGTAAAACTGCATATATAGTGTTGCGGTAAAGAGTTTTTTTTTTTTTTTTTAAATGATTCTTTTCCAACATTTGTTTTTCAGCATGTCAGTGATCTTTTTACGCAGCAGTTCATTCAGGTATTGTTGCCAAAGTATTTGAACTTTACAAAGATTCATATGAAACAGTGACCACAGTGAATCCTTGTTTTGTAGGTAGTTGGTGCAAAAAACTTCAGATTACTCAGTGTGAAGTTTAGATTTGGTCATGTATCCTATATATATAAGAGTGAGACTTGTGAGTCAGTACCCTGCCATGCTAAAAGGTTTGACAAATGAAATCAGCTTCCACACGGTCTGTAAAAATAATTCTCTTTTGCCTGTATGACAGATGTCAAACAGCTGGAAATATAGACTGTGCATTTTTTAAAGGGTCAATTCACCCAAATTACAAAAAGCCTTTCCTCACTAACCTCCAGAACTATTCTACCATGCAGATGGTTTTGGGTTAACTTTGAGCCGCCTACTTCAGAGTTCTGCTGCAATACTAATAAAGTGGAGGTGATCTTAATATCTTAAAACCTGCACCATAAAAAAGATGTTCCCTGTATTAAATTAATGTTTATGCATTAACAAAGTAATTAAAAGCAACTTTGATTGTCAAGGGAAATCTATTCCCAATGTAGTTAATTGGTTGAACATTATTTCATTAGAAATTACCATACAGTAACTAAAAAAAGATTTACGCAAATGTTTCACAACTGACTCCAAGAAATGAACTCCCTATAAAATTCTGTTGATTGGGCAAACATTTTTCTTGTGAATATTGAGTGAATATAGCACTACATTATTGTGTTGTTCCAAGTTTTTGAAAAATCGTTTTAAACATGTTTGAAGGCAAAACATTTGTGAATCACTGCTTTGTAACAAACTATAAGATAGGGAAACGTGTGAGTGGAGAATAGAGACTAATAGTTTGAGAGTGGGAATGCCTTTATCATAAAATACAGATGAATTTAAATTATAATAAAGCTGTTAGATATAATTTAGTTTTCAGTATATTCCTTTTTTAAAAGTATTTTTTAACATACTTTCAAACTGAATGAGACAAGGCCTTTATTATCTCTATTCTTCACACCTGTGGTTTTTCTGCTTCAAAAATTCAGCTGTTTAAGGTCTAGTTTTATTTGAATATTAATCTTCAAAATAATGCACTTTACCCAAATTGTCCAAATACTTTGGCAAACTGACAATTTGCCCCACCCCCCTTTCTTTTGGATATAATCTGTAAATAAAACTACATTGTACTCTTCATTTAAAATCTCGCATGACTGCAGAACTAACACACACACACACGTGCGCACACAGACACACACGCGCACACACAAAAAAACATTTTGTCAGGTTGGCGGCATTAACAGATGACTAGGCCATCACCCACAGCATAAACAGACCTACTTAGAGCCATAAAACATCACATAGTTTCAGTACTGGTTTTGCAACATGTCGTCATGGTGCAAAAAAGTGGAGGAGGGAGCAGACACAGTTTTCATGTCAGATATGTCACAGCACTCAGAAGCACAGGCGGTGCGAGCTCACATATGATTCACAATGTGTTTGGGTTTTTTTCTTCCATCTGTTCTGACTGCTTGGGTGCACGTACGCAGACAATGTGATTTTGTGATTATTTGAAGCTAATGCATGAGTCACTATGAAGCAGTATAGCACAGAAAGATGGAACAGACCACAAGCCTCACCCTCTCTGCTGGTATAAAGTCACATACTCACAATTTCTACAACACTGGTGGAAAAAACAGCTTAACCACTGACAGAGAGATATGGTTGTCCTCTTTTAAAGGGAGAATATTTAATCTCATGTGCTCAAATGATGTGATTTTTAAAAGTTTTGTGTCAAGGTTTCAGCATTCAGTGCACATGTTGGTCTGTGTGTGAGGGGATAACAGTGAAAAAATAAAAAGGGTTGTGGGCAGTTTCAGCCTCCATTATTTTTTTTAAAACAGTTCTGGCAAAATCAACTGATGAAAATATTAACATCAAAACACTAACAACTACAACGTTTACACAACAGAAACAGAGAGCAAATCTGTTGATTGCCATCAGCAAACGTCTCATAGCCCCCGAACTAATGTAGCCCTCTTCTCCTCCCTTAATGCCATTTTCTTTTTGTCCAACTCCTGGTCCTGTATTCCCCTTTTAACATGCTTTTTTATTTTAAGTGCCAGGACTTCACACAAAAGTACGAGCCAAGACAGACAACACATTTTTTTTTTAAGAAAACAATCACAAGAGACTGGCATAAGGGTGACATCCTCATCCTCATCATCATGACCATCACTTTCTTATCGTTATCACATGGTATGGTGCTACTAAGACAGCAGCGGGGCTGCTTCATCACAAGAGAAACAGATGGGGCAAAGAGTATAGGAGGCAGGAAAGATGCAGGGTAGAAAGGGAGGAGTTTGGCAAGAGAGGAGAACCTGAAGTTGCAGAAAGGTTCACTCAACCCTCAGAAGAGAAACTACAACAGCATCAAGTCTTAAGTGTCTGTGTGGAAAAACAAAAAACAGTACAGGCCATTTGATAGTTTCAAAGACATCATGCTTCACGTCAAAAACGACACAAAAACAGAAGAACAGAACTAGGAGGTTGGTATGAATATGTTCGTGCTTTCAGAGTAGGTAGTTCAGACGTGTGAGGAGCTTTAGACATTGGGCGGCAGCGCCTCCTGGTGTTTGAAACCCAACACTGCCGGCCAGACCACAGGAAGCCTTCTGCAACTTCAGGGTGAGGCAGCCTGGGCGTCGTGTGTCCAAAAGCTCAAGAGAGGCTCAGCCCTAAAAGGCTGGAGCACAGGAGTGTGGGTATGTACGTATACATGCTGGAGTATATTTCTGTTTGTATTTACACCGAGGGACCAAAAAACAGGGGGGAAACGGCCACACTGTCATGCTTAAAAACTCTCCTTTCACCCTGAAAGAAAATCCCCCTCTTTGCTATATAAATATCTGTTAATTCTATTACATAAACTCCCCCCTTTTTAATTAAAAACATTCCTGTTTTGACGCACAATATTTTAATGCATCATCCAGGAGAACAAAAACTAACAGTTTAACACAATATAAAAAAAGTAAAGGTCCCTTCAGTGACGCCTGAACCCCTTAAAACATTTTTTTTTTATTAATTAACCACCTGTAAATAATACAATAAAGTTTTATTTTTATTTCTTGATATTTTCTGCCTGCTGTCCTAGTTTTAGTGCGTGTGTGTGTATATATATATATATATATATATATATATACACACATATATATATATACACACATATATATATATATATATATATATATATATATACACATATATATATATATATATATATATATATATATATATATATATATATATATATATATACATATACACACACACAAACACACACAGTGGACAGATTAAAGGCCATGGGAGCATCAGGACAGCATCACCCTCACCAGAAACATGCACCATCTGCAGGGAGGGCTGGCACCAGGTGGGCCCACCATCATCCATCAGGTTAGACTGGATCGCTGTTGGTCCATTATGTAGTCAAGCTTTTGAATATTTTTTTTCTACATTGTAATGACACCCACACTCCCCCACCCCTCCCGGTTGTCTTTTTGTGTATTGTTGTTTTACGTCTTTCAAAGCAGCCTCTTCTCAGCCCGGATCCAGGCACCGATCCGACCAGAGTTAAATGTTCCAAACAGCTTTAGAGTTCAGGCAAAGCTGAGAAAGGACAAATGCAATGGTTAGAGTGAAGTGAAGCTCTTGACATACGAGTGGAGAGACAGAGTTTAAAACCTTGGCAGATGAAACCTGAACTTGAGACTAAACTGAGATTTAGTTTTCTGACTTTCTCTAAACAAACTATTTCCTTAACACAATAAATAAGATTACCTAAAGAAGCCTACAGTTTGCCTAAAAGATCATAAAAAACACTTGACTGTTATTAATTTGAAAAGATTTATTTAAATCTCTTTTCAATTCAAATCTCATACACTTTTCCTGAAAAGCACATTTTTTCATTTATATTTATACAAATGTCAATTTCAGTTTCCTTTTGTGCTAGTGCTAATATATTTTCTGTTCAAATTCAATTCAAATTTCCTCATTAAGAACACAAGTCCTGAAGGCATGTGTAATAAAAAAGAAGCTGTGAACCACTTTATTTTTTTTAAATTCACTTCAATTTCAGTTACTTTTGTATTTTGTTATTTTGAGATTTGTTACATTATTTTGAGATAACTCATTATTTCAAGGTATTATGTATGAGATATTACATGTGTGTATTTTTTTTCTTTAAAATTTTTTGTTCTTTTATGATTTTATCCAGTTATTTTAAGAAAAGTTTTTATTTCTAGATAGAAGTGGTTCAGGGCTTCTATAATTTAGCCATTGCGCTAATCCTAAGAAAGCAAAAAAGAAATAATGTTAATGGAAAACATTGCTCAGCCTTACCAGTACGTGTTTATCTGGTAAAAACACCCTCCATGTTAAACTAGATTGAGTGTGCAGATCTGCACACTTTTGCAGATATTAGTTTTTTTTTTCTTCTGATAATCTAGTAGGTCCTAAGTTTATAGATATTAAATTTGGTGAAAGAGATTGTTTTAATATTTTCTTGAAGTTGAGTTGACACTTTTTAATGTGCTCATTTTTTCAGTGTAATAATTTAGTATGCACTATTCTGATTGTGTGTAAAAATGCACACTGTAAAAATAGTATTAATAATTATTATTAATAGTATGTTGATATTTTTCTATTATTCCTTTAATCCACTTCAAATCTATTCATGAATACCAAATATTCAATTAATTTCAATTTTCAACACTTAAAGAATGGGGTATATTCAATGCATTTCAAACTTGTTAGGTGGGGATTACAGATCCTTCTCAAAAAATTAGCATATTGTGATAAAGTTAATTTTTTTCTGTAATGTACTGATAAACGTTAGACTTTCATATATTTTAGATTCATTACACACAACTGAAGTAGTTCAATCCTTTTATTGTTTTAATATTGATGATTTTGGCAAAACAAAAATCCCTTTTTCCAAAAATGTACATTTTGAAAGGAACGTGTTTTTAATACAAAAAAAGTCAACCTACAAATAATTATGTTCAGTTATGCACTCAATACTTGGTTGGGAATCCTTTTGCAGAAATGACTGCTTTAATGTGGCGTGGCATGGAGGCAATCAGTCTGTGGCACTGCTGAGGTGTTATAGAGGCCCAGGATGCTTCAATAACGGCCTTAAGCTCATCCACAGTCTTGGGTGTGGCGTTTCTCAACTTTCTCTTCACAATATCCCACAGATTCTCTATGGGGTTCAGGTCAGGAGAGTTGACAGGCCAATTGAGCACAGTAACACTATGGTCAGTAAACCATTTACTCAGGGTCCAGTCACCTCATCTCGTTGTGCAGCATTTTTTGCAACACTTTTTCCTTCCCACAGACTTCCCACTGAGGTGCCTTGATACAACAGCCTATTCATTCAGAAATTTCTTTCTGTGTCTTACCCTCTGATGGCCTTCTGGACAGCAGTCAGGTCGGCAGTCTTACCCATGATTGCGGCTTTGAGTAATGAACCAGGCTGGAGTTTTTAAAAGTCACAAGTTTAGAGTTAACTCGTTGATTCAGATGAATAGGTTCATAGCCCGTTTAGAGCACCTTTTCATGATATGCAAGTTTTTTGAGATATTAATTTTCGGTTTTCATTAGCTCTATGCCAAAATCATCAGTATTAAAACAATAAAAGACCTCAAACATTTCAGTTGGTGTGTAAGGAACCTAAAATATATGAAAGTTTAATTTTTATCATTACATTATGGAAAACAATGAAATTGATCAAAATCCTAGTTTTTTGAGAAGGACCTGTATTACAGTCTTGGATATGTCAAAGAATAGTAATTATTATTTCAAAGGATTTTTAGTTGTTTGTGATGTCATCTTAAAAAACACTCATTTTCAGCATTAACTTGAATGAAGGGTAATGCACACAGACAAATCTTGAGCTAGATGTAAAGTCCTCTTAATCCATTTCAGTCCTTTCCATAACTACCAAATATTTAAGAGTACTTAACCCTTTAGATACCGTTTTCTTTGTGAAATACCTTATTTTGTTCCACTTTCAACAAGACTTTATTATGAAACTACAAACTTCAAACTTAAAAACCGGTTGGCAACATATTGTGTGTGTTTTCATGGATGTGAAGGTGTGTTGGCATGCGTTATTTTGTGTATGTTTGTGTGGATCATGCAGATAGATTTCTCCGCTTGCAGTAGGTTACACATGTTGGGATTCGCTGGCGGGCAGGCCTAGCACACGCCTTGTAGCATCAGCATTTTGAAGGTGGCATTGGTAGTTTACATTCACCACCTAAGGTGGCTGTATACTGTTGCCCCATGGGAGGTCACAGCAACAAGGGGACAAGGCCACTGAAGAGCCACCTACACAAAGTGTCGGCCTGTACACCAAACGTGTAAACTGCTACAAGTGTGAGAAATGTTTCTGCAAGGTCCACACAAGTGAACACACACACACATACACCTTCAAATCTATGCATCCAATACAGTTTAGTTTTTGCTGGTTTGAAGTTTGATTTGTACATTTCCTTCCATTCAAGTTAATGGTTAAAATGAAGGGTTTTCTATGCTGGCATGGCAAAGAAAAAACAAAAAAAATCTGTCAAAATCAAATCTAACCGACAAATCCAAGACTGTAATAAACTCCCACCCAACAACTTTAATATGAATTGAATTTTTTTTTTTTTGAAGTGTCCCATTCTTATATTCTTCCTATTCCTATACTACTTTTTTATGGTTTTAAGTATAAAGGTTCATCTTAGTGTGGGGAATTTGTGGTTTAATTACAGATTTCATGATGCTTGTTGCCTTCCATTTATAGGACAAACTCATCAGATAAATTGTGTGCAGGACATAGGTGAGAAGCTGCAGGCTGCAGGCTGCAGACGGTGGTAGCAGAGCATTTACCTGAGTCTGGCTTCTAAGTTCACTGTAGGGGTGCAGCCGGTGCTCCTGAGCAGTGGAAGTGCACGTTGAGCCATTTGGCATCGCGGCGGTGCCATACACGCGTCTCCTCCGACTGGCAGGAGCGTGGCCGGCCCTGGGTGTCCATGTACTGTGTCAGGCGGATGTAAGCGATGCAGGCGGCATCCTCACCGATTAGATGAACGTGGGGGTTTAGGATCGTGGTGTGCACTGGCTTACTGTTTTTACTCAGCACTGCAGGGATGACAATTTGTAGGTTAGCATCTTGTAAGCAGGTTAAGAGCATTTAGCATATTGCAACAAATGTTAGCGGTGTAAAACGATAGAGAGAGATAACAGTTTGAGAATCCCTGCCAGTCTGATGAATTCATGCCACAGATTTTTACAGGGATGAGACAATGAAGTATGGAGGCGGCTGTGGCTCAGAGGTAAAGCAGTCATCCATTTGGAGGATTGGTGCTTTGACTCCCGGCTCCTCTGGACTCCATGTTGCTGTGTCCTTGGGCAAGATACTTAACCCCCATTTGCCTCCGATGGCATGTGCCATATGAATGATTAGTTTCCTAATGTGCCATCAGTGTGTGAATAGGTGAATGAACACTTGTAGTGTAAAGTGCTTTCAGTAGTCTAAAAAACTAAAAAGGCACTATAAAAATGCAGGCCTATGTCTATTTTTTGAGAGTCCATCTGTACCTGGGAGGATTATCTGTCACCAGTAATCCAAACGTCCCATATCTGTATTTTCTAAGTTTGATTCCACTAACATGGTTTATTTACAATTTAAAATAGAAACATTCAATTCATTGTAGTTTTGATGACAATGACAAAGTCAAGGAAGAACAAATGAGGTGTTATATGCTAATGTTAATTTCTCAGCTCTTCTGAGTGCTTGATGCATAGTACATTTTTCTGACCTTTTCTGTCAAAAAAAAAAACATGAAAGTGGCTGCACATCCAAATCCCATTTTGGTAACACTTATTAATAACTATCATCTATAAATTGTAATAGTTCTTAGTTCGGTTCTTTCCATGAGCAACAAGGAGCAACAAGGAGCAACAAGGAGCAACAAGGGGCAACAAGGAGCAACAAGGAGCAACAAGGGGCAACAAGGCCTGCATGACTGTTGCTGTTTACCACAGCTGGAAACAACTTCCTCCAACCACTCAAGGAAGCAGAACCAAAGCTACTCTCATTTCGTTCCATGGAATGGTAATATAACTTTGGCAGAACAGAATATTAACAAAATACAGCTTAGTAGGACTGTTCAACTTTGGTAATGTTATATCACAGGTTAGAGTTCACTTTGTTTAGGTTTGTGAAAAGGTTAAGTCTGATGTCAGTGTCCCAACCCTGCATAATACTAATCTCTCTTGAACGCACGCACACACTTTTTTGCCATTTTGCCTCACATGGCCTGACAAATAACAAAGAACAGCCACCATTACAGCCATCTTTGTAGTCCTCCTCCACACCTTCACACCCACACACACATATATATAGAATTTAGTTTAAATCATTTATTGTGTTTCAACTTTTGTTTTTATAAATAAATGCTTTTATGCTGCTTTACAATAATGAATAATGCCAACCACTTCTTTATAACTCAGAATCCTTCAACCATTACTAGCTATTGATAGAAAGATTTATTATTCATTTAATTGTTAATCAGATCTCCAAAATGATAGATTAGTAATAGCAGGGAGGTAGGGGCTTGGGGTAACGGGTACTAGCGGTGCAGAATGTACATGTATTCAGACCAGGTTTGTCTGCAGGGTGGTGGATCCCCTGATGCTCATCCTGGTGCATGTGCAGAGAAAAATTCTGCAGAATCAACGGGGCAGGCAACCGCATACGTGTTCTGCTCACACAGAACACGTATGCGGTATGAATTTGGTCTGAATGCTACAGTGCAGTGGCAGTGGTCACATCTTCTTCCTCGATTTTTTTCCTTTAAATAAATTAGACGGGGCGACACGGTGGTGCGGTGGGTAGCACTGTTGCCTCACAGCAAGAAGGTCGCAGGTTCAAGACCGCCTTGGGGCCTGGGTCTGGGACCTTTCTGTGTGGAGTTTGCATGTTCTCCCCGTGTCTGCGTGGGTTTTCACCGGGTACTCCGGTTTCCTCCCACAATACAAAAAACATGCTCAGGTTAATTGGTAAACTCTAAATTGCCCATAGGTGTGAGTGTGAGAGTGAATGGTGTGTGAATGGTGTGTGTGCCCCACGATTGGCTGGCGACCATCTGGGGTGTATCCCCCTGCCTCTCGCCATAAAATGCGCTGGGATAGGCTCCAGCAGACCCCTGCGACCCCGAAAGGGAATAAGCGGGATAGACAATGGATGGATGGATGGATAAATTAGACTCACGTTTATTTGAAACAGTTGGTTATCAATAAAATATGCACCTTCACACTGCATCAGTTGCAACTTCTCAATAAATATTTTAGAAACAGCAATTTCAAACTACCATCTTGAGGCCTGTTGCAGTAAATATGAGGGTTAAACAATAGTAATAATCAAGCACCTGATGTAAGACTTGAGTTACAAAACCTGAGCAACTCACAGTTCTCGAAGTAGAACTTGTGAAAGTCCATCCCCTCCACCAGGTTTCCCAGAGCCTCTGGCTCAAAAGAAGTCAGGCCCGGGTCACAGATTCTCCTGTCAGACAGAAGCAAAATTAGAAATAAAAACTTTACATCCTGCAAAAAAGAAAAGCGCAAAGGAGAACACTAAAATTAGATGTTTTTCTGAATATGGGAACTTACGTGTAAGCCTCAAAATCTCCATTGTTGATGGCTTCGATCAACTGCTCTGTCATCTTTATTATCTCCTGTTTACGAGCTGAAAGCACAGAGATGGGGATAAGACAACCAGTAGTATTCACTTGGAGAATGAATATGCAACCCTCTTTGCCTCCTAAGAGGCTCAAACCCTGGACAATTGGCAGAAGTCGTTCCTCTGAGCTCTGCCTCAGGTAATAATAACTGCAGAGTTTGAAGTCAGCGAGAATCTTTCAGGGTTCAAGTGATAAAATCAAATCCATTTGTGAATGGTTTGTAAGGCAGGAGATAACTAGCTGCATTTAGATTTCACCCACAACATCTTCTAATGGTTGTGTTGAACTTTAGTGACAATCTCCACAACCAAGGGTTCAATAAATAAATCGGGTATCAAAAGAAAGCTACCACATGTGGGTGACTACATAGTGTCAGAATTAATTTTGACATTCTAATTAAATATGTTACTGTGATAGAGCAAATAAAGCTTGAATATTGCAACAAAAAAATCTAAAATTCAATCGTTTATTCTATTATACTGTGAATTATACTCTTATCCTATTTTACTGTGAATTCAAGTAAATTGTTCAAGACGATCTTGAAAAAAAAATCAGCTAGTAGTCCAATGTATATTCGGTATTAATGCCAAGACAGATGCATGTAATTTGAACCAGTGGAATTTTAAAGTATTTTTTAGACCTCAATGTATAGTGTGCCAGACTGTGCTTCCTACAGGTAAAAATACTTTATTGAGTGTTGTAGCTGAGACGTTTCTCGCGCAATTTGTATTGAATGTAATGATTTGATTGTCCGACGGAGAGTTTTTTGTCATCCCTTAAGGGATCTGTTCACATGTGACACGTTATCAGCCAATCATACTTTGCTGAGTGTGAGATATGAGTCACTTCCATGTGTTGAATAGTAGCTCTGCTCCATGAGATGCTCACAGACAGGAAGTCAAGTGAGATACAAATGTCCCATGGCCAACACAGACCAGACAGTCTATGAAGACTTAAACAATTATTGGTTTTGTGGTTTTGGTGAACTGGAGAAAACCTCTTTTATTAATTTTTTTTTTTTTTTTTTTTTAGATTTTTCAGGGTTACTTCTTTTTGATACACAATTTATGTTATAACCTGGCAGCATGCATTATCAAATGAATCTATACATCTGAGCTGTGATATATATATATATATAGATAAAATTATAAATTGATTTGCACTGTGATTATATTTGACTACAGTGCATCAGTGAGCTTGGTATTTTGGTTGACGGGTGTATGATAATTTAACTTAAAAATCAGAAAATTCTGAGTCTCTGGTACAATAAAAAACTATTATGGTTCCCACCTGGCAATGCTGATTAATGAAAACATAATTACTGTCATCCATTTCTGCCAATAGAGTCCCTTGCATTCTACACACTTGCTCTGTCAGTGTCATGTGATGCCAACATGCCGTTTACCAAGTGAGGCTCAGGTACTTAAATATGACCCAGACCAGGTACAACAGAGCAATGGAACACCCGGTTGTAATAAAGTGAAACAAAGAAAGCATGCAGAGTAGGTGAAATTTGGACAAGTACCTTTCCTACCTTTCATCTCCTCCTCCTCTGTGTTATTGCAGCTTTCTGTGGAGCCCTGCCAAAAAAAAGGGCAGGGACAAAAAGAGATGGAAGGAGGAATTGGTGGAAAGAGAGAAAGATGGATAAAGAGGTGAACAAGAGAAATAGACAAATCATGTTTTAAATGTGAAAGCGAGGCAAGTTTTGGGAGGCTTCGGGCAATTCGTCACAGATGACCTCACGGAGAGATGGGCGAGTGGACAACTCCCTCCCAGCAGCACACACCAGCCAGGACAGCAGCAAAGGAAGCGTGGACGGCCACACAGCACAACAGACCAGCACGTGTGTGAGAAAGGAATGTGAGGGAATGTTAGTGATAAAAAGTGTCGATGTGAAGAAAATTGTGGGGCAGCATTTGAATATCAATTGATATTAGTGTTGTGCAAGCTTGTGCATAACAGTGTAAGGCAGCTGGGTCCTATTTTACTAAAATGTCTAAAAAACACAATTGAATCTGAAGTTGACTAGTGTGCTGCTATTACTAATGGTTTCTGTTGGATTTTTTCTTTTCTCTACATTTGAAATGCTGCACTGCTATAATTGACATTTAAACAGGTGAAGATATCCTGCTTTTGGTACCCTTAATCTAATATTGAGCATGATTTTGCTTCTTTTTTTTTCCCTGATTTGGATTAATTTGGTCTTGTTCCAAAGAAGAAAGGAAACACTAACATTTTTTTCAAAAATATTTATTTACCAAAACCAAGAAAAAAAAAACTCATGCTAATGGAATGAGATAATTCTACTCATGGACAAATTGCACCAAAACAAGGTTTTTTCATTTGTAAGATTTTGTAATTTTAGGTTTTGTGATATTGCATCATGTATTAAAATAAATTCACACAGCGCACACGCAGGCACACACACGTAATACAATAAGCTAATATAAACTCATTGAGCCAAATCATCTTTTTTTGGCTTGTTTGGTTGCTTGTTATTTGTTCATGTTAATTACTTAACTTTGACAATAAATCCCAAATAGATTCTACATAGGCCTAATTAGTATATCCGTTTCCTTTATCTGTCTTTACATGGTTAAATTCCATGGTTGATTTTAAAATACAATAGGATTAAATTAGGATAGGGTTTAAATTACAATAGGATAGGAGGGGCCCCTATTTGAATGTGATAGAGTAACCCGTTGTTTTCATTTATTTATTTATGTTATTATTATTATTATTCACTTCTTTCCTCTCCCTCTTTCTTCTTTTCTTAAATAATCTGACATTCAGTGATGAACAAATGCATAAATAACTTCACTCACACTTTATATATAGTGTAAAACCTTGCCAGAAGAAATCTGCCTGTGCTCCTGTTCACTTGTGGATGTTTTACGTTTGTTTGACTAAATATGGAATGATTGAGACATCATATCGTTGAAATTGCATTTGCATTTCTGACCCTTGTCATCTCTCCTGTTTTGTAAATTGAAGGTTAATCAAACATGTAAAAATAATAATGTATTTCTTTACATAAAAAAGAGGGAAGAAATATGTAGGTAGTGTTAATTATATAAACGTTTCTACTGTTCTAGACCCCGTAAGATCAAATTGCGCTATATGTGGCCCATGAACTACAGGGCCATGAACTACTAACTTTTTGACCTTTTTACAACATTTAAGACTTCAAACATGAAGATATATAATTGGATTTTTTTGTAAAGAATCAACACCAAGTGGGAAACAATCTTGAAATTGAACAAAATTCATACAATATTTTAAACTTTTTTTTTTCTGTACTAAAAACTAAAAAGTGGTGTGAGCAAAATCAAACTCCTTTAATGCTTTGTAGAATCTTTTGCTGTGATTGGAGCTGCAAGTATTGTGGGGCTATCTGTTTTGCACATCTGGAGAAATTTTGCTCATTAAGGTTAGATGGAGAACATTTGTGAACATCGTTTTCAGATCTTTCCACAGATTCTCAATAGGATTCACTTTTGGACTGTGACACCTGCATATGTTTAGTTTTGAACCATTCCATTGTTATTTCTGCTTTATGTATAAAATCATTGTCTTGTTGAAAGGTAATACTCCATCCCAGTCATGGGTCTTTTGCAAATTTCTTCCAAAATGGCCCTGGTATTTGGATCTTTCAATTCCAATTTTATATCTTTAAGATTGAATCCTAATATGTGGGAAATTATTCACGCCCCTCTTGTACATGTTTTTAGGCTTGTTTTAATTATTCCAGTGGCACACCCCCGGGGGTTAATTTGGTGTATGCTTACACTAGTTAAATTGTCACCTACCTTCACTAGTAAGTAAAATAATCAAATATAATGATAGAAAATGCACTATGGTTGCTTTCACTAAGTTTATTCAGAAACAATCCTCCATGAGTGCCCTGCTGGTGTCAGTGGAGGCTGGTGGCTGCTAGCGGTGGAGAAGGAGCAGCTTACCTTGGTGCCGTCAGCTGGGTTGTGTACAACAGTTGTCTGGGCTTCCTGGGGAGGAGGGGGGGTACAATTGGAGACACTTTACCATGCAGGGAAGGGAGGGCTGGGGCCCCGGGGAAGATGCCAGGGAATACCAACATATTCCATGACTGAACACATACAGAACAGATGCATGTGCGCAAAACAGAACACAGAGCCACAGTACAGAGGCTGTGGAGGATCTGGGTGATTTAAAAGATGACTGGAGATGTCAGGGCAATCTGTGCTCAAGTAGCAAAGTGCAAAGTGGCCTTAAGGATGAATTTAAACACATCTTCACCTACCAGGGCCTTGACTGAGGAGGAGGGTGTGTGACTGTGTACGATATTCTATGTCACTGTAATAAATGTTTCCTTTCTGAAAGGTTATTTAGGTCATTCTGTTAGGCAACAGAAATGTATTATGATCAGATAACAGATGTTTAAATATTGTGAACCAATAATACACTTTAGACATGGTGAGCAAAAAATGCTCCCATTTGTCCAAAGGTTTGAAAGACACATCTGTCAGATTCACCAATGTAGCAGCATTCCACAAACCTAATGCATATCTGCAGCTATTAATGTAATAATCACAGCAATGTTATAAGTTTTCCACAAACGTTATGTGTGATTGCCAGTTTGCAGAGACCTATTACATTTGCCAGAAGGTGAAAATCATTTCAAAATTATAATAACTTCACACAAATCTTCTGTACTAGTTGTCAACTCTGTGTCTTCGACAGACAATGACATTTTCTTTCTACACTTTTGTCCTGTAGGTTATTATAGCCTGATGTCTTGCTGCAATAAACCCCTGCAAATATATTAATTATTGCAGCTGCAGAAAACAATGCATTATTTATTTATTATTTGTAGGATTAGTACATAACAAAAACTGCAGGTTTACATGTGTGGTTCATGACCTAATAGATGTCCATGCAAATTATGCTCGGTGAATGTGCTTTTGCTGTGTGTGGAATATTATGTCCACTCCTCATCCTCAACCCTGCCACAGAAACACTCAGCACAAAGCAGTGAGTCAGTCAGTCAGTCAGTCAGTCAGCCAGTCATTTAGACAGACAGTCAGTCAAACAGTCATTTACCCATTGAGTTAGTCAGTAAATCAGACAGCCAGACAACTAGTCAGTTTCTTCTGTTCCTCATCACTACAGGACCTGACATCCACAGACAAACAAACTAAGAACATGCACCCCTTCCTCTGTCATTTCTGTTTATTGTTAATGCAATAATTTAATTTATAGATAGTGAGTTATTGCTTCAATCAAGTAGAGCAACGGTTAGTCAATTAATTAGTCAATCGAGAAAAAAATAATCTGTAGCTGTTTATAAAGTTTATAAATTTGTGAATGAACCCACCCATGGAATGATTTTCTCCTGTTATTCATGGTCTGGTAAGTATTATACTGATTAGAGCAGAGGGTCGGCTGCCATATTTCAAATCTGAGCTCAATTAGTGTTTTTTAATATATGGTCAAATCCTATTACATAGATGCACACAGGGGGACTACACTCATACAATTATGATCTCTGGGTTATTGTGGCTCCTGTTTTACCCAGAAGACCTCAGCTTGTACATTTCATACATTGAAAAGCAATTTGCAAAAGCCTCTTATGATGTAGTAGAGATTCAACCTTTGCGTTTTCAAAATTGATGCTATCCAAGAGAAGGTAATAAAAACCCCTGTTGCACTTCAAAGGTGAACCATCAACAAAGCTCAGGTGACACAGTTAACCACACAAAGGAGACGCAAGGATGCAGCTGAGCAGAACTTGATTGAAGTGTCTGCTGTTGTGCCACAAAATGAAAGTCATTTGTCTACCTGTCAGTGTTGTGCACAGGGTGTATGCGGATATATATACGCACACAAGCCATGTGAGGCACAGAGGCACAGAGAAGTAGTTCAATTTTAAAAGTCGTCAAATCCACCACCATCACAGTTTGTGATGAAACCAGAGGCAGAGAAGCAGCGGATGGAAGAGAATTACAGAAAAGAATTACTTAACAAGATGACGAGGCAAAACTAAACATACAAAAGTTAATGAAATAATGCCAAAAACTACAAATACAAATGAGGTACCATCGGTGGGGCAGTCTAACCGTTCACACACCGATGGCACATGCCATCTGAGGGCAAATCAGCAAGCTGGGAATCAAACCACCAACCCTCCGACTGGTGGACGACTGCTCCATTTACAGGCCATTTACCTCTGAGCTACAGCCACCCCTTGAAGACATGCTGCTGTCTTTGACGCCGCTGCTGCTTATTACACTGTTTTTACTGATGTTTCTTTGTGACTTGGGCAAAGAAACACACAGAATGACTCCTACTGCACTCATCAACCACCATATAGGGAAAGTTATGTGGAAAACAGGAATAGAGCCATTACATGGATATTCCACATCAGATAAGTAGGCAGGATTTAAAGCTGGAAAAACTGCACTGTAAAGTAAATGTATAGAAACTATTAAATTCTGGCAGCTAGTTTCTGTAAAATACAGTAAAATAACAGAAAACATTCATTTAAAAATAGTCTTTGAAATTAAAAAAGTTCTTAGTACATTTTCATTAGTACATTATCTTAAATTAGTGGTTCTCAATTATTTTCTGTGGTGCCCCCCCATGAAAGAAGAAAACATCCCCCCCTGCCCGACTGTAAATAATATATGTCTATTAGATTGTTATAAATACACCTCTCCATAACACTGTATCCTTATTAAGGTATATGAGAATTAAAAAAGAAAGAAATATGGACCAACTTACAACAAAGAATAGATTTATTAACTGTAACAGAAAAGATTTAATGAGCATCTGAAATTCAAAAATAAAATTAAATCCTTAATCAAACTATACATTTTTTTTGACTGATCATGTCAAACCATATGATACTGAAATATATCAGCGTGATTGGAGAGTAATGTCTTTAAGTGACGCATTAATTTATTTGTCTTCATGCTGTCAGCTGCCAACATTTTCGACACAGTAACACATCTGTCTTTCACAGTGAACCAAGCGCTACATACGCTTCGTCATATTTCCTTGTTTGTCTCTTTATCTCCGTCTCTCTCCGCCTGTCTTCTCATCCCTATTGAATATTTTTCATGGTGTCACTTTGTTTCTACACTCATACTCTGTGCTGTATGCTTCCTGCACACACTCTGCCAATGAGAGCGCCACTGCCCCCTAATGTACTGGAGGACAGTAAAAAAAATAGAAAAAATAAAAATAAAAAAGCATGTTCCCCAAGGTCAAACGCGCCCCCCCACGGAACCCCCACTATTTGAGAACCACTGGCTTAAAAAGACAGTTTGTGTTTAAATCAAGTATAAAACAAAACATTGTATGTGTGACTGATTAAGGGAAATATTGTATAATGATGGTTGCTAGTCGAGGAAGTGAATGCAGTGAAAGGCCTTGATGAAAGGTTTTTCCTTAATTGTGTAAAACAGATTACACAACGTTTAATGTTATTTCCCCCTTTAAGGTCAGGGAAAGCTCGCTGGCCGCAATTCTCATTGCAAATTTGGAAAGAAACCAAAAAGGAAGGGGAAAAAAAAGAAAAAAAACAGATTCCAAACAAATTGTATTTACATGGCTGTGATATAAATATTTACGTCAATGATATAGCATATTTAAATGATTTATTTAGATTTTTTTTTTTTGCCTAAAATACTTCAGACACATCCATTTCAACATTCGAAACGTTTCCAGATTCAAATTTCCAGACTTCTCTGTAGATTTTTTCAGAATATATTGATGTCTGAGAATAAATATCTACTCATACTAAATAAATAAGATTAGACTATTTTTTCCCAATGTGTTTCTGTTTATTTTATGAACAGAAATCTGAAATTAGTACAATTCATTATCATAGCATCCATGCAACCATTTTTTATTTACTGTTTTCATGGAAACAACAATGAACGCAGCCATGAGGAATATTTTCTTATGCAGAAAAGATAATCTGTTCACCTTTGTGATGACTCCATCACTGCATAACTTCTAAATGCTTACCTAAGCTTGATACTTGGTTACTTGCTTGATGTGCAGCTCAAAGTTACTGATGCATTTTTTCAAGGTTTTGAACAATTTTACAAAAGATGTATTTTTTTACACACTCTTTATTTTTCCATACTAACTCCGACCTGAAAATGACCTAAATTCCTACCAGTCTGTGTAAGAACCCTGCCTGTATGAGAAACTAAAGTAAAAATACCCAAGTAATTGCAACAGATGGTTTGACCATTTGACAACTTCTGTCCAAAATGTGGTTGAGTGGCACAACAGAGGTGTATACATCATGTATAAAATATTGTAGATAGAACATGGAATGTGGAAAAAAGCCTGCCCCAGACTGGAGGGGGAGCAAAGAGAAATACTTCTTGAGTGCAAATCGCTGAAAGGTTTTCAGCTGCTTCCCTACAACTCCTGAGATGCCCAATATAGTATAATATAATGATATAGTATGTTAGTAGTCATGTCAGACTAATAGTTAAAATTCCTGCAGAAAGACTAATGGATGATGCACAGACACATGTTTTTCAATAAAACACGTATCTGTAATTCTCGGGTTGGTAGAGTAATTAATTTAATTTAAATGAGGCCACCCTAAGTAATTCAAGTCATTCCTAAAATAACAGTTAGAAGCCCAAATGAACATTGAAGCAGTTGGCTGTAATAATTGTACCTGTACTGATCATCGACCAAATGCACCAACAATGAATTGGTTTTGAGCAAAAAAAATACATTTTGAATAAATTTGAAAGTAATGACACTTCAGTCATTTGCATTACTCAGGTAAAGGGAACATGGCATTAAAAGACAGTAAGAATAGAACTTTAAAAAATTCTATTTGGCTGAATTGGCTAATATTTCATACAGACAACAAATTTTCTTTGAAATACATTTTAAAAAATTATATAAGATATAAATTGGTACTGACCCCATTTTGGCAGCTATATTTAATGCCTTTTATATTTCTGTGTAATAGGACTATAGATCCTATAGACTGCAGTGTTTGGCATCATGTTATCTTTCAGGAGATGCCAACAACTCACCAAGGTTAAGCTACAATATTCTCCACCTCACTTTTAAATTGTTTGTTTGTTGTTCTGTTTTTTTGAAACAAAGAAATCAATACAAATATTTTAATTGACTACAGTACTGCAATCTTATTTCTGAAATCTGATATCCTAATCATAATAGTTTTGAAGAATGAGAGAATTTTTCCAATTTTGCTGAGCAAGTTGCTTGACAGGAAGGAATAATCTTCTGTCCCAAAATGCTGATCTGTTTAGAGGCTGAAACATAAACATCCTGACTCTTATTTGGTAATTAGGGGTAATATTCACAACAGAAGGGGGACTATCACTTACAATATCATAAGGTCCCGTACAATGAAGGTGCTTTATGGAGGGATTTTCTATTTCTTAAAGTAACTTATTCTTAATCTTAAAGGCATCAGGCATTGTCTGGTGGATTTTCAAAAAGACAAAAACACAAAGAACATGAAATAAAAAACTGAAATAAAATAAACAAAGTAATTAAATGCTCACAGCATAATGTCTACAACAGAAATCCAGAAGTCAATAATTGAATAAATGGGCCATCAAGTAAATGTTTATTTTTTCCTCATCCTTTGCTCATATCCATCCAGTGTAACTAATAAAAGGATCAATTAAAGAAAACCTAGAAACATCAAAAACATTCACTGAATTATTTGCATTGTCAATTACATATTCTCTAACTGTCCTGCCCGAACTGTCTCTATTTCAACAGGACACTGCAAAACCTGAAATCTTAACAGTTGAATATAACTTTAATAATTAGTCCAATATTAAGTAGAATGATCTCATTCCACTGGCAGGTAAGTTTTATTCTTGATTTTAGGCATTTGAATTTTTTTTTAGGACAATTTTTATTTTGTTTTCTTAAAATACATTGACACAAATCTGGGAAAGAAATTGAAATAGGATAACATATCTGCCAGTGGAATACGATAGTTCTACTCAATATTGGACAAATTGTAGCAAAAAGGGACAATTTCACCTGGTAAGATTTATTTGTTTTCAGTGTATTCAAATCCAAGTCTTCATTTTTGTTTATTCTACATTAAGTAGTGCAGAATAGTGTTTGCTGTGTAGTGATTATCTACAGGTGATGAAGACAGCTATTATATTCATAGGAAGAGAGTTAGAAAGGTAGAGGTCACTCAAATGAAAAACAAAACAAAACATAGGGGTACAATAAATATGTAAAAATTGAGGCCGAAAAATGTTGGTGTATGTTTTATTATAATTCAAATGTCGAGTATGTCGGTATATGAGATAAAATATCTGATCTTATCCATTCTGGATAAGGAACCGTCAGAAATTGGCAGAAGATAACTAAGACGGTTGAATGTGTGTGAGAGATTTGTGGGAAGCTGAAATGGTCTTAGTGGCGCACATGACTGAAGGCGATGCAAGGACAAGACGACAACTGTCATAGACGCATCAAGCATCTCTGCCCAAAAGCAAAATAATTAAATAAATGAAACAGACAAAAGGGGGGAGAGGAAGACCGGAATGAAAAATGAACAAAAAAAACGATAGAGCCGATCTCACCATCAAACACACACTCGAGCTGGACTTCCTTTTCTGACAGACAGCAATGGAGAGGAGGAGGAAAAAATAAGAAGGGGTCACAGGGAAATAAGGAACTAATTAAAATAATAGTCGTAACTGAAGCTGCTGCCAAATTGATCCGAGAAAGAGAGAACAAGGAAAACAGCTGCACAAGCATACAAAGGAACAAAGATGACACAGGGGGTTACTAACAAAAAAGAAAAAGTTAATCTATTGGTTGTGCAGTATAATTTGTATACAGTATTGTTTTTTTTGGAATGTAATGGGAATTAGTTCTGGCCCTTGTTGATCATGGCGCTTCACTGCATGCATTGATGTCAACTGTCAAACAAAAAGTGAGCCAGAAGATGCAAGTGGCTCAAATGGCTATGAATTAGAGGAACAAGAACTGGTGGTTAAAGAAAAAACTCAACAAAAAATAGAGAGGAGGTCTATAGATTTATCATGAATTTACCAAGTCTGCTGGTCTTTACCGTTTTTGTTTTTTTTTGGGAGCAAACTGAGTAAGGAATCTCCAATTCAGCAGTGTTTGCATACCAAACTTTCCAGTTTTATACCCAATTATATTCTTAAGGTTTGTTCAGAGGGAATTGTACATATATCATTCACAGTTTGATATATAGAGCATTTTATTCATTTAAAAAAAATGGCAAAATTGTTTTTTTTTGTATTTTCTGATCGTTTGAAGACCTCCAAAACTCCCTCTGGAAAAAACCTTAACATGTTAACAAAATTAAACAAGAATTGTGAACCTGGTTTTATCCAATATGACAAAATTAGTGCATATTTACCTATGTAATGTCTATTTTGCATATTTAAACGTAACATTTCAGAAAAAAAAATGAAATACAAAAACAAATCTATTCATGTCAAAATTAAAGTTGTGAAGTTTTATGGTGATAATTTTTTTTTCTATGGGTCTATTTATATAACCTATTCACCTGTGGTACCTCACTTTAAAGAGCATACTGCGTTTCCATATCGTCATCATATCATTATGAAACACATTATTATAGAATAGTTAGGGAGACAGACCTAAGGGCAGACAACAGGATAAAGGAAGTCTGACAGAAACAGTTGATAAAACCCTCATTAGAGTCAGAACGTACCTTCACACCATCCGACTTTTTGTTTAGTAAGGTCTTGCATGCTGGAAAAAAGGGGAAAATTAAAATTAAAAAACAAAATGAACAGCGGTCGGGACAAAATTAGCTAAAGATGCTCCACTAACAGCATCTATCCGATTTCACATTTATATCTCTGTAACTGATGCAGTGTTCAGCATCTACAGATAATCATCCTCCTTCCTGAGAGCCACAACAAGGGACCAAATAAGAATGGATGAGAAAAAGAATTAGTTGACATAAATCAATATCTAAATAAGGTACTCTCCACCAAGTAATTCCTTGTTTAAATTCTTCCCTGAAATCATTGCCTTACAAAAGAAAATGAAACAACATTTGCCAACGGAACTGCCAAAGCTGGGAAGAGAAAACAGCCTATAGAAACAAAAGGAGGCAAAATTTCAGTCTGTTGACTTCCCCTGAAGGTCAAATTCAAACTGAATATTAGCAGTTTTTATGTAACCTATATTGACCACAAAGAAAGAATATCATGTACATGCATCTGAAAAACCAACCACACAGCTACAGTTTAACCTGACTCTCAGAGAAATGACAAAAGACAGAAATGACACATAAACACAACAAACAGAAAACTAAAACTAAAAAGGGAACATCAATGCACACACACTCGTAAAATTCACTGCAAAGATTAAATCTTCTCAGGTCACAGGTCACATCTTGAAAATTACTGATATTAGAAATAAAAGGACAAAAATGTAAGATAAAAAGTGAAAATTATAGTGATATGGTGAAGAAGTCAAAACAATGTGGGAAAAAAAAGTCAAAAATGTTCAATACAAATTCAAAATTGTGAGATAAAATGACAAAAATACAATACAAAGTATTACATTAACTAAAATCAAGGGAAAAAAAGACACTTTTTGCAGTGTAGTCCAAACACACACACACACACGCACACACACACACGCACTGTAGATTTGTGTTGGAGTCATGTTCCAATGATCCTCCCTTACCTTCAATTTTAAAAAGGAGGAAGGAAGGCAGTGAAGAAAATGAGAAAACAGCAATGTTTTTAATATCTGCAGCTTAACATCTGAACACGACTCAAATTTGAAAACTTTGAAAAATGAAGACTTTAATCATTTTCACAGAGGAGATGAGATTCATGCAATGACACTGGCTTATCAACAGGTTTGGCATGCAAGATCCATTTCAAAGTCTATATATCTTGACAAGTGTCAAGGAGTGCGACAGTCGTGTTACAAAAACATCTCTGTAAACTCAAAACTAAATAGCACAACACTCAATCTCACTCAGTGAGTAGAGAAAATCAAGATTAAAGACAAAACCATATACAACAACTTATTAGTGTAGCATTCATGTGTCAATTAATTCATGATTATAGCCTTAAAGCAAGCAGCTTGTCCTGTTCGGTGAATGACAATCACCTGCAAAGGGTCAGTATGCTTCACACCGTTAAAATTACAAATAATGTACAAAACTCCTTTTAAGTGCTTTCACTTTTCAACTGCATGTCTGGTACACTCATAAATTAATAAATGGATATCGCTCAGATTTTAACAATACTGATATTTATTGATACGCTACTGATAGTGTTTAATCATTTTTTAAACTTGTTATAATCCTATCTCTAGTATCCCTCTAGATTTATGAAAAATAAACATTTCTAATAAAAAAAATGGATTTACTCAAGTTTCTCCTCAAAAGCTTTACTTCCCAATATTAACATGATTACATTTCATTAGCAAAAGTCATTTCTTTGCCAAAATGAGCTATATGCATAACTCTCCTACCACTGCTGACAATTATTCACTGAGCAGACCCTGAATTATTACATTGAAATTTTATGACATCTTGTTTAACAAATCAGCATAATCCTGTTGAATTTAACATACATTTCAAAATTGGAATATTGTTGAAACTAATGTGAACTTTCTACAAAGTTTGGTTGCACGTCACCTCATTTAACTAGATTGCACTTAGATTGCAATTAGATTTCTTGAACTTCATCTAATTTAATCAGATAAAGTGCAACAGACAACCAGGGTGAAAACATATGCTTTTTATTTCACGATAGCATTAATGTGGCATGTAATCAATTCATATAGGACAACAATGTAGCATGAGAAATACAAAATGCTTGAAGGAGGTCTGCGCTCTGAGTGCTTTTCTATTTTTGAATAAATATTATTTTCAATTCTAGTTGTTTTTATTTCTTTGGTTTTTGTTAATATAGTTTGAAGCATACTGATGCCTTAAGGTTTTTTGTGGTTTTGTCATTTACACAAAAACATGGAAGCAGGCTCAGCGGGATAGGGAATAGTTAACAGAAGACACTGCGCATTCTGTTTGTCCAGCTTTCCATGCATGTTGGCAGAGTGGACTGTAGAGTATGCTCATACACATGGTTGCACCAAGTGGGCATTGGCCAAGCACTGATACAAACTGAGTCAGAGGAGGCAAAATGGAGGGTTGTATATTAGCATTTGTATTTGTGTTTGTAATATAAAGGATAAAGATGGTTCTGCTGCAGAGGGGGAGATATGCAGCATGCACCAGTCGTGTCATCGTAAAGATGTGTAATAGAGCTTGGACAGGTGGCAGGTGCAGTTGTTGGAAGGAGGTCAGAGGGTCATGCTGATTGTCATTTGAATAGCTGTTGTGTTCGACACAGGAAATTAAATAGCCAGTCCTGGAGAGGAGCTCTGCTAATTAGTGTTGAGACATGCAGCGGTACTGAAAGGTCCAGAGCTGAGATTCCTTTGTGGGTCTTTATGTGATTTTCCAACATTAGGTTGTGTGATCAGGGGTGTGCATCCCGTGCAATAACTAGAAGTAAATCATTCACCGGATTTTGAAACGTAAAGTGACTGAATTTCTAGCACTGACTTTTTGTTACATTGAAATTATGTTCACATTTTCAATACTTGGACTTCACTTTAATTTATCACAATGAAAATCCTAACAAATGTCAAAACAAATAGAAATATTCAGTTAATTGGTCTAATTCCACAGGGAGATAGTTTGGCTTATTTTACCTCATTTGGGTCAATTTATTTTTAACTTGTTTAAAAAAAAAAAAAAAAAAAAATTCTTGAAAAAGATTAAAATAAAATCAAGAAAAAACTTGAAATAATTAACATGAGCTGGCAGTGGAAGACAATTCAACTCGATATTGGACTGATTGTACCAAAAACAAGATAGTTATGTTAAAATTTTGCAGTCCAATGTTCACAAATTCAGAATCAAAAATTATTGTTTCAAAAACTCAAAATAGTATATATTCTATTTTCTAAAATTTAAATCCTAATAATCAATAGTACACATTTAACTTCAGATATGATATTTTTCAAATCTGAAGTTAACTCAAAATTGACTTTGGGACACATATTTAAATGTTTGATTCTAAAGTTATAAAACTAAGAAAAAAACTTCAAAACAAAAAAATGTAAAGAGCTGAATCTAGATAGATAATTTCAACAAAAAAAAAATCTGTGCTAGAAATTCAATGGTTTTTACATTTCAAAATCTGGTGAGACAGATTTTCTTCCATAAATACCGGCCATTCAATAGTGGTCCATCAGGCAGCAGGCAGCGGGTGGAGGGGTTCAAGCAGCCCAGGCTACATGCCAATAGCCTGAGAAAAAAGTTGGCAGTGCCCAACTTAACTCCCCCTCAGGCAGACATACCTTCCTGTGCCATTGCGGCTGTGCTGGTGGTAGCGGCAGGGCTCGTATGCTGCCGTCCAACTATATGAGAGGGATTCAATGTGGCCTCATTAAAGCCAGACAACCTTTTTTTGATTCTGGATTTCCTAACGTCTAATTCCAGAATTTTAGAATGAACAAAAAAAGTTTCCAGAAAGAGTCTGGACATCCAAAAAGCTGTTCAATATTAATCACATTTTTACCTCAAAGAAATTCTCTAATTATAAAATCCACCATCAAATAGAAAATCCTATTCACCTCATCCCCTCCTAGAAATATCTTATTCCTGACAAGATAAATTAGATAAACATGGCTACAGTAATGTAATAAAGCAGTTCAGAGGTTTGGCCCATCTGCTTTCTTTGAGTCTAGATGAGTCTTGCCCAGAAAGCAGCTGGCTGTAATACACAGAACCTATTTACTTATGAGACTATATCAACACTGAGCCAGTAGCATTAACACATTAGCTTGCTAGGCCATTTTCCAGCCCACATATTGAGTGCTCAATCATGTGTTGGTGATTGATCTGCTTACAAGGAGGAAATCTGAGCCAAACCCCTGATGTGTTGAATCAAAACCGTAAATAAAGATGACAAGTAAATGTGAACAGGAATAAAAATGTGCTGTTAAGGGAATCAATTTCAAGCCAATAACAAGATAGACTGCAGACAAGAAGTGTTCACTCAGCGTCTCTGAGATATCTAATCAGGATATAAACACTACTGTTGTGATTGTCATGGCAGACATTTCCATCCCGATCTTCTTTATTCACATATTATCTAAAGCATCTGAACCCTGTTTGAAATCTATTGAGCAGATCAAATTGGCTCTTCTTTAATCTACATGTGCAGTAAAGAGAAAGTCATGCTCACCTGAAAAGTTCCTGGACACCAGCATTGTTGTGAGGATAGCTCCCTTAAAGAGATATGAAAATTATACAATGATTTGAGTAACATAGACAGTATGTGTGTGTGTGTGTGTGTGTGTGTGTGTGTGTGTGTGTGTGTGTGTGTGTGTAAATGTGTCGTCGCTCACTTTAAGTTTCCTCCTGGCATTGAACTTGCGCAGGCATTCCACAGTCTCTTGACGGTGCATCATGGAGGCCACAGTGGAGCGTTGCTGCATGTGGAGAACAGGAAACAACATTAATATCTGTTGTAAACCATCATCGGTGCAGAGGGGATGACATTGCTGCAGTGAATGAGCGATAATACACAATGAGGTGCCCTGAAACACAAAAACATTGGACAAAGTAAACATAATGAACTTGAAGTGAACAACTGAATCCAAACCCTGCTCTTTAATACCATGCTTATGTTGTTTTACAGAAAAATCTAGAATAATAAATTTATATATACTAGTGCAGTGCCTGTGTATGTATTTAGAGAAGTATTTCATGTTTGGAAAATGCGAGTGTGTTGGACTGTTACATATTCTATATCGACAAATTATACATTGGGTAAGACATTGAGATAAATTGAGAGAAGGAAAAACATTTAAATACAATTATTGTAAGAAAAACTCTCCAATTTATGTTAAAAATGCATCTCATTTCAAAAATCGAATTTTTAACTACTTACTTCAGAAAAAAAAGGGAAAAGTAAAAAGAGAAGCTTGACAGCCAGGTTTTCCCAAAACAAGTAAATGTATATCTTAATAATCTTAATACAAAAATGGTAGTTAGTGCAAAAAAAATGTGACAAATTGATTTTTAAGTTGCTGACACCAGGACTCCCACATGCTGGAAAGAGATGTCTTCTGATGTGAAAACCAAAGTAGAATGTCACTTACGCAGACCCAGGGATGCTTGATGGCCTGGTCGGCAGTGATCCTTTTGGCAGGGTTAATCGTTAACATCTGATTTATCAGATTCTTGGCCTCGGGGGTCACCGTGTCCCACTCTGGAGATGGAAACTGAGAGAGCCAAATTGTGAGGAAGACATGTTAAGAATTTTTTTTGTAATTTATTATTTTATCTTCTTTACCTTAGTGTGCCACCCTGACACTCTTTCACACATAAACCCTACAAACATTCCAGATGGACATACTTAAACACACATGCATGCAAGATCCTTAAGTGTGAAGTACAAACTATGTGTAACAATACACACACAACGGAATATATATAAGGTAATCATGCATGTACACACCCGTTACTGTGCGTCTGATTAATTTGATATGAAAGGAACATGAACCTTATGCACACATGCATGCAGGCAGGACACAAGCACACGCAAGTTGATATAAATAGGGATGTATGTTCTGCTTCTCTCTGAAGTCTTTGTATTAGAGTCATTGAGAAGCAGAGACGGATGTGACCGTTTCTCTAACAATCATTTGTATGTTGTAAATTGTGGCCAGGAGGAGAGTGGAAAGAGAATTCTCCTTTTTTTTTTTTGGTTCTTATACATTGAGTAATGATGTCACTCACTGAAGCCCCAACATTCCTACCCATAGGCTCCCATTATAAAATTCATTAGAAACTGAACTTCTGCAAAAATGATCAGTGATTGATCAAAAATTATATTACCTATTAAAACATGGAATAATATATTAAAAACACAAGTTTAAAGTTTAAATTAGTTTCTAGGTGAAAGGATGCCTGAGCAGCAGGCAGCAGTTGGCAGTGCAAAAAGTCTGATATTCGCTTTTTGGGATCGTCCCATTCATTCCCTGTGAAAAATCGCACACCATTCCCAAACAAGATGCACATTGTGATATAGCAGATATTTTAATAAATATTCGTCTGGGTCCTCTCAAAGCTGTATGGCGAGTTAAGTACCGAAATCTGTCCAGAAGAGGAATAAGAAAAATTGCAGGGTATAACAGTAGGGCTCGTAGACCTGAAAATGGAAAAAATGCATACCCTTTAAATTAATAATTTAAATATAAACAACTGAAAAGCTCAGCGATTTCAAAGTGTGGTGGATAATTCAACATTAAGCGCTTCAGTGCGAACTTTAGTTTTCGAGGGTGTAGTTTCTCTCACTTCACTCAGTCCTACATCTAAATATGTTCAAGGTTAAATATCAAAGCAAGTTCTCAAGAGACATTTGCTTTAAAGTCTTGTGAAAGCTTGTGTGTCAGTTGTCAATTACAATTACAACATTAAAAAAAGAGAGACTCAGGGTATAATATCTGCATGACACTGATGATATTCAAGACACGCACATTATTACAAGTGTTTGTCACTATCACTTCGTATCAATGCTTATATTATGCACATTCTTTAGATGCGATTGCTTCAAATCATGTAAATGAATAAGGGTGATAAATTCTCTCATAGGAATATGATCTGATAAATATGTCTTTTACGGTTTCATATTTTTTTCCTTCTATAGTGAAGATGAAAATTATGCAATATCAAGTGGCAAGCAATTAAAATCTGAAATTTGATTTCGGACTTAGGCGTGAGACAGAGCTTGTTGTTATGTAGTGTGTGACTTGTGTATCCTATAGGGTTTACAATGTGCCCTGTGTTTGTTGTTCACATTCATGTAAATAATAATTCAAACAGGAAGTGAAAAATCTATACATGTATTTCATGAGGAGAAAGCTGACCAAGCGCTTTTTTTCACAGACACACAGATCCACAACCTAAAGAGTTTTAAAATCCACAATCAGCCTTCCAACCCTGGGATGTGCCTGTGGATACAGTTTATTATAGCTGCCTTCATCAGCATTCCTATAACACATCAAATTACCTCATTAGATGAGGCAAGGTGCAAGGTGTCACTTACATAGTGATGACCGGACAATTATCACAGACTGAAATTTGTCTTAGCTTCACAAAGCATCTTTGCATCTTTCAGCTTTTTTTGTTTTACAGATTTAAAATTTTCTCTTGATTTACTCTCACCAGCAGGAACCAGTTTCTGGCCAAATGGAGCATTATATTACTCTACTCTTTGATTACACTATCCATCCAGCCCCAAATGTAGAAGGTTAGTGAGTAGGCTGTGAACACAGTGAACATTAAAAAACTAGATGGCAAGGGGAGATCTAAAGAAGCTCGAAGATGAGTGCATCAAGACCAGGCTTGGACCTGTTTTTTTATATTTAAATATATATAAATATCACAATATTTCAGGCACGCGTGATGTTCAAAATATATATTTATTGTATTATTTATTATTTTTTACAGTATTGTTTAGCTGTGAATTTAAGGTTCATTTTACTGCTCAGAAGTCTATGTGTCCTACATGTTTCTTCAAGTTAAATTGTATTTTAGGACTTCTTATATAAAACTTAATGTCCATTTCACGGTTTATTTCACAGACCTACAAGCAAAAGTGTATAGTAAATATCTATGTTTTTTTTAAATGTATTTATTTCTCAAACAATTCTAAACAATACAGTGTGTGCAGAACTATTAGGCAAGTTGTATTTTTGAGAATTAATTTTATTATTGAACAAATACTATATTCTCAAACAACCCAAAAGACTCCTAAATACCAAAGCTGAATATTTTTGGATGTTGGGGTGGGGCTTTTGTAGTTTTGGCCATCTTTTGCTTAACTATTGCTATGCAGAATATTAGGCAAATTAATAAAAAACTGAATATCTCACATATTTATAAAAAAAAAAGGATAAACAATAAACAAAATTGACATCCCACAGGTTTTAGTGAATATTTTTAAATTGTGTAGTACTTAGGGCATTGTGAATCTTTTTGTCTATTTTTGGTGAGAATTCTTTATCAGTCACTTTGAAATGAAACATCCATCTTGCACTCGTTCCCTAGTACAGACTACAGCCAAGATCAAATACCGAGCCTACATCACCACTGGTTTATTCCTGAGATAGATCATCTCAGCATAGCAGCCACATTGAGATTCTCAAGCGCAATTTCTAACAAGCCAGAATTTTTAGGGCAGGACAATTCTGCCACTTTTCATTAAGGAAAATAAAAAATGTTAAGACCAGAAATTAAAATTCAAGACTTTTTCAAGTCTTTTAAAGGTATTATTTCCAAATGTATAAATTCAATGCTTTTAAGACTTGTTAAGACCGTGCGGGAACCCTGATATAAAACATCATGCAGAGCCAGCTTTCAGTTTTTATGCTCCACATATTGGGAAATAACTTAACATGACATGCGTCACACATTACATAAAATAACAAGCATAAAATACAAAATATTTGGATAAAAACTGACAGTTCCAAATAAACGCTGGCCATGTTTTACTTCTCCTTTTTTTAGCAAGCACTTCAGTACTGACGCATCACTGTCAGACTCAAATTATGTTATACCCTCTCTGGTAATACTGATTAATCATCAATCACCAACATTCCGATGTACCAAAAAAATTAAAAGTCTGATATGAAGTTCACACTTTCTGTGGTAAAATAGGCAGAAAACTTGGAAGGAGCCTGAGATGTTCAACAATAGTACTGTGATCTGACTTTTGAAAATGTTATACAGTGGTCAAACTGGTTTAATAAAATAATTGGAGTTATATTTTTCTAGTTTTGCTGAGCAAGATTTTTGTCAGGTAGGAACTATTCTACTATCTCAAATAAACTGCCTGGCTGTTATTTGGTAATTTACAGTAGTATCATGTTAGCTGTTTCTAGGCAAACTGTGCTGCACACAAAAACACATGCGGGTATAGAAATGTGTGAACAAGAGGTACTTACATCATATGCACCAGCCTTGATTTGTTGGTATAGTTTATGTTGGTCTTCGTCCCAGAAGGGAGGGTAGCCCACCAACAAGATGTACAGAATCACTCCTGAGACAGACACAAAGACACATTATCTGTATAGAAATTCTTTATATGAGCACAACAAGCATAAAATCTGTTCTAAAGTTAAAGTCTGACTAACTGACCACATGCCCATATGTCCACAGGTTTGCCGTACGGGTCCTTTCTCAACACTTCTGGGGACAGATAACCAGGAGTTCCAGCAAAACCTATGAAATAACAAATGACAAAGCAACATTGACACACACCATGGTGAATTACTTAAAAATCAATGGGTTGATCATCCTATTTGACTTTGGGTACCGAACATCACAAAAAGTTCAATTTCTGTGACAGACAAATGATCATATTGACATTATCTGCTTTGCTTTACCATTCTCACCTTAGTTATATCCACTTTATTGCCGAGTAAATGTATTATGGACAATAAAACTAATATCCATTAGAATATTTTAATATATTTTCTAAACAGTGTGGCCTACATTTATTTTCTATACAAAACTTTCTTTCTCCCACACCTCATACCACTAATATTGCATATGATAATTAGAATTTACTAAAACAAACTAACTACGGATTTATTATGGTCTTCTTTTCTCAAGCAGTGATGGGTTTTTTGTTGCTAAATGGAAAGTGAAAGAAGTAGTAAAAAAAAAATCATAGGTTTTAATAGTGTGTTTTCTCTTACCAAACCATGCCTGTTGATCCCCCTGCACTTCAATAGCCAACCCGAAATCTGCAAGCTTCACAGCTGCTCCCTTCATCTTACTGGCCAAGAGCAGGTTCTCTGGCTGCAGCACACACACATGCAAATGCACACACACACACATTTATTAATTAACTAATTATGAAATATAGCCACCAGAGCTACAATTAGTCTCGAATGTTTTACATGTATCGATTGTTTCCTGATGAATCTATAAATATGTAGAATTTACACTGAAAAAAAATAACTATAAATAAACTTCTTTTTTTAATACAGATCAATTCTGTATTTTAAAAATACATGAAAATGCTAACAATAACTGTAAGATAACATGACAAACATGAAAGTCGAATCACACTGAATCTAAAATTAAGAAGATTGTTGATACTTTATCACAATAAATATAGAAAAATATACTGTACAGCAAAATTTTACATAAAATGATTTAACTCAATTTTATCAACATTTATGTTGTTTTAAGCCAGTTAATTCTTAATATAGCTGTATAGCTGTAAATATAGCTATATAAAAAATAAAGCCTATAAACATACAATATTTTATGCAAAATTGAAGGTATGAACTGTATTTTAATTATGCAAATTACTTTACTATCTAACATTATTTTACAGCAGTTTTATTGTCATTTATTTTATTTTTTTACAGTGTACCAGACATAATAATAGTCCCGTGCAAAAGTTTATATTTTGTCTGACTAACATAAGAAGAAAGTGTTAAATATCCAATGTAAACAAAGACTCACATTAACACGTTAAAAAATGTATCCTGTATGCCTACATGAGGAGGAGCTGCAGGAATATGACGATATCTGCAGTGATAATGAACCATGATTTGGCCAAGCAGGCGACAAAGGCATCCCCCAAAGGAAAGACCACAGCAGGATTTAATAGCATTTTGAGGAACGAAACATGGCAGGTAAAGTGTAATCTGATCTGAGGTCAGTTACTGATTATAATTGTGTATATTTCATTTTTGCAGTTAAACCATTTCTCAAAACAAAGCAAAGTATCACCAGATTTTTTTCTTTATGGTTAAAGCAAACAGTTTAAAGTGATCACCTGCAAGACATCACGATTTCTTGCTTAACCACGGAAAAAACTATCCACCCTGTGACCGCCCTAAACCTCACAAGGTCAGCCCTAACAGGGAGGTGTCATTGCCACAGTGCTGTTTCTTCTGTTTATAAGTGACAAGTGAAACACAATATACTTTAGGGGTTTCATCACTGTCAGTACTAAATGCAACAGTTGCTCATCACATTTCACAATTATAATCATGTCAAATGTTTTGAATGGTGCTCCAGTAAGCATTGTTTCCATTTATTTTACTTTGTTATATCACTTTTTAACTCCCATATCATACAAATATACACTTTCATGTTTTTTACACCAGATAGGTCTAAGTGTTTTATGACTGTCTCACGCATCAAATGCTCAAAATAAAGTTTGTTTTAGTACAGGAGTTAAGGGACATTTTACTGCAAGTACTGACACAAAAGTCTGCTTTGGTGTGTATCTTAAATATAAATTTGACCAAAGAAAAAAGTCAGATCAGCCTCTGTTTCAGAATTTTTTTAAATGCATGCCAACACACTAAATCCCATAACTTTGCTTCTTATGCTAAAGTTATAATATAATAATGGTGTGTAACTGTACACCATTGGGGTCAAGGAATGCAAAGAAACGAGTATCTAATCTGAAAAATCAATTGCTGTACATACATTTGATTTTTGGTTATTTATTTACTACTTTTTTATTAAATAAAGCAACATTTTGATGGTGTATTTTTAAGCAAAATAATAACTGTATGTGCAATATGAGAAGTAATTTAGATCCAAGATGATTGAGTAAATATACAGCATATTCATAACTATATTTACAGTTTGTTATGAGACTGAGAGACTGATGGCAGAAAGTAAAATTTTGTGAAAATCAAAGATTGCCAGATGAAAAAGCATGATTCATCACTCCACTGCATCCGATCCTTTGGATGAGATGTTTTAGATGCAGCTGCTCGGCCATGGAAACACATTCCATGAAGCTCTCTGTGTACTGTACCTGGGCTAACGTGAAGTTTGGAGCTCTGTAGCAACTAACTGTAGAAATAGAAAGTCTGTGACCTCTTTGCACTATGCATGTTAGCATCAGCTGACCACCAGTCAGTTTACATGGCCTACCACTCCATGGCTGAGTTGCTGTTGTTCCCAAACCTTCCATTTTCTTATAATAAAACTGACAGTTAACTTTGGAATATTTAGGCTTAGGCTTAGATTTAGGAATATCATTAGGGAATTTCATGACTAGATTGTTGCACAGGTGGCATCCTATGACTGTAGTTCTAGATTTTCTACAAGTGTGGCCGGGCCAAGTGATTAGGAACCCTGATTGTGATAATCAGCAAAGTGAGAAAAATAGTTATTATTCAGTAATTAATTAATTTATTTAAATTAAGTATAAAAGGGGCACCCCCGGAAAATCTGGAACAATAAGCAATTTTATAAACAGTCTTGTGTATCAGTCTTCTTCAGGAACACCAATATTTGTGGGAATGTTGATATTCTTGTAGTGTACAATAAAGCGGAGAATTTATATCTGTCAACCAAATTAATGTCAAAATATGCAAGCATAAAATACTAGGATGACTTCTCTTTAAAATATAACAAGATTTATTGTCTTCTGCATATAAATTCACAGATTAAAATACTTCTATCTACTATCTACTGGTCACAGACAAACAAACAGTAACAAAGGGGGGGGGGGTGTATGCAAATGTGTGTGTGTGTGTGGGGGTGTGTGTGAGAGAGAGAGGGTGTGACTGCACGTGAGTGCGCGTGCCTACGCGCGTTTGTGTGCGCATGCGTGATTTTGCGATAGCGAGACGGTGGTTACACCGAGACAACGCGAGATTAAATAATAATAACGTTCGCTAGCAGTCAGGCTTGGACGGTACAGTCCCAGATACTTGTTTTTCTGGAAAGATGGAGACTTTCCCACAACACACGATCCAAAAACAAAGAAAGCACAAGAAACGTGTGCAGAGTATTGTGTGTCGATATGTTGATAAAGTTGTATGTGTGAATGTTTGTGGTGTAGAGGAGAGAGAGAAAGAGAGAGAGTGAGATAGCAAATGCTACGGTCAAATCATCTGATCATTTAACAACAATAACAATGTAGTGGATGCTGAGATCCGTACAGACATGTGGAAATACAATGAAACTCAACTCTAACTGTGGAAATAAAAGTAAAAGAAGTAGTAAAACCTGGCAGGTAAACAAACATATATGTAAAAAAAAAACAATTGAAACAAGAACAGGTTAAACAAACTAAAAACAGAAACAAACCATAAAACAAGCAAGTGGAAAAACAAGTAGGTGAAATAATAAACTATCAAACATCAGGGTTTGATTTAGATCCCAATTGGAACTGTTCAAACAGGGAAATAAGTTACAAAAGATGCTCTTACTTCAATCACATGATTTTGACTGTATACATTTTACACATCATGCCTAATCTTTAATCTTTAATTTAGTGATCAAATTCAATGTGTAAATGCCCAGCTCCAGTGTTAATGGATCTGTGTATGTTGAGACCCAGACAGTTGTTGCAGCGCAGCGGCTTCTGCACTGCAACAACTGAAATCTTACCAGGTGTGGATATCTTTTTTTTGGTACAATTAGACCAAAATTGAGTACAATATTTGTATTCCACTGGCAGATAATTTAGCCATTTTCTCTTATTTTATATTTATTTTTATTTTCATAATTTGGGTCAATTTGGTCTTGTTTTAAGAAAACAAGACTAGACTAATATTTTCCTACAAAATGATAAATTCACTAAAATCAATAAAACAAACAGATAAGCTAAATTATCTGTCAGTGGAATAAGACTATTTTGCTCAATATTGGACTAATTGTATCAAAACCAAGATATTTTTGCCTGTTAAGATTTCAATTTTTGCAGTGTGTGCAGCGATCAGGCTCCAGATAGATAGACGGAAGGTGGCATAATGAGTCCCTATGCTGGCACTGCAGCAGCTGGGGTGACCTAACCCTACAGTTACTATGGCAACCCAGCTTGCCACCAGCCAACAGAACTCAACTCTTTCTCTCCTATCCACGGTTTTCCCTTCAGCAAGTGGCCCTCAAAGATGACATGGAGGCAGAAATATGATGTGTATGTACACTATATTAACAAAAGTATTTGCCCAACATATTAACTTAAAGGATAAAACATTTTCTTTTCAATTGGGCCCTCAATTCTACATCATAATGTTATGTTCTACTCACCCAAGGTGTTTCGCATTTTGATATCATGTAACGGCTTCCTATTAGTAAAGTGATGGAGACCAAAATATACATTGTTTCTAATTAATTGATTATGGTACAGTAGAACTTGTAGGTGTGTGTGGTGTTTCCAATTATCCAGGTTTTTAAATTTCTGTTTTGTTTTTAGACTGCCGCTGCTTGTCCATGACTAGACACTTCCTGGTGGTGTTTTTGTGGACATTGTACAGTTTTGGGAAATGACGAGGAATGTGTTTGCTTTTGTTTTTAACTAGCACAATCAATGGAGGGCTATGGGTGGTCAAAAAACAATCCGGCGCACTCCGGTGACATCATGCACAGCCTGATGTAACTAAAATTAATTAAAAAAATACCAAAAACTGAATAGCCTGGATGCTTTGAAACATGATACACACCTAAAGTTATTAGTAGTACTGTACCATAAACAACGTATGTTTTTGGTCTGTATCACTTTGCACATAGGAAGCCGTTTCATGATATCTTCAGCAGATCCCCAAATGTGAAAAATCGAAGATTGCCAGATGAAAAAGCATGATTCATCACTCCACTGCATCTGATCCTTCAGACTAGATGATTTATGTCTTATATGCAGCTGCTGGAAACACATTCCATGAAGCTCTCTGTGTACTGTACCTGAGCTAACGTGAAGTTTGGAGCTCTGTAGCAGCTAACTCTGTAGAAATAGAAAGTATGTGACCTCTTTGCACTATGCATGTTAGCATCAGCTGACCCCTCTGTCAGTTTACATGGCCTACCACTCCATGGCTGAGTTGCTGTTGTTCCCAAACCTTCCATTTTCTTATAATAAAGCCAACAGTTGACTTTGGAATATTTAGGCGTGAGTAATTCCATGACTAGATTGTTGCACAGGTTATGGATTTTTACAAAATCTTTAGGACCCGTGATTGTGATAATTGGGAGGGGTAGCCAAATACTTTTGGCAATATAGTGAGAGACCAAAATCGACATGTCAGGAAAAAAACCAAAACTTGAAATAGGCTAATTTATCTGCCAATAAAATAATATAATTCTACTCAATATTAGACCAACCGTACCAAATATATAACATTTTCACTCGTTAAGATTTTTTTTTTGCAGCCTAGTCTCCATGTTTGTTTATTCGATAATAAATAAAACATATAATAATACATATATTGCATATCGTTCAAAACTCTGATACCGCTCAAAGTGAAAACAAACTTCTGTAGGTTTGAAGGCTGTTGGGCTGCAAAGAATACACTTGTAATGGCTGCTACAACAGCCGATTAAGGAAGTTAGGTCTTAATGCAGTGATTAGTAGCTCTTTGTAACATTTAAGAGAAACATGCAGAAGTGATGCAGCACAGAGAGCACTTTACATTGACCACTCGTGTTATTTACTTCTATCCTTTACTTTCATCTATCATTACTATCTTCATTCTCATACCCTCCCCTACAAAAAGTTAATTTGCAAGACCCATAAAAAAAAACAATAAAAAGCAACAAGTCGATTGTTTAACTCTCACAGAAAGACAGATCGTTTAATTTTCCAGTTGTGCGTGTCTGCTTACACCAGAGTAATGGCTTTAGTATATTATTTATCCAACTTTTAACTTTTAGAACTTTGAACTTGTCAATAGCGATTAACAAAAAAAAAAACTATGAATACATTAGGTCTTCAAATCTCAGCTCACTTTATATTATTCACTTTATATTATTAACATCTAACGACACCACTGGTGAGGTCACAGCGATTTCAATTTGTGCTTGAGGAGAAAGATTTAGTTGCGCGACAAAACGGCACTGTCTGTCTTCTCACCCATCAACCCGCTATTAATAGCAGCTGGTCTGCTTCCGTCACTCCTCGGCAGCGCAGGAGGGAGGAACGAGGGGGAAGAGGGACAGGAGGAAGGAGATGAATGGGGGAGAGTGCAGACATAGACGGATTTGGGAATAGTGAGCAATCTTGTCATCCATTAAGTTACGTGCAGGCCTGTTGTGAATTGCCACATGTTTTATCAATCAAAAGATTTTTTTTTCTGCACAACTTGTGTTGTTAGATGGAGCAGACGTTCACCACTAGTACATGACAGCTCACCTTGAGGTCCCTGTGCACGATGTCATGCTGGTGGATGTGACTGACGCTCTCCAGGATCTGATTGATGCAGTGGCTGCAGGACAGAGAGGACGACAAACATCTATCAAACCACAACAGCTACATGACAAAGGAGTACACACTGCAAAAATTGAAATCTTAACAGGTGAAAATATTGAATTTTTGATACAATGAGTCCAAAATTAAGTAGTATTTTTTTCATGATTATAGTCAAGTCAAGCTTCTTAATCTAAATCTTCTAAATCTTTTTTAGGAATATTTTTGTTTTGTTTTCTTCAAACAAACTGAATCATGAAAAAAATTGAAATAAGATAAAGTGGCTATTGGACTAAGATAGTTAAGATAGTTTGACCAAAAACGACTATTCAAATGACAAACAGCAATGCAATGTAGAGAAAGAAAAAAAAGCAAATGAGACTTTCTGAAATCCAATCATTAAGTCCACTTAATGCTCAATTGAATATGACACTTAAAGAGAAATAACTACCTGCAAAAACAAAGAGACCGTAAAAAAATGTAAATCCCATCAGGTGAAAATATATTTTCACTCATTAGGTGAAAATATATTGTTTTTTGGTATCTTCCATTGAGAAAAGTATTTGAGCGCACCACGTAAAGCATTGCATGATATCATCACTGTACCTGGCATCTGCCTCGCTGTAATACTCTCTGGCAACAATGTCCTCAAACAGCTCTCCTCCAGTGACACTGCACAGACAAACACAAAAAAAGAGACTTTGTTATTTAACTTTTCTGCTTTTTATGCAAATTAAATTTGAAATTATTTTAAAATTATTTGCAAATAATGCAAAATATGGTATTTAACGCAGGTCATTATTTAATTCATGTTTTTTAGAAGGTACTAGAAAAGCTATGAAACAAATTAACATGTTGGTGCATTGACTAGTTTCTTTTAAGAGTACACTGACTTTTTTCCATTGTGGCAGTTCAGTCGGAAAGTTGATATATTGATGTTAAAGTTGACAGTCACAGAAAATAAAAAGGGCAAACAATTTAAAATCATTTTCATTGTTTAGATAAAGCAATTCCCCCCAGAGCAATAATACAACCTTATATATTGTATAAATACAATTCACAGTCTTGTACTTACAGGTCAAAGACAAGGTAATGGAAGCCTTCCTCTGAGATACTGTCATGGAGTCGCACTAGCAAAGAAGAACAAGGGCAGAGAAAGAGATTTCAGTAAAAATGGATTAATAGAAACTATTTCTATGACCCACAGGAGTTTTTCCAGTAGCCCTTTACTAAACTGAAAGTGCAACAGAAGCTCATGATTTATTTGACTATGTTGTTAATATGTTTTCCTGAAATTTATACGTCAACTGTACCTATTAGATGATATACAAACTATATCCAAAATTAAGATGTGTTCCAGAAGACCACGGTGTGGCTATAGTAAACCTCTGCTTCTCTGTCACATATAGGTGCATAAGCTCAGTTCCAAGCCTTTCAAAGCAGGTACAAATGATGAAACATTACACTCCACAGCTTACTGAGACCGGTACTATTACACACTGAGCTTCCTACGGAGCGAAATCGCAACAACACTCCAAAAAGCCTACTTGTGTTTTTTGAGTTATTATTACTTGAGTTGTGTTGTGGCTCTAATTGTGTGATACTGGAAAGCCAAATTTCTGAGTTGGCATTTACCACTAGGTCTTGTTGTAGCTGTGCTGCTGCCAGGTAAGTTTCATTTGATTTATTTTAACGTTAAATGATGTAGGAATTTTATGACCTACACATTTTCAACATTTAAGCACCAAACTTTTCAGCTGTTAGCGGCTAACTGATGCTAGCAGGGCTGAAGCAGTTAGCGACTATTATTAGCCTGTCTGGTGATATCCCATGACCATATGATCTTCTGATTGGTTGCTAATGTGTTAAAGGAATAGATCAACATTTTGAAAACTCACCCTTCGTTATGATTTCCATACTCAGCAATAACAATTTTCATGAGTTAGCACAAATAACAGTGGTTGGGGTAAAACTGGAATGAGTTTATGGGTACGCATGATCAGTAGTGTTTCAGTGGGTCATGGGGTGTTTTGGCTTTACACACTATACACCCTCTCCAGTGGCGGCCAGCTGCAGGGTGATCAGACACAAGCTTGCGTCCCAAGCCCAATTGGTCACAGCAGTTGCCTTCTTGGTTAGTGGCAAAACTCTCAGGGGGGGACTATGTATAGCAGGAGTGTCTGGTGTCCGGTTCCCTGAGTCAATTCAATTAAATTAAATTCAATTCACTTTATTTTTATAGCCCAGAATTACAAATCACAGATTTGTCCCAACAAGCTTTACAGTTTGTACAAAAGCAACACAACATCCCCTGTCCCTAGACCCTCACATCGTACAAGGTAAAACCCCCTACAAACCCCTTTAACAGGGAAAACAAACAGAAGAACCCTCAGGAAGAGAAACAGAGGAGGCATCCCTCTTCCAGGATGGACAGGCTGCAGTAGATGATGTGTGCAGGTGGAAACATTACAGGGAAAATTGGACATAACAAACAGAAAAAAGAAAGTGGCCATAGGCACTGGCTGCTTCTTTCCGCTGCTTCTGACATGGCTTTGATGGCTGCGCGCTGGTTCTGTCCCCTGACCCCCATGTCCATCAGAAGTATTGTTCAGGACTTTCCCACAAATCCTCTGCACCCAACCTCCACGGGGTGGACTTCGGCATTCCAGCCACGATGTTGCGTTGTTGTTGTTGTCCTTTAAGTGTATATTAACCATGATAGGGCTTTCATACAGAACGTAGTTTGCATTGTATTTATAAAACACCAATCTTCGATATAGGACCTTTTATATAGCTGATAATCGATGCAGCCATAGCGATGATAGTCTCTGAATAAATGATCATTAGCCAGGAGCAGGAAACACATGCTAAGGTAACACTAACACACATTCATAATAATGTGATACAAGTCCTGTGGGGATAGAAGCTTTCCAGCAGCACAGTATCTCTCGACTGATCTGAAATCATCAGCTCTGGGCCTGACAGCAGGTCTTTAAAGCTCAGCTGCCACCTGACCAGTTGGCAATGAGGGATCAGCTTTTGGATGGCAAAGTTGACAGACTTGTTGCCATATTTCATTAATTTATCCTTGATGTGATACTGGTGATTTTCCTTTTGGTTTTCTTTCAGTTTAAGAAGTACAAAAACAAAAGCAGCTAATATAATTACACACATACAAATAAAGGACACTCAAAGGCAATAGGAGCACTGATTTACTGCACTGTACCTTGATATTTTTCTGCAAGCCTTTGTTATTTTTTAACCAATGGACCGCAGGTCTGCGTCCAGGTGAATGAAGGTGTTTGAGTTTTTGAATTAGGGCTGAAAACTATTTCTTAACCTCTTTCTTTTTCCTTTAGACTGCTGACATCGAGATAAAAGAAAACTTGACAAGCTCTACCCCTGAGAACAGGATAAGGAAAGAGGAATGAAGGGAGAAAGAGAAAAGCAGAAGAGGAGGATGAAGAGGCAGGAATCATGTGGGACAATGAAGGAAGAAGCTGATGAAACCATACCTATTATACTGTTATCATTCTCCTCTGTTTACATATTATGATAGGACACTTGGCAGCCCTGCCACAATGGTACTTGGCCATGGCCATTTCCTTCCTTCCCCAAAGAGACCTCCGCCCACACACACACATGCACACACAGAAGCACAGCCTTAATATTAATGGAGTGAAATTGTATATATATATATATATATATATATATATATATATATATATATATATATATATATATATATATATATATATATATATATATATATATATACACACACACACACACTTTAACTACTCTTTTTTCCACTACCCGGCTCAACTCTGCACAGAACGCAACAACAAACAAGCAGTTAACAATATTCAGTGTGAAATATCTATCACAAACCTGACTTTGCACAAATGGTGAAGTCACTGATTACATGGAATCAGGTATGAGGGTTCAGTGTTTAGGGGATTATGGGGGACGCTGTAATTGAAAAGTGATCCCCTGTAAAAAGACTATGTTTGCTATGTTAACTGTTGTTAAGGAGGAAGAAAAAGAAAGTCATGTTGACTTAATGAGATAGAATATCCAACCTTGTCTCCTATGTCAAACTGTTGACCCAACAATTAACCTGAAGGTCCCAAGGGCAACAACTTGCTCCTGCTACCTTTGCTGCCTCAGGAGGATTGGTATTTCTCTAGCAGGCATGAAAGGTTGTCGGGAAACATTTGGACTGCTTGAAAAGATGACCAAAGCTGTTTTTTTCTGGTAAGGACGGGCTTAATATTTCCAAGGTTGCCGGATGTGAGGATCAAGACAAACTCTAAAATGTGCTGATACAGTATATTTACATGTCAACGTAAGGTCAAATGAAGAAAAAATTGTCAAGAAAAGTGCTTCTATCTGCTCTCCACTGACCAAACTGACAATATCTTGGATATCAACTGACTGCTAATAAACAAGTTTTGCACAAATGCATATAGTTCATTATTCAGTGAGCTCTGGATGCTCTTAAAAAGGACTTACCTATGTTTGGATGTTTGAGCAGGCGACAGATTCTTGCCTCCCGCTCCAGTTTCTGGTGATCTGAGGAAAGAGAGAGGAAGGCACAGTGTCAGGACCACGGAGGAAAAAATGCTTTCTGTCCAACATGGGAGCTATAGTTACCAAAATATTGTACAGGAAAAAAACACTTCTTGGAAATCCACTGAGCAAGAAGTTGATGAGAACACTATAAAGCCAACATGTAGCAGCCTTCACCTAATCTTACATTTATAATGTTCAACATTCATTCTGCAAAACTGGTTTTTGAATTTCTTTCTATTCAACTATCAATATCAATATATCAATCAATAATGTCCAAGGATAAATTAATACATACAATAGGAAGAATTTTAAAGAGTTTTTCCAAAGCAAAGATTTTTTTAACAATTACACAACATAGCATAAACATAAATCCATTTACCACACTGGGATTTAAAAAGTGTTAACATTTTAAAAAATAAGTATTTGGAAGATATGATGAGAAATAAAGCTGCATACATTCGTCAACCCACCCCCTGTCAACAGGTCACCTCATCTAACAAATTTTCCGTGGGAAACCCTGAACTGGCATTTAAAGGGTTAAAATTCCAGACCAAAAATACATTACTCAAATTTGAAAAGCAACAATATGTGCGCCATTATGAGTAAAGGTGAAGAGTTAGAGGCTAATGTGCAGTAAAGGTTCAGAATGAATGAGGGTTGAATGTCATCTTCCAGCCGTGCAGCTGAAACAGACTACCACCTCTCTTCTGCGCCCCTTTGTCCCACTCAGAACAACAAGCCTAACATCTTGTGACTCAAATCTCAAGTTGAATGCCTTCTTGAGGAGATGGTACAACAATTTCAGACCCACTCACAGAATCTAAAAAAAGGTAACACAGACACAAGCCAGAGCAGCTCAGAGGCCACAACAGCCATGGTCAGCTGATGTGAGCTTGCACAAGTGAAAACACTGATGACTGTAGACTGATATACATGCACACACCCTCCAGCACAAGCTTTCTGTACTTAGTAAATTAGTCTTCTGAATCCGACCTTAATATAATCATTGTCTAGGTAAGGATTCTAATGAGGGAAAGATGCCTTGTGCATGTTTATGGCAAACAGCTTGGATGTAGCATGGATACAGTATTGACAGAGTGGACAATATCTTTTTTTGCAGGGAGTCAGAGGTCACATTCATACTGGACACTTCTGTCACCTGCCAGCTGCTGAGTTCATGGGACAGATGGGCTGCTTGTTTGTTTGTGGTGCATGTACACAACAGAGAAGGAGAGACAGACATCAGTAATCCCCCAACCCATCCTAAGCTTATGCCACTGCCATAGTCTTTAGATAACCCTACCTACTGCAGCATGTAAAATTAACCAGAGAGTCTATCGAAACTGACATTAAGAACCCCTAACAGATTATCTTGCTCATCACATATTCAGTTAATACTTTGGATGTAAAGAATCTATATAAGGATATATGGGAATATAGGGAATATATAAAACTTATATGCAGTTTGTCTGCACATATATTCTGCATCTATACAAAATATATGCACATATATCATAATATATGTGGCTGACCTTCGTAAAATCATAGCTACGATCATTGCCATGGTAATCAATCATAAAGTCCATGATTGTTTTATTATTTATTCACCATTTTAAACATTTCTTTTAATAGTGTGCATGTGACATTGACAAAGAAATTGAGTGTCTGGAACAATTTTAACTTAACTTGAGTTCTGTGATGTGCTTGGCACTAAGCACCAGTATTGTTTGTGGTTGCGTCACCTCTAGTCGGGGTATTGTGGTTCACTCAACGGCTGCTGCTGCACTGCTCCTGTTGCTTTGTGTGGTTTGTGTGTCCTCCTCTTTTACTTGAGTGGGTTGATTAAGGGGGCGACTGAACTTGAGATGTCAAATCTGAGATTGTGCTTGGGTTGGTTGAATAAGTTAGGCAAGTACACATGTAACCCCATTAACATGCATGCATGACTGTTGATCTGTCTCTCTCGCAGGGGATGTTGTGTTGCTTTTGTACAAACTGTAAAGCCAATTGAGGCAAATCTGTGATTTGTGATTCTGGGCTATACAAAGAAATTGAATTGAATGGAATTCACTGCAAACAGTGAGGGTCAGTGGAAAATAAATTACATGGCTACTATGAAAATATGTAACATGTGGTCTCATATGAACAATTTAAAACATGAAAACATTTTTTTCCTTTCTTTTTTTTTTTCTTTTAAATATGTGGCACATCATTGAGACACCAGAAAAGATTGTGATTTTTATACAATCGCTTCACCATGGCTGCTGTGGTATGACATGTTGATTATAATTGAAATTATACAAAACCCAGTGCTGATCAAAAATCCTCCTACTTGCATGCTCAGTTTAATCTAAATAGGAACAACTGCGCAATGTTCAGCACTGGCTGTGGGTGATTTAAAGCAGGTATATGTGGGTGTGAAGTCACTAATATTAGATTTAGAGCCTTATCTAAAGCGCTGAGTTCAGCCAATCAGCTTCAGATTTCTATCCTGTATGTTTATGTATACTGACCTGTACATGTAGGCCTGTCTGGTCCTCTTCTACTGTACTTGTGCACTCACACACACTTTGATATGACCAGTGTGTTCAGAGGATGAGAAATCAAAGCGTTCTGGAGACATTCCATAAGCTTCTTCTCAAGAGCTATAAATGGACTATTTTTGCTGCTTGTATTCTTAGAACTTGAATCTGCCTGAAAAAATAGGACTATTTTCAATGCCGGCCTGAGATGAGGACTTTATTATGCTTGTGAAGGCAGGAAGTCTTGGCAGCTAGCTGCTTAGATATGCTAAAATCGAACAAAGGGGTTGCAATAGAAAGATGAGAGGATAAGTACAGGCTTCAAAAGTACAAACAGTGTATAGAAAAGAACAGGGGAAAAAAGGAAAATTGACTGCAACTTAACCAAAGATGATCAGCATCAAATCTGAAAGGTGAATGAGACTAAATCCAGTTATCCTAAATCATAATGAACATACAATTTTTATTTTTATGTTGTTGAAATGATACACCATTATTTAGAAAACACACAAATGAACATCCATCCACATTGAAAATTAATCAATCAGATACTGGTGTGTGTGACAAGATGGCGACTTGATCTGAATAAAGAAAGCATGTGTATATGTGTTAATATAGGTGTAGGTACAAGTGTTTGTGGAAAGTGAAAGGAGAGATGGCGGTAGCAGTAACAAGCTAGTGTCCTCTCACAGTCCATGGCTCAGAGGGAGAGGGTCGCGACAGGAAAAGAAAGGAGGAGAAGCGCCATTTCTCAGCTGTCCTCCTATTGTAGGCAGCTTCGCCTGCATCTGAGAGAAAAAACTTCCAGGGAGGAGATCATCAACCAAGGAGGAAGAAGAAATGTCTGGTCTGGTGAGGATTTCTTCTTCAGGCCTTCTGGAAATGGGTGTGTAGGTCACTCATCCAGGCATTTACTTGTGGAGAAGGCGGAAAAAATGAGGCTATCGTCCCGCTTGCCTGTGTGACTGGAAAGAGCTACGGCTTCCGGTTTTCCAGTGCACTTATAACCTTTTTTGACCCCGCCCAGTTGTCACAGTATGCCCGATTGGAGCCCACTTTCTGGGGAGTATCCTGCTGGATCAGCCAGTGAGCAGGCAGTGTTTTTTTAACAAGTTATTCAAGGGCTCGAGTGTATCTGGATTCTTTGTGGTGAAGAAATGTCTATTGTCTTAGGGGACCATTTGTTCAAGCCCTCATAGATAGGCTTCTCAGTAGACCCAAAACTTATGATTGCAAGTCATTGAGTTTTACCTTACTGTGCTTGGGTTGGTTGAGAATGGCGTCTTAGTGTAAGTGTACCCTCATTGACATGTATTGTATGAGCGGTTGTTGATCTCACTGTCTATCGCTCCTTCTCTGTGCATGTGAGCAAGAATGACAGAATTGGAAAAAAAGAGGTGGAATCAATTTATGGTCTTCATCCTGTGGGGCTGTGCCACAGATTGCTCTGTGTGCAAAACACTGCACTTCTTTTGATGATTTGCTTTCCACCAGCACTCATGCCCTGCTTCTGCCAGCTGTCTAAGCTTTGATCAAGATCAATTTTTACAAATCACTTGTTCAGGTCATTGTTCACAGTTAGGGTTTAAACTATTCACAAATGAATGAATTAGCCAATCAACAAAAATGTGGATAAATCCTCATAGTGTCACTATAGAGGAACATTTTGATGATCCCTGAAGTAATTAGGATTCATCTTTGGTGAACATGAAAGCAACAAATAGGACAACTGACTGACATTATCATCCTAGCTGCTACTATGGCAAACTCAGAAATGTCAACTTAAGCTCCTCTCTGGGTCAGTTTGCATTGGAAAAATTGAACTTATGCTTTCAATATTAAGAAAATAAAAGACAAGGTATGATGTTGCTGTTCCTCCAACTGATTCATCTGTCTGCTGGAAGAAGCAACAGCAACTTGAAGCTTCACTGTAATCTGAACGCAGGCTGACAAAAAAAACATATTGTAGAGAGGCACCAAGGCCATTGGTGGCAAGCGGAGAATGAGGAGACGACAATGCACTGCTACTCTGATCTACACCCATGTCTCTTTTTCATCCGTCTCTCTTTCCACCATCCCAACCCCATCCCCTTGAAGCAGCGACTACATCCATACCAAATAGGACATTTGAATCTTGAAAGTTAAAGGTTAATGATTGGTTAACAAGCACCAGCTTTGTGCCACACAAAACATGCAAAAGTGTGCATTCCAAATTGGCAAAAAACTGGCTTCACATTCAGTTTATTAAATTAAATGTTAAGACACATTTTATTTGTGTGGAGAGCCTCTGTGCGTGCAGGCTTTTATTCCAACCCACCAGTTATACACCCGATTAAACCAATCAACTATTAAAGTTCTTGCTAAGGACTGTTTGGCAGGAACAAAAGCCTGCACCCACAATAGAACCAGGTTTGCCTACCCCTGTTCTAAAGCATCTCAACATACACTTGGATTGACCTAGCCTTGTTTATAAGTATAATTATGTGTAGCAGTTTGTAGACATCTCTGCCAGAGAGAATCTCAGCGATGTAGAGGTGCTGCAGGTAGTGTGTCTTTTTATCTCAGCGTTAGACACAATGAAATAAGGAGTGACTGATTTGAGATGAATGAATGACAAAAACGGACAGGCAGACAGAGAGGAAAACAGACAAAGCCTTCAAGCCAGCATGGCCCGGAGCAGACAAGACTATAAATAGATCCAATCCTTCTCCCACTTACAGCCCTGAATCGCACTGACCTGGCCCGCCCTGCATTGCCAAGCAGAGAGAGAGAGAGAGAGAGAGAGAGAGAGAGAGAGAGAGAGAGAGAGAGAGAGAGAGAGAGAGAGAGAGAGAGAGAGATGTGACAGAGTGAGAGACAGAGAAACAGAGGAAGACGGATGATAGGGAAGAGATGGCATTAACTGTGTTTTCTACCATTTGTCAATCAGGACAGAATCTGACCACCCGTCTCTTCCACCTGTTCTCTGCAGTGTAGGATAAAAAGAAAAAATTTCAGCAATACTATTCTTCAATCAATGCTCTCATATTTGTTTTGCATCAATTGACACTATGCACGGGGCAATCAAAGCATGGGGTTGGGAGAAGCCAATGAGGACCAACTATAAAAGTTTGACCACCTTTGGTTGGATGGACAGCAGTGCGCCCCAATGGAAATTTTCCTAAGGCGATACCATCCAAGTCTGTTAGCCAATAGCCAGGGCTTTAGAACACCATGTGAAATGTGACATGGGAACTGGGCTACTTACAAATTGGGCATAACAATCTCGCAAATAAGAGGTTAATGGCAAGAGATTTACAGACATGTCACTAAACACAATAATGTAAACCTCTTGGTGGTACAAAAGAATAACCATACAATCATTCTGTCATTTTAGTAACCATGAATATCTCCACAAAATTTTGAGACAATCCATCTAGGAGACACTGATATAGTGTATTTCACAGGATAGGTGAAAAGTTGACCTCCTGTAAGCCAGAGAATTAAAAACTTCTTGACAAACTGTGCAAAGCTGTTTTAAAAAACTAAATTGTCAACCTCACCATGGTGCAAGAGGAAAATGTATGGGACCACCAAGTACTTTAGATATGTTTCCATACACAGCTACTGTGGCCAATCAAATTACACTGTGTGAAGGGGTCTTTGGGGGGGTTTCAGGGGGGCCCACAGCAAAAGGATGTACACAATTTGAGAAGGACTGTTTTGGTCATAGAATTATTACACTTTACCTAAAAGAAAAAAAAAAAAAAATCAGATATGGGGGTCTTATTTGTGTCACTTAATGTTGAAAAAGTTTGAAAACAGCTGCTATAAACTGTAAAAACTATAAGCAATATTTACTTTTAATTTGTCTATCTTGACATTTGCATTTAGAAACAGCTTTGCACTGCAGTGGAAAATCAGTCTTTTATTCACTGCAAACCTCTCCTGCATGCCTCATCTATAAAACATGGTCACTCAGGCCTAAACTGTTATGACCCCCTGCTGCTTACAGACTGAACACAAGTCACGTGTTTACAATCTTGAAACATGCTGTAGCTCAAATATAACATGATTATTTGAGGAGGACCGACGCAGACATAATTCTTACATGCACATCTGGGCAGCACAGTTTGTGTGTGTCAGGGTCTGAGAGGCATCAAAGTGACTGAACCAAAACAGAAAGTGACACACGGTGTATACTCGCTTCTCCTTTTGTGTTTCTTCATAATGTTCTCTTGCACTTTGTCCATCTGTGTGTCTTACTGGGTGTGTTAAGTTGATAGACTAAATGTAGCTAAAACAGACCTCAGCTGACCTGCTAGGAGACAATGTTAACATCAGTGTTGTGTGTCTCTACAAAGAGCCCGAACAGTGTTTGGTGGGAAAGGTTTAATTGACAACACTTCCTTCATGATCCAAAAAGCTATTCCTGCATCAACAGTTTCCAGAAGAAGCTATTGAGGTGCAATGAGGCGATTTTCAGCTCAAAACAAGATGTCACCATGACGTTAAGCAAGATTATTTCCCAAGACGATTATAGTGGGAATTTGTGTGACTTAATGAAAATTTCAAAATAATTTAATAAAACAAACAATGTTTGAAATATCCGTCCTTTATCAATTTTATATTAAAAATTAAATTGATGTAAACCATAGAGCTTAAAAATAACCAAAAACACCAATGCACCACATGCTACTTAAATCATTTGGAAGCGCATCAGTTCAATTAGTGGGACTATGCAGAATTTTTTTTCACTTGCTAGAGTCGCTGGTTCGTTAACTTAATTTACCAGCCAAAGAGTCAAAGTAATCAGTATTGGTGACTGCTAATTTTAAACCTTGTGAAAAGTATTGCTTTTGTTTCACTTGTAAGCTCTATGTTTCGCATGTCTTTGTTTTTTACTTGGGTTCGAATGGAGTAGAACATCATGTTTTCTTCCATAAACGTGTATAAGTGCTGTGATGTGCTGCTGTTTTTGTGCAACTGGAGTGGACTGTGGAGTGGATATGCAGTGTCTCTTGTAGTTATTTTGGAGTTTTATGTTTTTGCAACATTATTGCATTTGTTTTGTGGAATTGTGTTTTTGGTTTTGCATCATTTCTGTGTTTGCATCATTCTGCTGTTTGTTGTGCATTTGTCTGTGTCAGCCACTGTAGAGCGGTCATCACATGACATGTGAAGAAGATGATCAGAAACTGTGAGTCGTGAGTTGTATCATTACACATAGATCTTCTTATGATGCTACAAATAGCATTAAAATCATATTTTCTACTAAGCTTGGTAGGATTGAAATATATCAAAAATTTAAAGGGATGAAACTCCTGCTTTAGACAACAGGTACACACTGTGGATTATTTATGGCCCATGGGCACAAAAGCTAGCATTAGCTTTGTCAATGCTGTTGTGGGATGATTACTGGTAGAGAAGACAATAAAAAGGCCATAGCAACGTCTCTCCACAGTTTCCTCCTCACACTTCTTTCTCTGCAAGCGTGTGCCAACAATCAGTCTGCTGCTCTCTTTCACATGTGGTTTTAGCAGTTTTATTTTGTCCATGTCTTTCACCTCCCTGACACACTCTGTGACTCCTGTGCCTTTGTCTGGTCTGTAACCACCCTGCCATATGAGATCACCGCCACCCTGCTTCAAATCCCGCACAAATAGAGTGGGAACTAACATGTGACAGCATTCGTTATCTTCACAGGTGCTGACTCGCAATATCCACACACATACATGCACGCATGCACACACCAGGATATTTATAAATGCCGAACATTTGATTTTACTATCAAACACACAGAGGTTCCTCTTTTTATTAAACTGATATGGAGATGTTGTTTTGATGATGTTTTTGAGGTAGTTTTATTACAAGTCAAAGTCAAAGTCAAATTCAATTTTATTGTCACTTTCTTCACATGTACTTGACATACAAAGGAATCAAAATTGCGTTTCTCACTATCCTATGCGTTTTACATGTACAACAACATTAAAGTGCAGGTGCGCAAGACGAGACAATTGTAAACTCCAATGGTAAAGTGTAGTAGCTTAAGGCTACTTTTACCTCGGTTTTGTCTTTTTTTTTTAACCAGGAATTAGTCAGAAGCCATGTAATTCTAGTGAAACCAAGATAATGCTTGCAAAAGATTTGAGGATGTTAAATACTGTATTGTTAGTGTATAAGTCAAGTTACTCAGAAGTATTATTCAAATCACAGTTGATATTAGTTGGCAAACATCAGTCAGTCATTTTTTCTATAACCACTTGTTCCTCCAACACATTGCAGCCTATGGAGCAGTTGAAAAAAGTACCTGCTGCATTTTTTATTCTTAGGATTATTTTCAATTTACTGCACCCACACACCGTTTTTTCTCCCTGCAAAATCGGCAGTAATGTTACTGTAAATGATAACTGATAAATGATTACAATAGATTGATGTATATTTACAACAGTTGGTACTTTATCCATCAACAGTTAACTTAAGGCATTTTAAGAGTTTAAAGATGGAAGGATATATTGATTTCAGAATTACGTGGGTTGTCGTTTCTGTTACAGATAATTTCATGAAAGACCACTATTAGTGCTATGAATCTGGGTTTAGCTTTACCAGCTATATTTCATGCTAAGAACACACAAATAGACGATAATTCACTAAATTCACCAACAAAAATTAGGGGGGATAGGGCTCAGCAAGTAAAGTTGGACCTAAACAAAGCAGGATTTTAAATACGTTTAAATGAGTTCTTTGAATGATATATGAGGAAAGATTTTCATGCAACATGTTTGTCAGGCCTTAAGCATACACATACTGAGGTTTGGCAAGAATACTGAATGAAGACATGTTAATGCGAACCATAGAAAATACAATAAGTAAATTTGAGTTTCAGTTTGTCCTAGCAGAACACACTCCTGTGTTTCTTTGACTTGTTCAAAACTAAGCAAATATGGTTGATAATTTGTTGTATTTGAGAGACCTGCTCATCGAAGCAACTTCAGCTGCAGGTTCTCTATCTGGATCTGTGGAAAATTAACATGATTTTCTGGCAGAAAGGGATTTTATATCATAGCTCCAGTGCTTTATTCATTGAGCTGTTGCATTTTGGCACAAACTTCCTTCCCGCCTCTATCCTAGGTCACTGCAGACCTATAAAGTGCAGCTGCTCATCTTCTAACTCTGGCTCTTTCCCCCTCTCCATACCCACACGTGTCTTCACAACAACTAACTATCTGCTGTCTGTCCATCTACTACCTGCTACACCAGGCTATGCTGCTTCCCTTCTTCTTCTTTTTGTTTACTACAGGTTGTTGGTTTTAGGAGCAGCACCACCACCTGCTGCTCTAGAGGAGAAAATGCTTCACTTATTAGAAAAAGCAGAACAATAAAAAAATAGAGCTTGAAAAGAATGGAACACATAAACAGAACTATGACAGTCTAACTTACAAATGTTTTCATAAACCATCCAGTCCCTAATAAATATGGATAAATAAATATGGATATTGCCACCTATGAGAACCATTAAAATTACATAAATATATTTATAAATTGTGTTTGAATCCCATCTTTTTATGTAAACTCGTCTATATATGAGGCAGCTGTAGCTCAGTGAGGCGGCTGTAGCTCAGAGGTAGAGCAGTCGTCCGCCAGTCGTGGTTCGAATCCCGGCTCCTCTGAGTTACATAAAGTTGTGTTCTTGGGTAGGATTCTTAACCCTTGCGATTTGATTCGCTGTGTAAATGAATAGTTTCCTGATGTGCGGGCGGCTTTGTATTTCGCCACCACCATCAGTGTGTGTGAATGGGTGAATGGACACTTGTAAAGCACTTTAAGTGGTCAAAAAGACTAGAAAGCGGCTATATAATATATACTATACTATATTTATTATAATAAAATGATATAAAACATTTTTTTTAAGTGTAACATTACTTTACATTACTTTACATTAATGATGTTAAGACGCTGTTTCTGTAGTTTTATTGACTTTTATTGACATTTGCTAAATATTAATAATAAAATATAAATTTGGATGAGAAAAAATTATGAAGGGGTCAGGGTTAGTCATAGTTCAGGGTTCACCAACCCTGGTCCTGGAGGGGTACTGTGGGTGAAGGCTTTTTCCATCAATCCATCTGATAATCATTCATGAAAAAGAACATTTTCCCATCAAAAAGGAAAAAGTATTTCAGATAAAAGGACTTTGAATTTAAAATAGGAAGTGAAAAGTGTAAAGACAAGTCTACATACAACCAACTGTCATTTCTCTTATTGCCACAGTTTTTAGTCCTGTTATCGCAGCTATGCTGCACAGGGGCTAAGCAGTCACTCATTACTACATCTATTATTTTTGAAGCCTGTGGGCAAGCCTCTATTTCAAAGTTCCTTTTATTTTACATGCCCTGATTTTTGTTTTGTTTTAAAGGCAGATTTTTTTCTCAAGCCACAATGGCCAAATTTATGGGAAATACACATAATTTCAGTTGTCTCAAAAAATTCAATGTATATTTCCACATTATTCAGTTACATCAAAGGAGCCCTGCTCTTCTTTCTGTTATTCTATAAGTTTTGCATGAACCATCACCTATTTAGACACATGAGTGTAACGCCTATGGTTCGATTCTGACCACATCACGGTTGCATGTCACCCCTTCGGTCTCCATCTCGTTTGGTACGTTTCGTACAGAGAGACAGGAAATCATCAAATGGAAGAGAAAATCCCCCCCAAAAGAATCTCAAATCACTTTCATTTAAGTTCTTTTGGGCAATTTTAAACTACACCGTAAACAAACATTTAAAAACTATACATATAAAATTCTATATAAAATGTGTTTAAACTGGCAGCCCTTAGGACTTCAGCCAGCATCATCATGAACTTTGGTGCTTACAGGAATGTGTCCTCAGCCCATTCCTCTCCACTCTGTTCACCTATGACTGCGTCGCCTCCCACAAGTACAACTTTATCCTGAAGATTGCATTAACACTGCAGTGATACTTCGTATCAGTGGCGGGGAGGGAGCAGCATTCTGGAGAGAGGTGGCCAGTCTGGTGTCATGATGTGAGGACAACAACCTCGCCCTCAATACTGACAATACAAAGGAGCTGATAGTGGACATGAGGAGGGAGAGGAAACCCCTGTCTTTTCAGGGGCTTGAAGTGGAGAGTGTGAGCAGCTTTAACTACCTTGATGTCCACACCGGTGAGGACCTGACATGGACCCTAAACACCCCGCAGCTGGGGAAGAGGGCTCAACAGTGGTTGTACTTCCTAAAGAGGCTGAGGAAGTTCGGCATGTTGCCCAGGATCATCTGCAACTTCTCCAGCTGCGATGTTGATAGCATCTTGACCAGCCGCATTGCAGTGTGGTACGGCAGCACTACGGTTATGGATGGCAAGCGCCTGCAGAGAGTGGTGAAGACTGCTGAGAAGATCACCAGGACTCCACTGGCCTTTCTGAGGAACATCTACCACCATAGAGTCCACAGGAGAGCTGCCTTCATCCTCAAGGACCACAGACACACCCCCACAGCACTGACAATTCACACTGCTACCCTCAGGTCGGTGGGGCAGACTCCTGGAACTCCTCCTTTCTTGCTGCCATCAGACTGCTGAACAGCTGACAGGAGGACACCAGGACCATCACAAACTACATCAACAATAACTGCTGATTTCACAACTAGACTATTTGCACATGACAACATAAATACACAACATTGCAGCATCTGTTTACATCCATTCTTGTCACTTTATTTGCACTACTTGTCAATCATATATTTTGTAAGAGTTTTACTTTGATTATTTTAGTTTTATTTTTACATTGTATTTTTATATTCTCTAGAGGTTTTAACACTGCTTAGGCTTTGCAGTTAAAAAGTTGAATATATTCACTTAAGGAATATAAAAAAAGGAAAGAAAAAAATGACGACACCCAAATCAATGCTACGAATGGGTTTGGAAGCAAATGCTGGCACCTTTATTTCAGCACATAAATAACACTGGCTGGGTTCATAGCCTTCATGTGTCAGAGAGTAGCCTTGATCCTGGCTGATAACTAATCAGTAATGAGCGGCTGCTCCACAGAGAAATGCTGCAGCCCTGACAATGACCAGCACTTAGAGGTCATCAAACACAAACGCAGGCACGTACGCAGGCACACACGCATGTATGCATGAATCTCCTGGTTATTACCTTAGAGAAGGGATAGAGGCTCTGCTGTGTATCTGAAGACATGACTTATGAATGAACAAAAACTGAACACAGCCAGCAAAGCTTTGTAAAGAGCAACAGCTGATGTGGATCATGTTCAACACAGAAACAATGACTGTTGTACACTCTGCGTGAGTTAATCCTTCACTCTATGAAATAATCACACTGTTTTGTTCAACCTTATTAAGCACAATCTAGATATTTTATTTTTTAGCTTATTTAGGAAGTTAACTAGAACATGGAAAAAACAACGATGACACACAGGATCAGATGTTAAAGGGGCAGTTGATACAATGTGGGCATACAATACTCAATGTAATCAATGAGCTGTGTGTGATCACACAGGTTGTGATGGATTATTCATGGCAACTTGCAAGGCAATATGACTAATTATTGTTTATTCATATTTTGTTTCATTCAAAAATATTGCTGATCTGTTGACGCTGTAGCTATGAATACAAACCTACATCATGCAGTTCTCCAGCAGAAAGGGGATATTCTTGTGTAATGCATAAAATTCGTGGCAATAAATAAACTAATTAGACTTTTTTATGCTGGTGTTTTGATCTATTTATCAATATATCTAAGCTTACTGTGGTGCAGTATATGCTTTATTTAAAAATAACCCTGCTTCTGGATCATAAAAAGTAATAACATCAAACCCCCCTGTTTTTGTAGAGTTCTTTTTTAAAAAGACCCCTTGTAATGTAACATGTATTTTTATCTGGTTTATTTAATAGATTTTAACGTGTCATACTTTAACATGATTTAATTGATTTTAAAACATCCCTTTCTTAAAACAACCTAATTCAACTAAATTACCAGTAAGAGTAATAAGGAAAAAAGTATGTACAATTTAATTTCCATCTTCTGCACATATACAGCAAAAAAATTTGGTTCGATTGACTGTCTCAATTATATTATCATAATATGTTTATTATTATATAGTATACCAAAAATAAGACCTATAAGTAAATTCATTCTAATGTGTTTTGTAGAAATCACTTGGAAAATGACAGTAAATTCTAATAAAAACAAATCCTCTGCAATTACTGATAAATACAAGTCTTAAAATTATCTAGACCTAGATAAACTAATTTTGTAGAACCACTTGACATAATAAAATAGATTTAAAGAGAACATTTTTCCAGTGTATTGAAAGTTGTGCTTCAATTCAAAAAGCCTGAATTACCCACATGAAAGTGTATCAGGGTGGCAGGCTCTGGACACGACCTGATGACATACAGTACACTACCGTTCGAATGTTTGGGGGCACCCAGACAATTTTGTGTTTTCCATTAAAAAGGTCACAGTTTTATTAAATGAGTTGCAAAATGGATAGAAAGTATAGTCAAGACATTGACAAGGTTAAAATAATAATTTTTATATGAAATAATAAATTTCTCCTTAAAACTTTTCTTTTATCAAGAATCCTATGGAGATAGTGTCTTAAAAACATTTGCAGCTACAATAGTCATTTACCGCATTAACAATGTATAGAGTGCATTTCTGATTAGTCGAAGGTTATCTTCATTGAAAAAATTGTTTTCCATCAAAAATAAGGACATTTCTAAGTGACCCCACACTTTTGAACGGTAGTGTACAAGTAAAGATTTTTCTGAGAAGGCTGTTTTGCTTGAAACCTTGGAAGCAGGCACAAATGCGCCGCCAACTTTTGGTGGTGCGCCAGCCATTCAACAGGAGGAGACACTTCATCCAAATGTTACGATCAAACACTGTTGACTCCATTGCACACATTTATTGGGACATTACAAACTGTGGTCATATCCTACAAACAGTTGTTAAAGGTAGAACTACTGTTAAAATCAGAAGTGTATGTGTGACCAACTATGGGTGTGTGTTGGTCTGTGTTTTTGTGTGTTTGTGTGTCTATTCAAACATCCTTCTCTTGGGAAAATAGCAGCCTTGTGCAAAGAGCCCTTAATGTAAATTAGATAATGTCAACCAATGTCAACCAATATTGTGTGTGTGTGTGTGTGTGTGTGTGTGTGTGTGTGTGTGTGTGTGTGTATGTATCTCTGCATTTAAAGCATAATTTAGACGTCAATGGTCCTGATTATATCATACCTGGTTTGCATCGCACCAATAAAATAATCAGATATGCAAAGCGATATGTTGTAAGTAGAAGTGTCTTGTTTCTGGTAACAAAGTAAAAAATCTTTAAAATGAGAGATGACATTTTATAATAAGCCATATGAGGGAGAAACAGAAATGTTTAGTCGTATGTTGCTTATAACAATGACATGCATCATCAGCATCCTATTATAAAATAAGGAAAACTTTTCATTTGTCTGTCTGACCAATCTTTCTGGGCATTGAAACTAGGCACAGACAGGGACTGATAGCGAATTTCTCACATTTACTACTTGCAAATTTTATCTCTGGTTTCAGACTTCAGGTTGTGACAGGTTACCATAGTTATGTGTCTTCAACTCTGAGGAGGTGACATTTAATTACACCTGTGTCTCCCTGACTGTGTAGGGCTGGGCAATTTAGGAAAACTCTGAGTGCATTATTTTTACCCCTGTGACATGTATCACCATTAGAAATAGAATTGGCAAAGTTGTTTTGTGTGCAGTTCATCCTTCCTTGAACTTCAATGCTATACAGTTAGTTTGGTGGTATAGCACGTAGTGTCATTTTGTAGTTGGCATGTGCAGCTGTGATTGGCTTCATGCTGGTCTTTATTGACACTAAGCTGTCAGTAAACTTGACCCTAATGCTTTCCACATCAGATAATAATGCTCCTTTGCCTTACAATGTAAGCATTTCTTGAGTTTGTCAGAACAATGTTTTTTTATGTTTTCCTAACCAAATCCCAACCACCAGAATGACATACAAACAAGTCGTCCATATTTCTCTCTACTCGAGGACAGCAACTAATGATTATCTTTATATTAAATAATCAGATGATCATTTTTCTGATAAAAAAATCAACTGGTTGTCATAAAAGTTGTCACAAATTAGTGAAAAAAGGCAATGACTGTTTCCCAAAATTAAAAGGTGTAGTGTCCTCAAACACCTTGCAGCTAAAATAAAATACATAATAACACCAGAGATATTTGTTGCAAAAATTACTGTATTTATTTTATTTCATATTGGGTTATTTGCCATTCTAGTTTGTAGATTCAGCTTCTAGTGACAATCATTCCCCCACTATATAACAAATGGAATTTTTATTTAAATTGTCTCCTAAAAAAGAGGGGTGGGGGGGGCCCAGCTGCCCTAAGTTACTTTCATGGACCAAAGTCTTGATAGTAAAAGCCTTGCATGCTGTGGAAAGAGAAACCATGCATGTGTTACTGTTCAATGCACTAGTTCTTCTTTTAAGCATGTAACATCCCAATCTCTCCTTCCAGATCTACAGCATTCTCTTTCCTTATATGACTCTCTCTCACTTTCTCCCTCTCATCAAATATTCACAGTTGGTCTCATTAAACATTCACCGCGCAGCACTGCTACGTTTATCTGCCCTCCGCCAATCAGCCTCCAGCATGTGCACTAGAAGCCCATCAAAAGCCTGAAAACTAAAACACGCGCATGCTCACATTGTCTGCCTCGCACAGCCTGCGATGCAGCAGCCTTGCAGAGAGGGGAGGAGATGACAAGGAAGAGGAAGGAAGAAGTGTCAAAAGGGAGAAAGAGATAAAAAAAAAAGAAAGGGGCTGGTTGCTAAGGGAGAGATGGGTCACACGAAAGAAAGGATGCACGAGAGAAGGAAAGGAAAGAAAGGAGTCTTAGGGTCCACTCTTCAGACTGTGTCAATGTTCACTGAGAGCAAAGCAGCCTCGCACCTCAATAATTCAATAGCGAGACGAGTGCCTCCAGCCGCCCCCCTTCTTTGACATCACAAGGCCTTACCTAATAACAATGTAAAAATACACTCACTTCATTTTGACACATAATTGTTGCTAAAAATAATATAAAAATACTAGAGATAGATCACTCTGCAAAGAATATTCTGTTTGTGTTTTAGTGACACTTCTCGATGTTGAGTGACCCAAAAATTAGTTGCTGTGTCAAAATGACTTGATTTTTACCATCCGCACACATTTAATCACCTGGATGACCTAACTGACAATCAAGGTTCCATACTATACTCACTCCTAGGTATATAGAGTGTTTATATCTATTTTGATACTTGATACATATAAATAGTACTACGACTCTGCTGAACTTCTCAATGCAGTCTGAGGTACTTTAAAATAATTCTTTGACAGAGGCCATGAACTTTGAAGTATGTATCTCATTTTTTTCTGTTCATTTTTTTTATGCATTCTACACCCATTGGCCACTCCTTCTCCTCTGACCTCTGGCATCAAGGAGGCTTTTCATTCACAAAACTGCTATTCACTGAATATTTCCTCTTTTTCAGACCATTCTCTATAAACCCTAGAGATGGTTGTGTGTGAAAATCCTAGTAGATCAACAGTTTCTGAAATACTCACACCAACAACTATGCCACGTTCAAAGTCACTTAAATCATTTTTCTTCCCCATATTGATGCTTGGTTTGAACTGCAGCAGAATGTCTTGACCATGTCTACATGTCTAAATGCATTAAGTTGCTGCAATGTGATCGGGTGATTAGAAAGCCCACATTTCAAAATAAACAACAAAAACAGCAACAGCAATAAAAACAAGACTAGGTGAACCATGGTAAACATCTGCATACTTCAGATATTTAGTGAAAATGGAGTCAGTTTGAGGAGAGAGTTATTTGTGAAATCTAGCCTTTTAAACTTCTCTGTCATTATCTGTAGTGCCACACTGGGATATTACGACATAGCTAAGGCAATTCTCTTTGTGTTTATTTAGAATTATTGTTATCTTTGTTTCACCATATTTCTTCTTGTACGGTAAGGGTGTGATTGATTAACCAGTGATTGGAATTGGGTGATTTAGTCTCTACAACATTAAGTGTGTTCAGTGTAATAAACGCATTACTTTGCAACTCTCTTATCAGTGGCAATTACTCAGATGGCAGCAAAAAAAAACCTGCTTCCCCTAAAATTTAAATAAGTTGTCAAATATTTACTATTGAATTTGCATTTCATTGACTGAATAATGTGTGAGAGAATGCATTTAACTTTGATTCAGAATCAGCTTGTTTTCACAGGTTACGAACGTGACTTTCTTCTCTTGCATTCATTTAGCATCAGTCATTAGACAGGTTAAAGCTCATCATCAATAGCTTTGCATGGGGACACACAGAATGGGTCTGGCTCATCACATGCAGAACATCTCCAGGGGTCTATGGGGAGTTGATCTGGAGACTTTACATATCATCTTAATGACTTTACTTTTGTTAAAAAAAATACTTTATTAGCATTTTTTATTGAAGACACACATATTCACACAATCAACTGTAACAGAACAAAAAGAAAAGATTCATTTTTTTCTATCTAACCCGTAAATTCTCATTTATATTTATACAAAGTGGATTCAAGCTTTTGCACAACATGGAGTCATAGGCAACTACTCAACTGTTTCTTATCTTGTCATCAGAACGTGCAGAAGAGCACGTAAGAGCCCTCCACTTGTAAACTAAAAGTAACATCAGTTTATGAACCCACTTCACATCTTTATGTCTGCTTCCCACAATTAAATAGTCAGGCCAACAATATTTGTCAATATCTACTTCTGCAAACGGATGCTAGTAAGACATCTACAAGCAGCCAAGAATTTAATATTGAATATGATATTTATTCAAATTGTGAGACGCTCAATTTTGTCAGTCTGAGATTTTGAGTCACTGTAAATTAAGTCTTAAGTCTCATTTTGAAGATGCACCATGCCATGTAATATGAAATACTGTACAATTCAACAGCAAAAATCTCAAAAAACTAAAGGGACATTTTAAAAGTTTGATTTCACACCAGGGTACAAACGCACAAACCAATACTAGTCCACTGTTTGGGAGGATGGAGTCACTGTCTGCCCGTCGTGGGGGTATTGAACAAAGTGGGAAACACTGTAGTATACTAAGTTTCATCTTATTGTTGTATTGATGTTAATAACATGATTTGTTTAGAGCTCCAAAGCAGGTACAGGCAGGAAGTCCTGCAGAAATCCTGCATATTCCTGAATATTTAGTGTTCTCTTTGAATTTCAAATATATAAAATAAATATACTGGGTATTATTCTAATACTTTTACATGTTTGCTGTGTTATTGTTTCAGTACTGGTATAAAGGTATTTTAGGCAGGTGTAGTATCAATAAATTATAGTATTGGAACAATCCTGAACAGCCAATTACATTTCAAACAACAGTGGCTAAATGTAGCACTTCATGTGTGTGCATGATACAGCTTTAATTGCAGACCTCAACAGCAGCCAATGTACTCTTCCTGAGCACACACACACACACACACACACACACACACACACACACACACACACACACACACCTCATAGGCGATACTACTGCAAAGTTCCGTAGACATCCAACCAGCAAAGCCAAAGTACTAAGGAATGTAGTGGTGAAACATGTAGACTAAATATGTAGAACGTGTGATTTGTCTAATTTAAATAACTAGGATATAATTTTGAATAAAATTTTAATTCTGAATTGTCGATTTTAGAAAAAACATATGGACAGATGGTATGACATGCAACATCTGTACCCCAGTCAGGAGTCAAACTGTGGAGTCTATGAAAGTGACACCTCAATGCAGTGAATACAAAATTACTGCTTTTGGCCTGTTTGTCCTTCTTTTATTATTTAGTTAAAGATATTGTGATTTATTGTAGATGATCTTTTCTTGCCTTATAATTACTGGCATTGTCACTGTAACACAGTGCTTCTCAATTATTTTCTGTCACACCCCCCCATGGAAGAAGAAAACATCTCACACCCCCCACGTGACCATAAATAGTATCATTTAAAATTATAAAATGATAAAATTATAAAAAAATATAAAATCTATAAAATTGTTATAAGTAACTCTGCATAACACTGTATCCTTATTAACGTATAAGAGAATAAAAAAAGAAATATGGACCAACCTACTACAAAGAATAGCTTTATTAACTGTACCAGAAAATATTTCCTTAATTAAACTATAACCATGTTTTGACTAACCATGTCAAATCATATGATACTGAAAAATAAAATTGAAAAAAATCGGCTTATCAGCGTGATTGGACTGTAATGTCTTTAATTTATTTGACTTCATGCTGTCTGCTGCCAACATTTTAGAAACAGTAACACACCAGTCTTTCACAGTAAACCAAGCGCTACATACGCTTCCTCATATTTACTTTGCACTTTATTCTAGGACACAAAAAAAAACATAAAAATAAAAAAGTTCCCCAAAATCAAATGCCCCGCCCACTGCTGTAACACGATAATATCATAATCAGGGGCGTGAGATCAGCGATCATGCGGCACGTGCCAATTCTTCAGACGAGACTAGACAAAATATATTTATTTTTAGGACGAAATCAATGCCATTAAACACTAACTGATTAACATATTGTTTGTTGTTGAAACATGATGAAATCCACTCTATTAGACAAAAACAACTCTTTCTTTGTCACCGATTGTAATTTACAATGCAAAAAGTGCCTTTGCTGGATGCAGGTCACTTGTATTTCTCCATCAGTGCTGCTACCAGGGGTGTGTGTTTGTGTGTGTGTGTGTGTGTGTGTGTGTGCCTGAGTGAGGAGCAGCCATTGCTGCTGTCGGCAATAAACGCAGTGACGCATGTGAAGGCGAGTGCTTCTCTGGTGAAACGTGCTGCCAATCAATACACAGAGTCATTTCAATAAACATTTCTGCCTGAAACACTGAAAAAGAAAAAGAAAAACGAATGATTCCTCATTTTAGATGTCATAGCTGCATTTGAGTCAATATGTACATTTACCTGCCAGCTTGAGAAAATGAATTGTATCTGATCTTTGGTATTATGTTACTTCAGACATCATGTCAGTAGCTTTTTGTTCACATCAGCAGTTTATTAGTATGACACGGGCCAAAAGAAACCGCAACACACGTCGACTCTTTGTGGCTGCTCCTTTACAATACTGATCCAAAATCTACAATCAAAATAATCTCGAGAAAAAGAGTAGAATGAATTTTTTGGTTTGATTAGATTAGTTTTGCTTACCTTTACTACCAACCTTCCTTCACTGACTAAAGAAAGACTATTGACTAAACATCACTAAAAGACTTTGGATTTTCTTTGACTAAACCTAGACTATAATAAATTTTACCTTGGCTAAAATTTTACAAAAAACAGAATATAAGTAGAATAAATCGAATATATAAATTAGACTTAAGACCAAGACTAAAACTGAATTGTAAAATTGCCCACAAATTGAAGTGGGAACATTGTGGTTATGTCCGCAGCAGTCATTAGACAACCAGGGTGCCCCATGCCAGCACATTTCAGTTCTGTTTAAGGGTGCTACGCACTGGAGGAAAGACAAGTGTGTTCTTCGATCTCACAAAGGGAGGCTGTAGACTGGCCACTCAGTCTTGTACGTAAATAGTTATGAGTAGCATAAAGCAGGTGATGGACAACAATGTATGACTGAAAGAACTTATGTGTTTGTGTGAGAAATGTGACCCTGGTACGCACGATCTAAGAGTGTTCCTTGCTGTTGCCGGGTTACTGGCTCTGGACTGCTGCCAGCACATCCTTCCACACAATACACATACACTAGATTAAATCTTCTGTGAGAAGGAATTTTAAACTCTTTCCTCAAATCAATCTTTTGTTTACACAGAAAGAAAGAAGGGGGTGGGAGAAAAAAACTAAAAAAAAATGAAAGAGAAATTGACTGGGGTGTAGGTGTCCGAGCAGGGACAGACAGAGAAGGAGCAATCCTCTGGGAAAAAAGCAGCCCAATCAGTCCAGAACAGAACTGGCCCCAATCTGTGGTTCACATGGTCACTCTGTGGCCTCGAGTCTGATGCTTACTTAGACAAACATTCACACACATGCCAAGCCCTCAACACACTCACACAAGAAGAGATACAGCCATGGGGCGTTAGGATACAAATATGAGGACATATGACACAATCAAGAAAAATTGCTTAGATTATGCAAAGTCATGCGAGGACAACAAATTGTCAAAAATACTTAAGTGTAATTATAATGGTGACCGACAGGCTCACAATAACTGACAACATCATGTCACTGAACTGACCACACTGACTCAATGGTGAAGCTATGATCAAAACTGTAAAATCAAGCTTGTATTAACTTAAAATATAAGCGATGAGGTGGCTTTAAAGTTTTAAGGGGAGCCTATTTTAGGATAAGATATCATAAGATAAGATACACTTTCCTTTATTGTCCCACAAGAAAGAAATGCACATTATTGCTGCAGCAAAGTGGATAGTGGAAAAGAAAACAGGTAGCCATAAGTGTAGGAAATAAATGTAGGAAAAAAAAGAGCTAGCAATATATAGTAAACGGATTGCATTCGTATAGCACCTTTCTCTTCATTTCGTCCACTTAAATCTCTTAACACTACAAGTGTTCTTTCACCCTTTTCACACACATTCACACACTTATTGCGGTGGCTCATATACAAGGTGCAACTTGCATCAGGAAGCTAACCATTTACACACCACATTGAGCAAATCCGTGTCTTGTCCAAGGACACATGAACATGGAGCCCAGAGGAGGTGGGAATCAAACCACCGATTCTTCGACCGTTGGACGACAGCTCTACCCGTGAGGCACAGTATAGATATCGGGCAAGTAAAGAATATAAACACACACACAAATATATATATATATATATATATATATATATATATATATATATATATATATATCATAAAACCTGAGATGCAGAACTATACGAGTAGTGGTACAAATCGGGTAGGAAATTGACCTGTAAACTGTGATGATGGTTTATGATGCCTTTGTTGCCCATGAGTATTTGTTTGTTTGGTTAGCCTAGCAGTTTGTTGTTGCTTAGGTTTCTAGCCTCGTCCGACTTGTTTCCAGTGACATTGCTGTAGATTGAGACTTCAGTAATCACTACTGTGAATACAGCGTTATCATGTGCAACAGAAAGAATGATTAAAACTATTGAAATAAACCAGTGATCCTTTTGAGACTCGTAGACATACGAATCAAGGGTATTTCAGGCAAAGAGTCAAGCTGGTGCACGTACGTCATCTGGAAAAGACCAGCAGTAACCATAACAAACCAAAAATGGTTGCAGACCTCAGTGTGCAACTTAAACCGCAGCAGTCCAGCTCTGCCAAGAGGACTCCAGCTTTTCAGGAATCTACACTGACAAGGAAACGGCAGAGACTCGCTGCTCTTGAGGAAAGAAACTAACAAGCCCCCAGCTGAACAGCGAGCACCTACCTTTGTCAGCTCTTTGCATGCGTACACTAACGTGACTGTGCCGCTGAGCTGCACAGTAGATATTCACGCACTCACCTCTGGCTGAGAGCTTTTTTGTGTTGATAATTTTAGCAGCATACTCCTGGCCAGTGGCCTTTTTGACGCATCGCCGGACGATGGAGAAGGCACCCCTGGAGCAGAAAAAAAGAAATAGAATTGACAAGTCAATAAAACTCACTCATACAAGTCTCCATCGAACGAGACAGGCAGAGCTGCAGCAATAAGTTCATTTGGCTAGAAGAATGCTCAGATTTGCTGGTTCTACCTGCTTAAAATGTGATTATTTTTTCTTTAGAACTCTATGTCAATAAAAAAAGACATCAAACATTTACATAAAAGGCATTTGGGACTAACTAGTTTCTGACATTTTGCAGACCAGAACTACTCAATGAAAGAATCATTAATAGCAGCCCTAGTCACAGAGGAAAATGCGTGTCTGTGCATTGAACTCATCACACACTATAAGGGCAAAAAGAACATACAAATACAGAAAAAAGGTAAAGGAAATTATATGCATAATTAAAAGTGTCTACCAGTACATAATGGCAGGGAGAGGACTTGCTGTCTTGTTAAGACAAGTGCACAAAAGGGATATGTGAGGAAGACTACCTACAAGCCACTGAGAAAATAGAATTGACTGTGTCTGGTGCAATTTGCACATAATTGGAAGATTCAGATTTCAAAATTCAGAATCAAATATAATAACGTCTTTACAAAAGTACAATATATATTCAAGCGACCCAAATTTAGACCCTAAAATTCAAGATGAAAAAATCAGATTTAAAAAATTATACCATTCAATTTAAGGTAAAATCGTTTGCTTTTCCTGATGTTTAACTAGAATAAAGAGCCAAAGTGCTTGTGAATTCTTGGTACCCCATGGGACACTAATTACAGTTTTTATGGTGGTCTATTAGGACGATCCATTTATCATATTTGATATGATGTTTGCCAACTTATTCAATTTTTTATTTTATTCATTTTAATTTCCTAAAACGTATTTCATTGTTATTTATCATAACTTACCTTATATATCACAATCTAAATTTGAGCAACCTGAATATCAGTCAGTCAGGTCATTTTCTATACCCACTTATTCCTTGCTAGAGGCAGGAATACACCCCAGACAGATACCACCCCATCGGGGGATACACTTACCATTCAATCACACCTACAGGCAAATTAGATTTTCCAGTTAACTGTGGGACTGTGGGAACCCACGCAAACTCCACACAGATAGGCCTAATCCCTAAACCTGCAGAATTCCTGCTGTGAGGCACTACCCACTGCCCTACCATGTCACCTAATGTGAGTGAAAATGTAAAGAGCTAAATTCTGAATGTAAATATTCAGACATAATTTTTCGATAAGCAAAAAAAAAAAAAACACAAACAAAGAAAACACAAAGAAATTGAATGCTTTTTAAAATGGGGAAGATTTGACTCCCATACGCTAACCACTGAAATAGCAGAATTTCCTTGACTTAACAGAATTGGAAGCTCCTTTAGCTGCAGACAGAGCTCAGATGTTGAGTGGGTTTGTAGCAGGATACACACTGCGAACCTAGCTGTCCTTTCATGATTAAACTGCATATGCAGCAGCAGCATGTGTGAAAATGTGCAACTGCATCAGTCTTCTTTGCAGCAAAACCCTTCACCCTTCCTATCTTTATTTTTGTTTTTTGGAAGGAGGAGGGGGGGGCTTGACAGATACATTCTGCTTACAAATGCATTTTAGAAATGGTTGATGCAAAGCGAGTTTTCGACACCTGCGGACACAGAGAAACAAGTTGCCGCATGACGCGGATGTTTCGTACGTTTTCTGGTCGGAGGAACGGTGATCTACACCTTTAAATGCGGGCACACGGGATTAGACAGGAGCCGTGGCGCTGGCGTGAACCTGCCCACGGCTCCGCTGCTGCTCGGCAAGCGTGTCGACCCTTCCCTGCTTCTCTGACAGACCCTCCACTACCTTGTCAACACTCATGTAAACGCGCACAATGGCAGCAACAACAGCGGCAGAGGAGGAGAGAAACGCGTGCAAACCCGCACTCACACACACACACTCTCTCTCTCACACACACACACTCTCTCTCTCACACACACACACACACACACACACACAGACTGAAGGAACACCACAGCAGCGGTGCTGGCGGTCGCTTACTTTCCGAGTTCCTCGTACAGTTGATATTCATCTGTGAATCTGGTCGAGGTTACAACTGTAGCCATGTTGACTGAAGTGAGGGGAGATGGGGGGAAGACTGGCGCAGGTTTCGGTAGGGGAACTCGCGAAGGCAGAGAGAGGAGAGGGGGAGGAGAGGGGGAGGAGAGGAGGAGGAGAGGAGGAGGAGACGGGGGAGACAGGCAGAGAGGAGCTGACAGAGAGAGAGAGAGAGAGAGTAGCAGGCAGCGAGAGGAGGAGGAGGAGGAGGAGGAGGAGGAGGGAGGGGAGCGAGCAGTAGTAGCGAAGATCCTCTATTATAAAGATGAGTCACTCCGTTTAAAAACAAAAAAGAGAAATGAAAATTGGTTTTCAAATGCGGGAGTTAATGTCATGAAGTAGTAGTAGTAGTAATAATAAATTAAGTCTTTTCATCAAAGATTGTTATCTTTCATCTGGCAAATGAAACCTATGAAAGCACATTGCGTTCACTTAAAAAAGGGGAAATAAAAACATTTCTTTTTTTTCTCTTTTTGACTATTTTTATTAATTGCAAGAAAACATACAAACAAAACAAAAAACACCCAAATAATAACACTGGGGACAGAAACAGAGAGGGAGAGAGGGAGAGGTATAAAATGAAAGTGCGAGTGTGTGTAATAAAGTGGTTTAATGCTGTATGAGGATTGAAGAGGATATAGGAAATGATATAATATTAAAAACATAGTTGACAGTCTATCTATCTATCTATCTATCTATCTATCTATCTATCTATCTATCTATCTATCTATCTATCTATCTATCTATCTATCTATCTATCTATCATTTTTGTGCAAGATTTCATCCAATTTCATTCTGGAGTGGGTGGGCCACGACACAATTTTCAGTTCACATCAATATTTTTTAGATTACAGTGTTGGCACAACCCTCCTGATCGCTCCAATATGACTATCAAACCTGAAAGTTGTACGGTTTTGGCGCTATGACCCTCCAAGCGCAGCTTGGTGCCTGCTTTCTTCCTATTTACTCTGATATTAAATTTTGACTTGAATCATCCTTTATATCCAAAAACTTCTGAATTTGTAACCTGTTCCTGTGCCCGCATTTTTCAAGCTACAGTAATAAAAATTACATCAGCACAGAAGACCCTCAGCTCCCGGGAGATATGCTCATTTTGTGAATATAAATTATGGTTTTCCAATTATGAGCAGGAGTCCCTGGTTTGTTTCAGCTCATCTGTTTAAATGAAAGTGAACATTCTAACGTTGCCACACTTTTTACCATGCTCCTCTGCCCACATGTATCAAACTACAGAGATAAAATTATATCAGCATGTCCAGGAGAACCTTAGCTGTCAGAAAATATGCTCATTATGTATCAGAAGGCTGCAGTAAGTGATTGGGTCACTGTGGTAACTGCTCCAGCTCAGCAGCATGTCAGGCTCAAAGCTGATTAACCTCTGTTTTTTCTTCAATAACTTGACATACTCAACTCTTCTCCAATCCTAAACGTATTGCTTCCATCCTGTGAACATCATCTATTGCAGCTTGTCCATCCTGGAAGAGTGATTCTCCTCTGTTACTCTTCCTGAAGTTTTTTCCTCTTTTTTTTTAACCAACATTTTTTAATGTGGTTTTTCCTTGTATGATGTGAGGGTACGAGGACGTTGCTACTGTGCAAACTGTCAAGCCGATTGAGGAGAATCTGCGATTTGTGATTTTAGGCTAAACAAATACAGCTGATGTGACTAAACTTAGATTTTTACAGCTAAGGTGAGTGCATGCAACTTGCCTCCAGAAGAGCCACTGGCAGAGTGAATGCCACTTACAAACTCATAAACAAAAATGGACACCTTCTAGTTCTTGTGTTTTAATGGAATTCCCCAATGCACAAACTTAAAATGTCAGTTAAAAAGGGAGAACAGAGTCACGGGTTCCACCAGCTGCAGGCTTCAGCCATAATGGCAGGGCTCTCTAAACCTTGGTCCTGCAGAGCCACAGTGGATGCAGGTTTTTTTTCCCAACCAAGCAGTTCCACACCTGATGCTACTAATCAACCACTAGAACCCTTCCTTGCTAAGGACCTTCATTAGGTGTGTTAGTGCTTGGTTGGAACAAAAAACAGCACCCACAGTGGCTCTCCAGGACCAGTGTTGGTGACCACTGGTGTAAAGTCTAGTCATTTCGTTACATCACTCTCCCATACTAGTTTCTAGTCTCAGCATGTTTCGTAGTTTACAATAAGTGATAAAACCTCCTATAACAGAAGAATTGTCCTTTCATATCGAAGGAACAGCATAGTGAACATACCACACGGTGAAAACAGAGTCTTGAGTGATCAGTATTAAAAAACATTTTTAAAAAACAGTGTTCATCTCCAATATTCAGTGACGATCTCTCAAAAAATATTAGGCTCATTAAACAGGATTTTGCTTTATAATTCAAACATCAGTAGCATAACCTCCAGAAGATGGAACCAGTGCAGGATCAGTTTAGTGTGACGGACTATGCAGTAGAAGCTCCATCAAATATTCTGCACAGAGTTCACTGACTTCAATAAACAGACTTTTTGAAAGAACTGATTCTCGAAATTCTGTGCACTGAAAAGAGATTCTCTGCCCATCGCTACTTGGTCCATTCCAACCCTCCTGCAGGCAACATGTGGAGCAGAACATTGACAATGGTACACTATAAAGGGTCCTGTAGTCCAGTCCTGGAGACTTTTGTTCCAACCAAGCAGTAACAGACCTGATTCTACTACTCAACCACGAGAGTGCTTCATAAGGACCTTCATTAGTAGAACCAGGTGTGTAACTGCCTGGTTGGAACAAAAACCTGCACCAACAATGGCCCTCTAGGACCAGAATTAGGCACCTATGGTTTTTTATCATTTTGTCCACCTGTCAATCAAGGGAATGGTCCTCCACAATAAAGTGTAAACTACTGCCCAGTTCATCCTGAGCAGGCGTCCATTTTGAAGTGTATCTCATTTATGATTTCAACAGAAAAATTAAAACATAAGTGACTGATAAGGTTACCGGCCTGACGAAAAAAGCACTCCCTACAAATGGTCTATCTCCTCAAAGATTAAAGAAACTCTGTTTAAAATACTGTATAAAATCCACCCGGTCACAAAATTTCTTGAAAAAATGATTTAAGCTGATGTTGATCTATGTACCTTCTGTAACACAGAAGATGATACATTAAAACATTAGAATAGGATTTTCTCATATCCTGTGTCCAAAAAGCTTTGGTCACAAGGAAGAAATTATTACTTATTACTTTTAATAGTTGATATCCCAGTATTTCTCAGTATTTCTCAGTATTTCCAGTATATTTTTTTACATTGATAATTTGAAATTTTATATCCCTCATTTAAAAAATATAATTATTTTAATCTGTAAATATCAGATTCATTGTAATAAGAGGATAAAATAAAAAAAATATCCCTTAAAAAGTTAAAACAGCAACATTGCTAGAAAAATCTATAAAGATATATCTTGTCGCTTGCTTTTTTTTGACTCATTAGATTTTTAGAAACTTAGGCAACCTGACCTACAATATTATGCTACTGGCTGTGGTTCCCTCTACTGTGCAAACTTGGCACTCGAGATTTGAGGTGTTGTAGTTATTGACTCCACTAAAGAGGTTATGGTTGTTTGTTTGTCTGATTGTTGGCGAAATGCCTCAAAATGTTTTTACCAGATTTTCGTCAAATTTTCAGCGAATGTTGGGAAAGGTACGTTGAACAGATGATTACATTTTGGTGATGATCTAGATCCCGGTTATTGTCATCATTCAGTGGCACCTGGTGGGAATATCTGGTACTTGTTTATAATGCACCCTTCACCAGAAACACTGAGGAGATTCTGACTACCCTTAGGACCACAATGTTGGGTAGGGGGAAACAATATGCTTGGCGAAGGTCTGTGCTCTCAGGATGCTTTTCTAATTTAGATGAGGGTTAAGTTTCCTGAGCAAATGCACTGGGACGCATTCAACTATCAAACTCTTCATTTGAGCGTGGTCACTTATAGCCTTCCATTCTTGGTTTGAATGCTCTGAATGTATTCAAGAAGTTTCCATTTTACCTGCAGTGTGAGAAAAATAAGTGAAATGCTACTACTAGGCTACTTTTTTATTCAGGGGGTATTATTCGGTCTTATAAAAGTTGCTCAGTGGCACATGAAGGAAAAGTGGACAGGTTTGATGTAGATAAATACTCAGACTGATGCCCATGGATATGTGGAGCATGTGGACCAGAGACCTATGCAGGTACTTCCTGTCAAGTCCTCAAGTGGATGGAAAGAAAGCTTTTTGGGCCAAAGATTGTCCCTGCTGGGACAAGACAAAACTATCAGAGTGAGGCCTCTTTTCGCTGTCTCCTCTTTGGCAGTAGTGGTGGAGGTGGGTTGTTAGCAACTCGAGATCTTTTCTGGTGTATTTGGAGCTACAGATCCATGTTCAGTTTCAGCATCTCTCCATTCCCATTTTTGATTTATGTTCACAGAAGTAAGCTGACATCAGAACAGCTGATAGTGGCAGCATCCTTCCAAGTCCTGTAGTGAGATGTGATGCCGCAATATTTTAATATTGGCACAAAGCAACGAGCTGCATGGCCACTATATTATGATATTTGAGTCACAATACAACGCTGATAAAAAGGGGGCTGGGGAAATCAGACGCCCCCTCAAAATGTAGCATTGGGAGACAATATGCTTCATTGCTTGAATTAAGTATCTGGCTCTTGCTGTTTTTCGTTTCCTTCATGCAAACCACTGTAGAAATCCTGGCAACCACAGAAGTGCACATGTTAAAAAAAACCTTGCTTCAAACACAGGATCTAATGCAGGATTTAGTTTTCCCAATTATTGGTGTAAAGTTTGCTGACATCTTTCTGTTGGTAATGTCATTCTCTCCTAACATAGAATATTTAAAGGTATATTCATTGAAATGTTAGATCTCTCTGGAGCTTTTTTTATATGGCGGACTGAAACTGCCTTAATCAAATATAAACAAATGAACAAATATGTAGCTTACAAAGAATTGAATTATTGATAAATATGTATAAATGTATAATAATAATATTTAAATGAAATGGTTATCAAATTAATGTGCAGGTTAATTAAAATATAAATGCATATGCACAGAAAGAAAAAAGAAAGAAAATAGAGAAAAAGGCACATTATGTAGCCTAACTGGTCCTGATTCTGTTACTCTTTGCTCATTCCTGCCTTTCTCCTCTGCAGGCCTGCATGGGTAGGGGCCGTCTCTTCAGTAGTGAGGCTCATTATGCATGCCTGTCCTTGAGTGTTGCTCATCAGTGTTGGCTTCTTAAGCTCAGACAAACCACTCCTCCAATGCCAGAGTATTCTCTCACTTTCTATACTTTACCTGTATGTTATTGTACTCCTGAGGAGCCTCCTGAGCCAGCAGCATGGACCCAGCAGCGGCAGAAAATTTGAAACTCTGAGCACCTGACTCTCCCCTCCTGGCAGTGTCACAGCCCTTCATCCAGTGGCTGACCAGACTACCAGCTTAGCCCCACTGTTCAGGGAGCCGTTCATCCCCATCCCAGCCAGGTTCTCTAGAGATTTAAGGACTCGCTTACAGTTTCTCCACCAGTGCTCCCAAGTGTTTAGCCAGCAGCCGGCCACACACTCCACCTCAAAGTCCCATTAGCATTTTTCATGAGCTTACTTACAGGGCAGGCCACAGCCTGATCTCTAGCCATATCCACTAGTGATTACCACCTGTTCTCTAACACATTGATCACCCAGTGATTTACTGACTGAACTGCCAATAGTTTCTTCATAGCAGGAGAGAGTAGGTAAGGGGAATCAGCCCTGCAGGCACTTTTCTACAGGGAGCTAGCGGGGAGATCAAAGAAGAGTAGAGGTGAGGTAAGATAGCTCCTTTATTAATTCCCTGATAGAACTAGCTATTAGTTTAGAACAGGCTCAGGGAAAGGACAAGGGAACAGAAGAGGTTTGACACAGGACGAACAACCACTGCTCCCCATTGATCTTTATGGGGCCCTGACCACCACCTACAGCTCCACTCACATCCCTTAATCACGTGACAGAGAAGCCGATGCAGGTTGTGTGGACACACTTATCCTCAGCAGATGGGCAGAGGAGAATGCATCAGAGGCTTTCTCCCTTCTGTGGCCAACAAGAACATTTTCTTGCCTGCTGCCCTGAGAAACCCAAAAATGCAGGCTCACCAGTAGGAAGAGGGACCCTAATGAGCCACACCTCCTCAGCCTCCATACCGTGAGCACTGAGGACCTGGCTGCCAGGCAAAGAACATGCAATCAGCTCACCCTGCAGGGTTTCAAATCTTCTGCTCAATCTGCCACTGAACGGGCCCCACCCTGGGTCTGAGTGGCCAGCAGATCGACATTGCATCCTGGCTCACAGCTACAAGGTGGGTCTAAAGGTCTGGATCTGCTCATGAGATCTTCCCCTGCAGACTGAGTTACGCCAGCTGACCCCAGATGTATCAGTCAATACCATGGAAAAAATCCTGAAACCTAGCATCATCTGGCTCTGCCTCCCACCCTACCGCAACATCCATCCAGTCTTCCATGTGTCCCTGCTCAAGCCAGTTGGCCCTTTCAGCCACAGCTACCTCCCCTGTGAAACATCAGAACAGCCTTCGTTCTTACCATCCACAGGTGAGGCCAAGGTTTCCAGTACCTCATCGATTGGTAGGGGGACAGTCCAGAGGGATGCTCCTCTTTATTCTCAATCAATAGCTACTTCCACACATCCACAGAATCTCCACACATCCCATAGTAATTATTTTGAGCAATTTTCTGAGTTTTTCTCCTGTATTGTTGTGGACCTGTTTTGTTATTTTTACCCGACTCCCTTTTTCTCCTCTGGGGCGTTTTGTATTTGTTTACCCTCAGTTGCTACTTTGTACCAGTTGTTTTTTCCTCAAAGGTAAGGTTTTGTTGTACTTAGTTTTGAGACAATAAATCTTGCTTAATTCGCTAAGCATGTGGGTTCTGGTGCTCCTTGCTCTAGCCACTAACAGTCTAGAGTTAGTTTTTAGTCTTCACACATCAGGGCTCTTTGATAAAATCAAACAGGCAACAACACACATCTACTATATATGATAACTCCAAAGAAACAAATTATGATGAAGCATGAGAATAAGTTCTGCTCATTTTGCATGTTTGCATGAAGGTTATCACCTTTACAGTGAAATGCACATGCTGATTTTCTCTGTGTCTTGCTGCTTGTACCCAAACCTTGATAAAAGCAACACCAACAGAGTTGGTTATAAAAATGAAATTTCTCAAAGCATTTTTTTTTCCTTTTAAATGCCAAAAATACATATAGACTAAATCTATTCAGGGAGCTGAGGCCTCAACCCAGCTGGTATGCAGGGATTTTAACAGTAAGCTGGAGCATCATTGTATAAAAGACAGGGAATTATGTGTGTTATGCAATGGCCTGCTGCACTGTAAAGGTTCATCTGCACTTACATGAATATCTCATGAGGGGTATTAATATACCCTCTTGGCATCTTGTTTGAATATGTACAGTTGTGTTTAAACTAATAGCAGTAAGTTTCTAGAGTTTGATGTCTTCACACATCAGGGCTCTGTGATAAAATGTAAGTAAAGTCAAAACCCTTACTACAATAATATTTTGTATTTTGCTGCTTTGAAAAATGTGTCATATTTTTGATTACTTTTCAGTAAATGAAGAAGAGAATAAAGAACAATTTTTTTCACAAAGTTAAATATTTAATGTATATTAATGTATAAAAAATCTTCAAGATTTAGTGTTCCCGTGAATAACTAAACTAATATTTCGACATATAACTCCTCTTCCTGAGAACTGCTTCAAATCTGTGTTGCATGGAGTTGACCAACTTCTGGCACCTAAGAACAGATATTTCTGCCATACAATTTCTTAGAAACAGCTTTCTTTGACATCACACAATAATTAATTGTAATTAATGTCCAGGGATTGGGCTAACCACTCCAAAACTTGAATTTGTTGGTCTGGAACCACAACAACACCTACACCCAACACACATTTCAAAGGCATTTCCTCATCATCATAGGCCAACATTACCTCTTCAAGTATTTTGATATAGGCAATCTGATCCATGATTTTTTGTATGATAAATAGGCCTATCACCATAATAAGAGAATCATCGCTATATCATGATGCTGCAGCACCATGCTCTACTGTCTGCAGAGTCAACTGTGGCCTTTTTCAGTGTTTGGTGCCTGTCTGACAAACTGCCTGCGAACCTTGGACCCAAAGAGAACAATTTTACTTTCATCAGTTCGTTTGTCTTTTCTCTGTGTGAAAATCCTCTGTCTGTATCGTCTTCAGCATGAAGACAATTGATCATGGATCATTTTGCCTATATCAAAATACTTGAAGAGGTCATGTTGCCTTATGCCCGAAACGAAATGACCCACAAAATTAAAATTCTAGAGTGACCAGCCCAATCCTTAGATGTTAATCTCATTGAAGACTTATCAAAAATGCTGTTTCTATGTTGCTGATATAAAACCAAGGAATGTAGAAATTGTAGGACTGAAATACCTGTTCATAGGAGTCAACTCCATGCTCCTAACATTTATTTTTCTTCATTTTTTGTAACCCACACTTGATTTAAGATTATTTTAAAAGATTATGGTTCCCTTGTGCTACATGAAGGAAAAAACAAGCCTCCCTCCACTCAAAAAGAGGTTCTGCATGTTGTTGCTTCTTAATTGTTTCAGCTTCACGGTGCAGAACAAAGTGTGTGCAGAGCTTGACGCTATAAGGTAATTTTAGGTATATAGCCCTACATAAATCATAGCTTTCCCTTAAGGTGCTTTCCATTCTGTACAGCAATACAGGTCCTTCTCAAAAAACTAACATATTGTGATAAAGTTCATTCTTTTCCATATTGTAATGATAAAAAATAAAATGTCATATATTTTAGATTCATTACACACCAACTGAAATGTTTCAGGTCTTTTATTATTTTAATACTGATGATGATGATGATGATGAAAAAATTAGCATATCATAACAAGGTGCTCTAAACACGTGCCAAAACCACTGGTAAATGGTTTACTTACCATAGTGTTACTGTGCTCAATTGGCCTGTCAACTCTCCTGACCTGAACCCCATAGAGAATCTGTGGTATATTGTGAAGAGAAAGTTGAGAGATGCCAGACCCAAGACTGTGGATGAGCTAAAGGCCGATATTGAAGCATCCTGGGCCTCTATAACACCTCAGCAGTGCCACAGACTGATTGCCTCCATGCCACGCCGCATTGAAGCAGTCATTTCTGCAAAAGGATTCGCAACCAAATATTGAGTGCATAACTGAACATAATTTTTTAAAGGTTTACATTTTTTGGATTAAAAACATGTTTCTTTTATTGGTTGGATGAAATTTGCTATTTTTTTGAGATAGGGATTTTTGTTTTTTACTTTTGTGCCAAAATCAATATTAATATTAAATATTAAACGATAAAAGGCTTGAACTATTTCAGTCATATGTAATGAATCTAAAATATATGAAAGTCTAATGTTCATCAGTATATTACAGAAAATAATGAACTTTATCACAATATGCACATTTTTTGGGAAGAACCTGTATAATATTTATGTTCTTAGAGGCTGATTAAATGAGGCAAAATTCCCTGAAAAATTAAATGGAAGCAACCTCAGGGCAATAGAATAAAAAATTACAGAATGCAGCATTTAAGCAGCTGTACAACAAACAAACAACATAAATTACAGACTGCAGCATTAAACAGAATAAGAGAATTGCCTGGGTGTTTCTTTGTATTAAATCACTCAATACATCCAGCGATTATTGGAGAGAAGGCAGCAAGACAAGAGAAAAAAAACTGAAAACTATCTTGCTCAGCAAAACTGTAACAATATTTACAAAAGTAAAATTACAGTACTGCATTTGTCTTTTCTTATTAACAACACATGCTGCAGTGAGAGATCTTTGGTTGTTAGAGGGTCTGTTGCTGTCCTGGTTCACTTGAAAGCTTTCATAGGGAAGTTTACCTTGTACAATGTGAGGGTCTAAGGACAGGGGATGTTGTGTTTTTTTCATACAAACTGTAAAGCCCATTGGGGTGAATCTGTAATTTGGTTATACAAATAAAATTGACTTGACCCAACTTGAGTAGTTGGTCCTCATTGGCTTTCCAGCTGGCTATCTCCTGACCCCATGCTTTGATTGGCTCAAGCATGGTGACAATCAATGTCAAAAACTTCAAGACTATGATTGTAATTGTGTTATTTGTGCATAGAAACCAACAACTGATACAAAGTATGACACATGGCCACTCCCTGCTAATGCTTCCCATACAGTGTGTCCTAAGAGGTTAAAGAGATTACGATTATAATTAGGGATAAACATTAAATCCTCACTGTTATGGTAGTTCTTGTATTTTTATCTTGAAAAAAAGTCACACACCATTGATTAACTAGTTAATGGACTTGTAGTTTGATCTCTATATATGCTTGAGTTTAGAACTATCATCACTAGCGTAAACCTTCACGGCGACTCAGGTGAATATCCTTTCTCACCTGTTTAATAGTTACCTATGATCAGTTTTTTCCCACCACTGCCAATTCCTGATTTCACAGCTGTTCTCAGTTCAGTCTTTAGCTCCCTGCTATTAATAGATGGCTTTTCACCCCTTTTGTTTGCCAAATCATTAATGTTGCTATGCAGTGATTGTGTTCCATTCATCTCTCCCTGCTTGTCTGCTCAAGCACGTAACCTTGACACATTCCCTTGATAAATTGGTCATAAAACCTTCCTCCTCCGCCTGTGTGTCACACATTTTATCCTCTTGCTTGCAGTACCTAATGATGAGATGGACAATAGTGCTAAAAGGTCAGCAGGTGTTTTTTATCCAATGAGTTTTGTTCCAGGAAAATAAAATCTGTACAACGTATTTTACATTTTCAATATTTGTATCTTTCTGAAATATCTGGTAGTGTGTTTAGAGGACAATGCTGGTCATTAAATAGTTCTTGCAGTCAGCACAGGAGCCATGCAACCAGTTTCTGCCATAATTACAGAGAGCCGCTCTGATTTGAAGACCTAATTACCAAGGGTGCAGAGGTACCAGCGTATTTCTTGTTGAAGTGTTCTCTGTGATGAGCTTGTCAGATGAGTCTCAGACAGGCTGTGGCAGCTTGAGAGGTGGGTGGTAACAATGTACAACAGAACAACCTTTTACACTTGTGAATCCTTAAGATGAAGCACATTCTACTTTTAAAGTTGCATGTCCCTGTTAGTTCTGATTAAAGACCTAAAAAGAAATTGATTCAGTGTAAAATCAGAAAAACGCAACAAAAAATTGACAATCAAAGACATAACAGTAGACATTTTTTCTTCTCTTTAATGTTTCTTTTTCTGTGTTTACCAACCTCAGTTTCTGTGAACTGGTGGATTTTGGCCACTTTGAAGAATTATTCAGTGCATTGAGAACAGTCTGAAGGCTAATTCCAGTATTTGCTTTTACTAGATTTGATTACTCATTGAACTCATGAAACAGCTTTTAAATTTGTGAAATGATAATGCTTTATTTTCCCTTAATGAACAACTAGATTAAGTGTATCAAGGAAAAGCCCCACTGATTTTTTTTTTTGTCAGAGATGAAAATATAGAATATGCTATGGAAACTGTAACTCCAAATGACAAAATCTACTTGGTTTTACATGTTGATCATGCCTGAATTGATAGATAATCCAGATGTTAAAAAATGCAAATAAGTAAATAGATTAAAAAAATAACACAAACAAGTATAACATTAACTTGTCATTTATCATATTTACCCTGGATCAAAGCACCACTGGAACTGATGTAACAATATTTGTTACCACCTTATTTTTAGCAATTAGTCACTAACAGTACCTCATGTTATCAGTCCATTATTCCAATTTCACAAAAATACTAGTAGAAATACAGGTTCCGATGTGATGTCCAAAAAAATGGCCAGATAGACATCATTTTCCCCTCATAGCACAATTGCCTAAGTTATATTTCTTGCTTTTGGAGAATAAGAAAAAACACAACTTTTAGTAATCACATTAGATTTTTTTTTTAATATTTAATGATATTTTAATAGTACATTCAACCAGATGTCTAATCAAATATACAAAAGTCAACATCAATTTTCTAATAAATAAAAATGATTGAGGCAGAATTGTGCCTTGACTTAATCATTTCTCTCTTATATTAATGTGATCTAACAAATTTAAAAAAAAAATGCAATTTTAAGTTCATCTACAGAGTTCATAATCCCTTTGGCAGAAATTACACTATGAGGCTAAAGTCAACTAAGAGTTAATTATAGACAGAATTTTCCAGTTCACTTTAGAGGGTTAAAAAACTTTAATTGTAGCCTCATACTTTGACCTGTTGTTCAATAGATTTGTTCTTAGCTCAGCAAGTATTTTTGGTGCTGAGTGACTTGTATAAATGCATTAGGATTTTTAAATTTCTTAATCATTTCTAAAAAGTTTCATAAAAATTATAATGTGGTACTAAATGTAAGAAAAAAGGAGACAAAGATAGTCAGGATAATTAGAATTCTTGAGTTGATAAGTGTGTTGATTTCCAATGAAACATACAGAATATATAAATTAACTGCTAACTGAATGAATAAAACATTTTTTTAGCAATATTATGCAGTAGGGGTGTTGTTGAGGCTTTAAATTAATTACCTTAGTATTTCAAACTTCATGAGGCTGGAAGAGAGAGGGAAGGAAAGTCAGTGAAGAGAGTAAAACTACAAATAATAATGTGTATCTTCCTTTTCTCTAATTAAAATATACACACTTGCCAAATTTTATTTCAAGGTAATTGTTTGCATATCTCCAGCCGTCTAATATGGCAACACATTATTTAACCTCATTACCTCCACCTGACCACCAGCGTCCGTGAGTTTTCCCTCTCTCCCTCCTTGTGATTTTGTCATAATCAGGATGTGTTTACAGAAATTAGGAGTCTCCAGATGTTCATTTTGGAAGTCTGCCTGGACCTTTGCATGACAAAAACCCTGTAGTGTTGTCATACTCTGTGTGTGTGTGTGTGTGTGTGTGTGGGTGTGTGTGTGTGTGTGTGTGTGTGTGTGTGTGTTTGTTTGTGTGTTATATTCTCCAAATGTGAGGCAGTAGGCTATACATTATTCATCACAGACTACGACCTTCACAGACAAAGACAGATAAGGCAGATAAGATGTTTCAGTTTTTGCTATCTTCTACTCTGTTTCTGGATCACCTAAAGTGTTTTTAAAACTCTAAAACTTAAACTACCCAAAAGAGTTTACGAGTGAAACATTAGAAAAATAAAATGTCCTGCAATCATAAAGCTGCTGTAGACTATGGTATTTGAATTAGTATTTCAATGTGTAGTAGTAGAAAGTATAGGGTACAATTTCTTAATTTACCCTTTATTTTACCAGTTTATTTCAACAGTTGAGATCAATCCTGTTTTTTACATGAGACCCAGCCAAAAACAGCAGTATAACAAAGCTACAGATGGAACGACAGATTAACATAAAGCATGAAAGGTAATGCAATTAAATTTTCAGCTAATATAACATAAAATACTTTAAGACATTGACCAGTACCAATCAATCATCATTGATCATTGTAAAATAGTAGCGAGACCAAGTCGTTAAATTTTATGTCCTTTTGAAGAATATTTAAGATTATGTAATTTCCTATTTCAGTCTGTGCACTCGGATCAGACAATCAGATAATGATAACATAGGTGACTTCTTGTGCTGTATTTAAGTGCAATTTTGAGGTACATTTATTACTTGAGTATTCATTTGATGCTGTTAAAAAGCTGGTAAAATACAACACATAGTTAGACATGTAATCATAAATCAAAGATCGGGGAAAGATTATAAAAACAGATGTGTATCAGAAATTAATTGTCTCTTCTTTCTTTGTTATCTTATAGCTCTTCAGATTGTTTATTCATTATTGATGTCATATAAAGTATTTGCCGATGTTGCATCTGCAAATTTCTCCCGTATATCTATAAATCAGCAGCAAATACAAAAAACAAACTTTACAGTTTTATTCTAAATATGTTCTGAAGGTTTTTAAAGAGAGATGTGTTCATATATCATTCATAGTCTGATTTACAGAATGTTATTTTTATATATACATTTTTTGTCCATATTTTGACAGTATTTTCTGAGTGTGGAGAAAATTCCCTCTGAAAAACCTTTGATTCTAATATGTTAATAAAAATAAAACAATAACTTTAAACTTGGCTTCATCTAATGTTCATGTTAAAATACATAAAAAAAAAACTTGTGTTACAAAAAAAAAAAAAAAAAAAAAAAAAAGAATTGGCGCAATATATGTTAATTCAAATTTGTATCCTATTCACCTCTACTGTGTTACCATATAAAGGATATGAATAGTTCTTCCAGCTCTGGTTAAATGCTGAACCTCCCTGCAGTGATGAGACAGTAACAACAGTGTTGTGGAGCCATCAGGGCCAAAGAGGGAGTGACTCATCCTGCAAGAATGTTTTCTACTTGGCTCATGGCTGCTCTACGTATCATTTAGTCGCTCCTCCCTCATGCTGACCAGTGACATCACAACACTTTCTGTCAGGGATCTGGACAGACGAGGACCACACAAGCAATACGTTTCAACAGTTTATTGAAAGGGGTTGGGGAATGGGCGTGAGTCTTCGTGTGTGTGTGTCCCAGCGGCTGAGAGGCGTAGAGTGTAGACGGGGGTTGAGGGTCCAGGCTCTCTCGCCAAAAGGGGCTGGAAGTCCTGGGGGAACACACACACACAGCAGGAGAGGAGTGGCAGGGCAAAACTTCCAGGGCAATAGTACCGACAAGGGCAAGGCAGTAATCGTGGTCAAAAAGGCAGAAGGCAGGTCAAGTTACCGGGATTGTAGAGCAGAGGGTGGTCGGGCAGGTCCGGGATCGCAGGTAGGAGTCAGAGTAGTAGCAGGTAACAGGCAGGACAGGCGCGGGCTTAGCAGACGATCTGACGATGTGTCCTGGGAAACAGGACTCTTTATACGTGGCATGGTTAGCAGGAAATGAGGAGCAGCTGGCTGGTTAACGAGGGAGTGGCAGAAGAGACAGGTGAGAGTGATCAGCAGATAATCAGTGCTCCTACCAGGCAGAGGGAGAGGGAGCTCACGACAGAACCCCCCCCTCAAGGGACGGCCCCAGAAGTCCCAAAGAAACACCGCCAAGACTGGGAGGGCGGAGGGGGAGCCGGCGGAGGGTCAGAACTCCTCAGAGCCGTCAGAGTCCATGGCCTCATCCTTAGAGAGCCCCCCAGCAGGGGTCAGGACGGGTCCCGGGACAGGGGCCAGGCCAGGTGCAGGGTCAGAAACTGGGTGGGTGGAACGACGGGGTCCTTTAGGACGACCCCGACGAATGGCTGGTTGGTCTGGATGCTGCCGGTGGAAGTCAGCGATGAGGGTCCGATCCAAGATCCGGCTGGCAGGCACCCAGGTTCTCTCCTCAGGACCATACCCTTCCCAGTCGACAAGGTATTGGATGCCTCTACCTCTACGTCTGGATCGGAGCAGACGCCGGACAGTGTAGACTGGGCCACCCTCAATGAGGCGTGGAGGAGGCGGGGGGGGTGTGGCTGGAACCAGCGGGCTCTCGTGAACCGGTTTAATCTTTGAGACATGGAACGTGGGATGGACCCTCATGGACCTGGGCAGAAGGAGCCGAACAGCAGTTGGGCTGATTACCCTCTGAATGGGGAATGGACCGAGGAAGCGAGGTGCCAGCTTTCGTGATTCCACCCGCAGTGGTAGATCCTTTGTCGACAGCCATACCTTTTGTCCAACACGGTAAGCGGGTGCAGGAGTCCTGTGACGGTTGGCTCCAGTGGTGTAGCTGGAGATGGACTTGAGGAGTGTGGCACGGGCCTGGGCCCAGGTGCGGCGGCATCGGCGGGCGTAGGCAAGGGCAGATGGACAAGTGATTTCTCCTTCCTGGCTGTTGAATAGGGGTGGTTGGTAGCCGTAGACACACTGGAAGGGTGACATACCGGTGGCAGAGCAAGTCAAGGAGTTGTGGGCATATTCCACCCATAGCAGTTGCTGGGACCAGGTGGGAGGATTACGAGATGCCATGCATCGGAGTGCCTTCTCCAGCTCCTGATTTGCTCTCTCTGACTGGCCGTTGGACTGGGGGTGGAAACCAGAACTTAGACTGACCGTGGCCCCCAGCAGATGGCAGAATTCCTTCCAGAAAGTGGAGGTGAACTGCGGGCCCCGGTCCGAGACGACATCTCTGGGTAGTCCATGTATTCTAAAAACATGCTCCAAGACCAGCTGGGCAGTTTCCTTGGCAGATGGCAGCTTTGGAAGGGGAACAAAGTGTGCCATCTTGCTAAAACGGTCCACAATGGTGAGGATTACAGTCATGCCATTGGACTGGGGCAGTCCTGTGACAAAATCCATGGAAATGTGGGACCAGGGCCGTGTTGGTACGGGCAGAGGTTGGAGTAATCCGGCAGGTGGCTGGTTAGATGATTTGTGTTGGTTACAGGTTGGACAGGCAAGGACAAAGTCTCGCACATCCCTCCTCAGTGATGGCCACCAGAATCGCTGAGAAAGCAGATGGCAGGTGCGAGTGGATCCAGGGTGGCAAGCCAGACGGGAGTCGTGTCCCCATTGTATGACCTTAGACCTCAGGTGTTCAGGAACGAAGAGACGGTCAGCAGGGCAAGCACTGGGGCCAGGTTGGTCATGGAGAGCATCCCGCACTTGTCTCTCAATCTCCCAAGTCAGGACACCTACGACGCAGGAACTGGGCAGAATGGGTGCAGGGTTCTGGGAAGGGGCATCCTCCTTCTGGAACTGGCGGGAGAGTGAGTCTGGTTTGATGTTACGTGATCCTGGACGGTATGACAGGGTGAAATTGAATCTGGTGAAGAATAGGGCCCAGCGGGATTGTCTCGGGTTCAGACGTTTGGCAGAGCGGATATACTCCAGGTTCTTGTGATCCGTCCAAACCAAGAACGGGACGGTGGACCCCTCCAGCCAGTGACGCCATTCCTCCAAGGCCAGCTTGACAGCGAGCAGCTCACGGTCCCCTATGTCGTAGTTGCATTCCGATGGGGATAAGCGACGGGAGAAGAATGCACACGGGTGGAGTTTGTTGTCCTCTGCAGCTCGTTGTGAGAGCACGGCCCCCACTCCCACATCAGAAGCGTCCACTTCCACAATGAATTGTCGATCAGCATCTGGCATCTGGAGGATGGGGGCCCTGGAGAACCGAGCCTTGAGGATACTGAATGCCTTGTCAGCTGCTGGGGTCCAGGTGAAGGGCTGTTTAGTGCTGGTCAGGGCGGTGAGAGGGGCAGCTACGGAGCTGTAATTGCGGATGAACCGTCGATAGAAGTTCGCAAAGCCCAAGAACTGCTGTAACTTCTTGCGGTTTACAGGAACCGGCCAGGAGGTGACTGCTGAGACCTTGGCTGGGTCCATCTGGATCTCTCCCTCTGCCACAATGTATCCAAGGAAAGCCACAGTCTTGGTGTGAAATTCACACTTCTCTGCCTTGACGTAGAGCGAGTTCTGCAGGAGGCGGTGAAGGACTTGCCGGACATGAAGTGTATGTTCAGGCTGGGTCTTGGAGAAGATCAGGATATCGTCTAGGTAAACGAAGACGAACTTGTTTAGGAAGTCCCGCAGTACATCATTCACTAGGGCCTGGAAAACCGCTGGAGCGTTGGTGAGGCCGAACGGCATCACAAGGTACTCATAGTGGCCGGTTGGGGTATTGAATGCCGTCTTCCATTCGTCGCCCTCCCGGATCCGCACTAGGTGGTAGGCGTTCCTAAGGTCCAACTTTGTAAAGATGGTGGCCCCCTGGAGTAGCTCGAAGGCAGAGTTGAGCAGAGGCAGAGGATACCGGTTCTTTACAGTGATGCTGTTAAGGCCACGGTAATCGATGCAGGGGCGAAGGGTTCCATCTTTTTTCCCCACGAAGAAGAATCCGGCGCCAGCAGGGGAAGAGGACGGGCGGATAATTCCGGCAGCAAGAGAGTCGCTGATGTACGTCTCCATGGCCCTTCGTTCAGGAGCAGACAGGGAATAAAGACTCCCTTTGGGGGGGAACAGAACCAGGGATGAGGTCGATGGCGCAGTCGTAGGGTCGATGTGGGGGCAGAGACGTGGCTTTGACCTTGTTGAAGACCTCCCTGAGACCGTGGTAGCATTCCGGGACATTGGAGATGTCTGGGGCTGAGCCGGGGGGTACCGGGTGAGAGGGTGGCATGGCCGCAAGCAAACAGGTCTGGTGGCAGTCCCTTCCCCACTCTCTGACCCTTCCAGTTGCCCAATCAAGGTGAGGGTTGTGCCGTCGGAGCCATGGGTAGCCCAGGATGAGAGGTTGGCCCGGGGAGTGGAGCAGGTGGAACTGAATGGTTTCAGTGTGGTTGCCAGACAGCATCATTTTAACAGGGGTGGTGACCTGCGTGACTGTGCCAAGAGGGTGACCATCTAGTGCCCGAACAGGGACGGGGGGTGTCAGACGGAGGGTCTCCAGTCCCAGCTGGTGAGCGAGTTCAGTGTCCATTATGTTGGCTTCGGCACCTGAGTCCACCAGGGCAGCCAGTGTGTGGGTGGAGTCGGGAAGATGAAGATGGACCTGCACCAGCGGTTTGTGGTTGGAGGACTGGGTGGTCATTGAGGTCAGCCAGACTCCTCCTATGTCTGGTGAGCTTGGGCCTTTTAAAGGGCAGTTGGCAACACGGTGTCCTTCTCCTCCGCAATACAGACATAGATTGGAGGAGATACGGCGCCGACGCTCAGCAGGGGAAAGAGAAGCCCGGCCAATCTCCATGGGTTCAGACGGGTCCGGTTGGTTTGGAGGAGTTGTTGGGGAAGACGGCTGGACAGTCGGGACGTGACGAGAGCTGGTGGCTAGGGGATTTTGGCGCCCCCTATCTCGGCGGCGGGTCTGGATCCGTCGATCTATGCGCACAGCCAGGGCGATGGCGTCATCAAGGGTGGAGGGCCGTTCATGAGAGACCAACTCATCCTTGATGTAGTCGGCCAGGCTGGCGAAGAACACGTCCACCAACGCTGCCATGTTCCAGGGGCTGCGCCTTGCCAAAGTCCGGAAATCGATAGAATAATCTGCAACCGTCCGTCGACCCTGCCGAATATTCAGAAGATCCTGGGATGCCTCTTCAGAGGATGAGCCCAGATCAAAAACCTTGAGCATCTCCTCAGCAAACAGTTCAAAAGATGTGCACGCCGGGGTCTGACGCTCAAACTCCGCTGTTCCCCAGAGTCGAGCTCGGCCTGTCAGGTGAGTGATTGTGTACCCGACCTTGGCCCCTTCTGTGGCAAAGGTTCTGGGTTGCAGAGCGAACTGAAGGCTGCAGCTGGTCAGGAACGGGCGCACTTGCTTTGGGTCACCGTTGAATCGTTCTGGGTTGCCGATTCTAGGTTCCGGAGCTCCAGCAGTAGTGGCCTGGGTGGATGACTCCGGAGCGGTGCTGGCGGGTGGGCTGGCTCGGGCTAGACCGGAAGGCAGACCGGCTGTGGCTGGAGTGGCAGGCAGGCTGGCGGTGGCTGGAGTGGCAGGCAGGCTAGTGGTGGCTGGAGCGGCGGGCTGGGACTGAGGAATGAGTTGGGCAAGCAGTCGGGTTATCTGAGCGAGGTGATCTTGCTGTTCGTGAATCCGGTGTTGTTGCTGTTGTATCAGCTGCTGTGTTTGCTGCAGCTGCTGTTGCCGCTGGTTGCCAAGCTGTAGCAAAGAGGAGACGTCAACCGTCATCTGATGGATGTCCCTCTCAGCGTTTCCCAGGCGCTGCATGGCGGTGGGGGGTTCTAAGTCCATGTTTAGTGAAACGTTCGCTGGGTCCATTATGTTGGTCAGATCGTACTGTCAGGGATCTGGACAGACGAGGACCACACAAGCAATACGTTTCAACAGTTTATTGAAAGGGGTTGGGGAATGGGCGTGAGTCTTCGTGTGTGTGTGTCCCAGCGGCTGAGAGGCGTAGAGTGTAGACGGGGGTTGAGGGTCCAGGCTCTCTCGCCAAAAGGGGCTGGAAGTCCTGGGGGAACACACACAATCAGCAGGAGAGGAGTGGCAGGGCAAAACTTCCAGGGCAATAGTACCGACAAGGGCAAGGCAGTAATCGTGGTCAAAAAGGCAGAAGGCAGGTCAAGTTACCGGGATTGTAGAGCAGAGGGTGGTCGGGCAGGTCCGGGATCGCAGGTAGGAGTCAGAGTAGTAGCAGGTAACAGGCAGGACAGGCGCGGGCTTAGCAGACGATCTGACGATGTGTGCTGGGAAACAGGACTCTTTATACGTGGCATGGTTAGCAGGAAATGAGGAGCAGCTGGCTGGTTAACGAGGGAGTGGCAGAAGAGACAGGTGAGAGTGATCAGCAGATAATCAGTGCTCCTACCAGGCAGAGGGAGAGGGAGCTCACGACACTTTCATGGGTCTCCAGTGTGTGTGTGTGTGTGTTTTTGATAGAGCGACCACTTAACTAGTGGTCACTCCACTAGTTAGTCAAATAAATATTTCATATAAATATTTAACTGAAGCTTAACTGTCTTTCTCATGCAAAACATCCAGGGGTCAAACCGTATATTTTGCTTGTGAACTGAACTGCACAGCACTGAGGCTGTTTATTAGATGTCATTCAATAAATCTTTTTTTAAGTTTTCAAACATATAACAGTCTTTCATGTACATTGCATTAGCATGGATCAATTAGTATACTTTGTCAATTACCAAACTGGCATTTAATAGTACATCAGTGCTACTTCAGTGCTAAACTGGCTGCAATTCATGGTACAAAGGAATGAAGAAAAGAAAATAAAAAAGAAAAGAATGTCCCATTCCTAAAAGAAAATAAAAAAGAAAAGAATGTCCCAATTGAGTCGGGGATTCCACTCTTTCTCGCTAAATGGGTGAGTGAGAAAAGGACTGCACTCATGCATGCATTTTAAATGTGGGGAATGTAGAATAAATAGCAACATCAAGCACACAGTACTCAAACAGAAGAAACAAAAAAAAACGTTTATAATATATCATAGGTCTGTTCTGTTTAACTACTTCAACAAGGAATTTGAAGATCGTAAGTTAATGTTATCTTTAAGTGATTATCCAACGTTGTGAATAGCATTGTGTGTGTGTGTGTGTGTGTGTGTGTGTGTGTGTGTGTGTGTGTGTGTGTGTGTGCGTGTGTGTGCGTGTGTGTATGTGTGTGTAACACTCCCTCCATGATTTATCTCATCTGAAAGTCCCTCATTTCTGTGGACCATCACATTATACTGGCAATCAGACATGTGGGTATCTTCCCCAGATTTTGCAGGAAGGTCCAGGAAGGGCAGCACTGCTCACCCTAAGCAGTCCCATCAGATTTCATCACTGGGGTCTGGTTTAGATAGTGTTAGATTTTCTGTGTGTGTTTGTTGCATGCACTTCTGCAGGAGGCGACTAAAGCGCCTTTAGCTTCAAAGCTTCTCAGAGTGAAGTCAGACAAGGTCATTGAATTTGTTGGTGGACGTTCTTTAACAAAAGAAAGCCTCCAGAGGTTTCCTCAAGAGAATTTTCCCCATGAAGTTTGAGGTCACAGAAATTGTTTGAGATTCTCCTGGTGTTTGTGAATTTCTTGAGCATCCCAGTATGGAAGAACAAGTCTCTGCTTGGCAGCACATTACAACAACCTCTGTAACACTTTATTTATTAAAGGGGGCATATTATGCATTTTACATCTATATGTTTCAGATTCAGATTGACTTCAAACAGTCCTCCAATTCACAGGAAAAAAACACTGATAAAACAGACTTACTCACTGGTTAATATCCATTTTATTATTGTACATTATTTGCACAGTATATGATAGCTTGCTTAAATATAACAATGTGAAAAATATGCTCTAATATAGTACATTATATGCATTAGTTATGGCCAGCCCTGGCTGGCTTAGACATAGTTATGCTGCGATAGGTTAGTCTGCCGGGTCCTCATGAGATGCTCTGAATTTCTTTTTCTTCCTTCCATCTGTGATAATTATGATCCACTATTGTACTTTTAAATCTGCTGTGTTCCCAGAGTCCTGCCCTGTGTTTTCTGTGTTTTCTCATTCACGGAGCATGCTGCAGTGCAGCCACTGAGGGATCTACAGTTGTCTGAGGGTCTGATGCTGTCCTGGTGAAACCTGGAAGCTGTGATGGATCCTGTCCCCTCATCCTTCACACAATTCATTACATTTCTGTTATTCTGATCTAATATCCAACTCTTCCTGTATTGTTTCCACCTGCACACATCATCTACTGCACACCCCTCTGTCCTGGAAGAGGGATCCCTCCTCTGTTTCTCTTCCTGAGGGTTCCTTCGTTTTTTTTTCCCCTTAAAGGTTTTTAGGGAGTTTTACCTTGTACGATGTGAGTGTCTAAGAAGAGGGGATGTTGTGTTGCTACACAAACTGTGAAACCCATTGGGGAAATTCTGTGATTGGTAATACTGGGCTATACAAATAAATTGAATTGAATTGAATTATATGTACAGTATATGTGATCAATCAGTTTTATCAGTTTATCAGTTTTCCATTTTTTGGCCTATCAACTGTTTGTATGTGGTCGTGTGCACCTGTACGTGTGAAGGGGAGGGAAAGGTTAATGTGGATAATTACTTCTGACGGGAAAATATTGTTCATTTTGAACAACATTATTGACTTCATTCATTTTGACTTGAGTCACAATAAATACATTTAATCAAACTGTACTTTACTATTTAAAGCCTTTTTTCCTAAAATTAATGTTGACAGTTGACTGTCAAACTTAGCACAAGTTTATCTCATACAGTATTTGGAATAGAAAGACAATGTTAGTATGGCCTTGAAGGAGTGACTCTCAGGGCTTATTATTTCCAGATATTTAGAAAACTCAAAATGTGTTTCTGTGTCAAAGTGGCTTATTTGGATGGATCATTTGTGTGTGTGTGTGTGTGTGTGTGTGTGTGTGTCCCCAGTTCTAAAATCCTGTCTGCAACCCTGCACAACAGTTATTTTTGAGTGAAAATGTTTAAAATTTAGCCAGGCAGTCTATTGAGTTCTGTTGTAAATATTTTGTGGAGTTGAGAATTCTCGGAGTATCTCTGTACCAGCTGACAAGCTCTGGCTTGATATTGGTAATCCTACTTGCTGATGCAGATTGTCTATGTTCTGCCAATGTCATGATTTTCTTATTTGTAAAGGAATGATTGACTGACCTTTATTCTGAGTGGCTAATATGTATTTTCCTCTTTGTGAGTCTCCATCTTGCCCCACATTGCACTGAAATATCTTTTAAGTTGACTGAACTGTACATGACTCATGAGTCACTTTCCTTTATAGTCATGAGTGAATAAATTCAAAGCAGTTTCTAATGTCATGTTTCTATTTGGTCTATGTCTTAATGTCAGGTGCCCTTTCATAAATCCTCAACGATTATTTTTCTGCTCAGGGATCAACATGAGCTTCTTACTCACAGAACTAAAAACGGATCATGACTGGAAACATTTTTCCTGTGTCGGTCAGCTGTATCATACATCAGGCAAGGGATTCCCACTGTGACAAAACCTTAAGTATCCAAAATTAAACCCACCAAGGACTGAACCATTATGATTCATCCATCCATCCATCCATTGTCTATCCCGCTTATTCCCTTTCGGGGTCGCAGGGGTCTGCTGGAGCCTATCCCAGCGCGTTAAGGCGAGAGGCAGGGATACACCCCAGATGGTCGCCAGCCAATCGTGGGGCACACACACCATTCACACACCATTCACTCTCACACTCACACCTATGGGCAATTTAGAGTTTACCAATTAACCTGAGCATGTTTTTTGTATTGTGGGAGGAAACCGGAGTACCCGGGGAAAACCCACGCAGACACGGGGAGAACATGCAAACTCCACACAGAAAGGTCCCAGACCCAGGCCCCAAGGCGGTCTTGAACCTGCGACCTTCTTGCTGTGAGGCAACAGTGCTACCCACCGCACCACCGTGTCGCCCCCCATTATGATTCCTAAAAGTTAATTTTGCAGAGTTTAATGTTAGGTCACTGACCAACATAACATATATATTTTATACAATATTTTATCTTGAATTAAAGGTACAGTATGTGGAATGTAGTAGCATCCAGTGGAACAGACTTGGCAGGAGTAGAATATAATATTCATTTGTAATATTTAAATTTGTATGATTAAATAAAAAACTTTACATTGACAGAAAACTGAAGTCTTAACAGGTGAAAATATTTTGTTTGGGTACAATCAAGACAGTATATGATCAAATCCACTGGCAAATAATTTAATTTTTTTTCCTGATTTGGGTCAATTTGTAATTGTTTTAGAAAGCAAAAATAATGTTTTCTTGAAAAAAGAATAAATTGAAAAAAAAAAAAACATTAAAGGTAATTCTACTCAATTTTGGACTAATTGTACCAAAAACAAGATATATTCACCTGTTAAGATTTTAGTTTTTACATTGTTGGTTGAAGGTTGCTGTCAGTTAAGTAAAATTGTGTTTTAGCTCTCCTGGGTTACTGGTTGTATCAAAAAGGCTGCTTCGATCTACAGGGTTAGGATTGGCAGCTGCTGAAGGTGAAATTGAGATTCACAATCCCTTTGTGTGAGAAAATATTGCATTCTACAGGGTAGAGTTACTGTATGGATTGTATGGAGTAAGTATGGAATGTAAGTAGTATAACATACTAAAAAAAAGATTTGTATTTTTTTATTTTGTTCCAATTAATTTAGATTTTAGTTGGGTTAATACATAACATGTTGAAGTAATACTGAATATATATATATATATATATATATATATATATATATATATATATATATATATATATATATATATATATATATATATATATATATATATATATATATATATATAGTGCAGGCGATAAGGTGGAGCGGTTCAAGTCCTTTATCTGGGACCTTTTCTGTGAGGCATTTGCATGTTCTGCCACAGAAAAGGGTTCTCTCCAGGTTCTTCTTCTCACAGTCCAAAAAACATGCTTGGGTTGATAGGAGGTTCTAAGTTGCCTGTCGGTCTATGGTGTATTCCTGCCTCTTGCCTGTAATGTGCTGGTATTGGCTGCAGCAGACCCCCACCTAATGAGGATTAAGCCAACATAGAAGAAGACTGACTATATGAATACATTTTAATTTGATCTACAAGCACTTCAGACAGCTTCCCCTTACAGACCCTGGGGAACTCTTTCTTCTGTCCTCCACTCTTTTTATTTCACTGTATGCCACAGTGCTCTAAGCAACAATTCTAATATTTCTAAGACAATGTTCCAAATGAGCTTGAACGGAAGAGTAGGATGAGGAAAATCATAAAGAAAAACAAGGGGGTGGTAAGGTCAGCTTAGGTTGAAAGAATGAGCAAAAGGAGCTGGGGGATAAATGGAGGTGGGTGAGGAAAAGGCATGGGTCAGAGTTGACCAGAAGAGGAAGAAATGGACAGTTGAATACTTATTATCAGGGGAGAAATGTACAGCACAGTTGCAGGTCTGTAGAGCATTTGTTGTGACACTAACACTTAGCAACACACATGATGATGACAGTATAAACCTTAGTTTGAACTGTATTCCCTGGAGCTCGTCTGTATAAACAAAAGTTTATATCACAGTATTTTTTTTATTTATTATTTTGGTGTCTCAGTATTTGATGGCATTTTTATTAATGCATGACTAGGTGATAATCACATTTCCTAATAATTTAGAGAAAATTTGTTGCAGTAAATTGACTTAGAATGACCAGACTAATAGTTTTATTAGTCCCACAAAATGCTGCTGTTCACAAAGAAGCTGTATCAGTCCCCTTAGCAAACATGTCCTTGATTTATGTCTGACTCCTTTTGCTTTGCAGTTCCAAAGCTAACATTATCTATAGACATGAAAGAGGGTGCAGAGTTTAATTTCATACATTCTTCATATTCTAGGGCATGTTTGTGGCAGAAATGGTGACAGGCTGTATCTCACATGCAGCCACATGCAGCTAGTTAGGTACAAATAAAAACAATCCCCTCTAAAATGATGTCCCATGTTGCAACTTTCCGTTGTTGTTTTCCATTTTTGCAACGCACTTACTGGTATTGAGGTTTGAAAACACTGGTATTTGGTATGAAATGGTATTCTGCCCAGCCCTATTATAACCTCATACTTTTGGTTTTAAATATAAATATTGTTTAATCTGAGATATCTGAGATATAAAAAGTTGGCATCAGTTGTAAAATAATTTGCCCAACATAGTTTAGTTTATTATGACAAAAGGATTAGATTTTCTACTCTCAAATACTGCTGAGGTAATAATTAACACTATTATTATGTATACTATGTTATTTCATTTTTCACTTGTTATAGGAAATAACAATACTCCATATGTGTTAAATATTGAATAACTGAATATTTGAACTACATTTTTTGCAATTCTTTTATTTTTTTCTAACATAATCAGAGATTCATAAAACAAAAGGGTATAACTTCAAATAATGCACAATTTTATGATTATATGATTGCTTATATTTAAATACATGGAGTGTAATCTATTGGGAACACAAATGGTTTGAAAAGTATACCATAGTGCAGAGTAATGTACTTATCTAAGGTTTTACTTATCCTAAGTCAATTGTTATTTGTTAGACTGTGAGAGTAACAGTTTTGGACCATGGTTTCCTGCAAATATTGTGTGTAATTATGACATGATAAGAATGATTTTTGACATTCATGACTTTATTCAAATAATTTGAACCTGTTACTATGCATTTTATGACACACCAGATGAGTTTAGAAACATTTAAAGTCCATACACATCTGATAACATTAGCTACTGAGTCTTTGTTGGTTAGTCGTTACAGAAATGTGACATGGTGGTCATAGGTCTTTCAGAGGCAGAGGAGCGTACTATGAGTAGGTGACTGAGCAATGAAACAAGTGGAGCAAATCCATCCCAATTATTCAATTAGGTAGGGCAAAGTTATAGCCCATGTTTTGTCTTTTTGAAAATATACTTTTGAACATACAGTCCAAGAAGTTAATTGGTCCAGGAGATTTGTATAAATTCCATTTATTTTCATGGGGTGAACCTCCAAAGAAACAGATTTTACATATCTTTCTAAGTTGGTTCTCCCATTTTGAAACCTAACCAGGCACCCAAGAGCAGAAGTGAATTTATATAACCCCTAAAAGCAAAAATAATAAAAAAAAAAAACATGGTGACATTTGACAAAAACAACCCCTATAGGTTTTTGTGTCATCCTTAGAGTGTCTATTTGGATTATTAGGCGATGAGACATCAAGGGGTCACTCTCCATGCCTTTCGTCTTCTCTTTCCATTTCTTCAGGCTTCACTTCAACATGCACACACTCTATCTCTGTAATAATCAGAACAGACTCATGAATTCAGGCATTCATGCACAGTGACACACACATTGCTCCCTACACAGTCCAACAACGGACCAAAGTCACCCTGCTGCAGCTTGGCCGCAGGACAATGAGTGAGTCAGCTTGCTCAGCCAGCCACACAGCCCTGTCTGCTTTGTCTATCAGGCTGCCTGTTTATCTGCTGAGCTACAGTATTTGAGTGTAGGTCTGTTGTGTATATTTAACCTGCCTGCTCAGCTGCTAATCTGCATTTTGGTTAATTTATCTTCATCTATATTTTCCTTTTTCAATTCCTCCTGGTTAAGGTGTCAGAATGCTTCCCATAACGTGTTTGTCATTGAAAATTGTTGGAAACCTACCTCCCTCCAAATTTTGCTATCTGGAATTTTATATCTTTCTGTAATCAACAACAGTGGGGCATCCCATTAACCTGTTGATATCATATCGTAATAGCTCTGCTCTTTCACCTGTCAAAAAGCACCTCGAAAAATTATCAAAACACATTAAGCCAACTACTTCATACAGCAGTTGGGCAGATGTGTTGAGTGAAGCCAACATTTGAATTTAGAAAGTATAAAGAGAAGCAGCAATCAGTATATACAGGTTTGCCTTTATATGATCTAGATAATTTGAAGCACACAGAACCATTTTGTTCAATTTCAGTTCCTCAATGAGACATTTAGAAATACAAGGTGTTCCTCTGCATGCGTGAACCAAAATTCTTAAAGAGGGCTTTTAATTTGCAAACTTTGCAGTGTTTAATCTTTGTCATCCTTTCCTTCCTGCCATCCTCTACTCTATCCCCCTCCAGGCCCAGCCAGGGGCTCCATACCCCACCATGGAGCTCAGGGTCAGCCATTGGATCATCTGGTGGATTTTTGGCCACCACAGCTGTCTGGTTGTACTCAGCCAACCTGGTCAGCAGATGTTTCACTATCTCTGGTCGTGCTTCTGCCAAGTCGGATCTCTCATAGGGGTCAGAGATGACATTAAACAGCCAAACTGACTTCCCCAGCTCAATGCGCCGCTTCTCAAGTCTCTGCCACCGTTCTGGACCATATGGAAGGGCCTGTGGTGGTATCCAGTCCCCATCACCCACATTTCCCGTCAACAGTTTCCATTCGCCAGCCCTTATGGCAGCCCTTACTGCTGTGTCCCAGATCCCAAGGCCATTGAGCACTAGTGCCTTGTGATATGGCTCCCCAGGCTTCCTGGAGACTGGATCTATGTTGAAAAGGATTTCAGTTCGAGGAGAGGGTAAGTCCTCACTGATGGTCCCCCACACATTGTGACCGTCTAGGCCATGCTGGGACTCCAGGGTCCCAGCCAGCCCTAGTAATGTGGGATACCAGTCAGAAACATGGATTAGTGCCTTGCTGACTACACCCTTCCTCTTCAGGAGAGGACTATGGACAAAGCCCACACCCCGGATGCCTCCTTCCCAGTATGTCCCTTTGCCTCCTCTCAGTGGCCAGTTGCTCCCCCCAGAGAGTGGCTGCCCCCCATTATCAGAAGAATAGATTAGTACTGAGTTTTGATAGAGCCCACTAGTCCTTAGTTCCTGGACCACTTGTCCAACCCCGCTGTCCAGGCAGCTTAGCATGGCTGCATAGTGGCGCCTGAGGCGATTGTCCTGAGAATCATAGAGGTGTAGAAAATGGTTTGGCACCTGTAAAGGTGTGTGAGCAGCCTGAAGGGACAAATAGAGGAAGAGTGGTGTACTGGGGTCATGACTCCTCAGGATCTGCTTCACTCTGGTTAGATAGAAGGAACAATTTTTTTTGTAAATACATGTTTTCCTCTATGTATTCCTGAATGTATTTTAAATTGAATGTGTATTTTGACACTCACCTTTCTATGTAGAGCAGAGTGGAATAGTTGCCAGTCATCTCCCATGCAGGTCTGTCTCCATCATGCAGGTCAAATCCACAAGCTTCAGCCCCATCACAGCTCTGATAGGAGAAGTGATCCCCGCTGCCAGTCAGCGTGCCCAAAAAACTCTGAAAGCCACGTCCTGTGGGTAAGCAGCTCGGCCTACAGAAGCCCAGGTGCCATTTACCCACCATGTGTGTGGCGTATCCAGCTTCAACCAGACGCTCTGGCAGCGTGGGAATGTCTGAGGGCAGACAGAGGGGTTGACGAGGCCGGATAATTGAATGCTGTAGGCCAGTGTGAATTTGGTAGCTGGTTACAAAAAACATAGTGTGAGAGAAGAAAAAAGGGACTGAATGAGTTGTATATAGTAACTTAAAAATGGGAAATATTGCGGATTCTTAGAAAGAAATAAATCTCTCTTGGATACTCTTACACATCAAGCCACATTATTTTGTGATTACAACTGTAATTTTACTTTTGACCAGCTGAGCTTTATCACAACCTGCAGTATTTCTGCCAGAAAACTGTTCTGGCTGTTCTGAAAATGCACTGAAAATAAGTAGGTTTGGCTGCTTTATCTCAATATGGTCAATTCTCTACTAAGATCAGAAATATTCAGCATAAAACAAAAGATCAAACCCACAAATCAGGGGTGTCAAACTCAGGTCCTGGAGGGCCGTGTGGGTGCAGGTTTGTGCTCCAACCAAGCAGCAACACACCTGATTCTGCTAATAAAGGTCCTCAGCAAGGGCTCTAATGCTTGATCAGTAGAATCAGGTGTGTTACTGCCTGGTTGGAACAAAAACCTGCACCCATTCGGCCCTCCAGGACCTGAGTTTGACACATGTTCCATAAATGCAAGGTGGTTTGCGAATAGCAAGTTAAACAGGTGAAACCTTATTTTTTTTCCTTTACTGGAAGTTGCTTCAGCAATGAATATATTGTTAAACATTTTAGGTGAAAGCCAAAAAGCTTATTATGTCTATGCATAATTTACAGATGCACAACAGATGCAGTAACTGTATTATCCAAGGATAATGTAATTATAAGGAAATTACTTACTGCCCTGTCATGAGTTGGCTGCGAGAAGGTGAGCAGATTGGTTGGACGTAATAATTTTCAAGTTTGACCCCCTCTGCTGCCAGCTGGTCCAGCACAGGAGTGTGGATATCAGAGCCATGGTAGCCAATGTCACCATAACCCTGGTCATCTACCATGATAAAAAAGAGGTGTGGGTGCCTGGGTCCTCGCTCCTTCTCTGTGATGCCACTGTTATAGGTAGACTCAAGCTCGCCCAGGCAGCACTGGAGACCTAGCAAGATTACCGCAGTCACCAGAAAAAACAAATAGCAAATTCCACCCTCCATCTTTAGCTCTGCAGCTAACAAGAGTCGGAGGAAGTTGTGTTCGTCTGAATCTGCAGTCCATAAATCTCAAACCAGGGCTCCTGCAGAAAAAATGGGGATACCTGTCGCTGAGGAGCTAGTCCAAAATTCTTCTGTATCCAGTGGATATGAGTCTTGATCTTTTCTAAAGGCTTAGGTTCAGCCAGAGTCAACCGCTGTAATGGGAGGAGGAAAAACTCCTCTATAATGGACAGAAAGTTCGTAAAGGTGTGTGCATGTGTGTGTGCATGAGAGAGACAGAGAGAGGCACACCTTTTGGCACTACTTCGCTACATTCCTTGGTACTTTCAGGCGCCTCATATGATGGCTGGAAAGGCCGGGTCAACCAAAATACACACACAGACACAAACACACACACACACACACACACACACACACACAGACAGATACTGTGTATAAATTTCCCCATCAGCACTATCTATTTTTTTCAATATTTGGTTGTGAGTTTAAAAAAAATTAGCTCAATACATACTGTAAAAAACATGACACAGAAAAACATGTTGGAATGTCATTCATCAAATGAAAGACAATGACAAATAACCCACTTTTAACCTTAAATGTGAATAGGTTGATTTTTTGGAAATACACATGAATTTGGTGCCTCAGAGGAATATTTTGATGAACATATTTCAGTAAATTTAAACATAGATCCTTTTGTAAGCTTTCAAAGCAGGGAATGACAGAAAACAATTTGGAATTACTAACTCCTAACATCTATTTCATTCAATCGTTTTAAGCTTAAGAGGTGTGAGAATCCTAATTGAAGATGATCCCAGACATACATTAAAAAAATCAACCATTTAGATGGCATTGTAGGCTTTTGGAGACAAAAAAAAATGTTTATCCGTTACTTCATTTTGTGAGGTTTTATGGGAATGGTTAACTGTTTATTACTTAACCCCAGAACACTAGATAACATGAATAATAATGTCAACATTAATCATATTATTATAAATAGTTTTTTTTTTTTTTAATTTATAAACAATAAATAAATACATACAAAAAATGTGCAAGGCGGCATGTGCATGTATGGAGGGGTGAATATGTACAGTACAGACATGTATTGTGTACTACTGTATGTGTATAAGGTGTACAAGTTGTATGAAGAGCAGTAGGTAGGGGAGTGGTGCAGTGAAAAGAGTGTTTATCCAGTGGCAGATGTGATCTCTATGGTGGGACACTGTTTGGACTTACATCACCTGAGAGTGGTGTTGTGCCTTGCAATCATAAAACTGAGTTTCAGGGTTACTGAGAAGCCTGACTATGAGGGCTTGAACAAATGTTCCCTTAAGACAATAGAAATTCCTTCACCACAGGGATGCCAGAGATGCTGGAGCCCTGGGTAGTTTTGTAACAGCACTTCCAGCTCATCCAGCAGGCTATGTCACAGAGACTCATAGCAGAGAGTTACCCAGAATCCATTGGTCGTACTAAGGTTAGAAATGCACGGAAAACCAAAAAAAGAAAGCTTTAGGAAGAAATCCTCACCAGGTGAGACATTTCTTCCCCGTCTTTGGTTGACGGTCACCCCCTGGATCAAGCTTTTTCCCACCATTTCTCCCACCTTTTCTTTCCTGTCGCAACCCTCTCCCTCTGAGCCACAGACTGTAAGAGGACACTAGCTTACTGCTAGCCCTGGACCACTGGCAAAGAACGTGCTACAGCTCCAGATCAATGAACCCAGACATCACTGTGAGTGGTTATCTTCTGGACAGTGAATGTTAGTTGTGTTTAGTTAGCTTGTTTCACCTGTTATTGTTTCACTTGCTTGTGCACTTGCAGTGAGTTTCACTGTTTGTTTTAATGTTTTGTAGGGATTGCCGCGTCCGATCAGCTGATTGAGCACCAAGGCCTCTTGCTCTCTCTCTCTCTCTCTCTCTCTCTCTCTCTCTCTCTCTCTCTCTCCTTTCACTCCACAAACACTTGCACATAGATCTATATGAACACATATACACACACAACATTCTGCAGATGTTGCCCATGCTTTCTTTGTTTCTGATCGCGAGTTGTGGACAAGTCGCCATCTTGTCACACACACCAGTATCTGGGATTGTACCGACCCAGCCTGACCGCTAGGGGGTGTTGTTTCACTCACACTCTCTCTTTCACTTTCTCTCTCTCTCAGACACACACACACACACACACACACACACACACACACATACATACATACATACATACATACATACATACATAAATATATACATATATATATATATATATATATATATATATATATATATATATATATATATATATATATATATATATATATATATATATATATATATATATATATATATATACATGGGCGACACGGTGGAGCAGTGGGTAGCACTGTTGCCTCACAGCAAGAAGGTCGCAGGTTCAAGACCGCCTTGGGCCTGGGTCTGGGACCTTTCTGTGTGGAGTTTGCATGTTCTCCCCGTGTCTGCGTGGGTTTTCACCGGGTACTCCGGCTTCCTCCCACAATACAAAACATGCTCAGGTTAATTGGCAAATCTAAATTGCCCATAGGTGTGAGTGTGTGTGTGAATGGTGTGTGAATGGTGTGTGTGCCCCACGATTGGCTGGCGACCATCTGGGGTGTATCCCCCTGCCTCTCGCCATAAATGCGCTGGGATAGGCTCCAGCAGACCCCTGCGACCCCGAAAGGGAATAAGCGGGATAGAAAATGGATGGATGGATGGATGTATATACATACATACATACATGCAACACATTTCTCTGTTTATTTATAATCATTGCCTGTAACCCGTAGATGGTAGTTAGTAGTTGTAGTTAATAGTAGGATATGTTTAGTCAAAAGTGATTTTAATTTGTAAAATAATTGTGTGTAAGACTATATATTCCATTTTAATTTAAAGAGAAGTTGTCCTGGTATACTGTGACACTAAGCTGGTTGACAGAGTTGATCTCATCTCCCCCTTCATTGCTCACTGTAGAAAATGTCAATATTTTCACAAATACTGGTGTTTCTAACTGACCACTTTACCTTTGTCAAATTGGTTATTGGTCCGGATTTCCTGGTGGTGCCCTGTTTATATTTAATTTTAATTTATAAATAAATAAATTAAAAAAAAATAATAATCAGCTTTGATTATCAATTCATACTGATAACCAAATTTAGCTCCTACATGCACAACTGGTTTCTTCTTTGCATTCAATAGGTTTCCTATTGTCACACTCCTTGTTTCTGGGCCTGAAGATGGTCGTCGTGAGTTTTGACTGTGTCCACCAAAATGAGTCCTGTCTTTTTCAAGGTTACAGTTGAGCAGGTTGCATGTGCCTGGCTGTTCCCACATAATGGTGTTTACAATGCATATATTTTGTAGTTCTGGCCTTCTAGCAGTGTTGGAACAAGCTTTATTACAGGCTTTTTCTTTACACGGCTTCACATCAATGTGTGAATGGGTAAACACTACTAGTTTAAAGAGTTTTGAGTGGTCAGAAAGACTAGAAAGGTGCAATACAAATGCAGTCCATTTACCATTAAGAACCTTTTAATGACCTAACATGCATTTTCTCTTAAGTACAGTACAAAGTACAGCTTTGGGAAATGCATAGAAATCAAAAAGTGACCTTACTCTCAGGAAACAGGAAACTCAGGGATCTCGCTTAACTCCTAAGATCGATAGTTATTGGAAGAAGAGGGTACATCATCCAAACTGTTTTCAGAGACTAATGTTTTGACAGTAAATAGTACTCCATTGACCTTCAATGTATTAGGATGTTTTATGGCATCCACTGTAATGGGACAGCAGTGAACATTTCTCAAAACAAAGACATGCTGCTTCATAATAAATAATTCTGTATTACTACTATACTGCTACTGTGACTGTTATTAGAAGTACTGCCATGATTGACAATCCTAATGAAATCCTCATTATGACAGAAATTACTAATATTTCTTGTGTGTCTTGTGTCTTCCTATACTGCATATTTCAAAATATACTGTAAATCTCTAATGAAATCAAGTAATCCATAGTCCTATTTTTTGCTGCTGACTGATACTGCTCAATTAAAAGAAACACCCAGCATAAATTACCTCCTGTGCCACGGCAGTAAAAACAATCTGACTATAGGGGGAGCGTCCAGTGCTGTGATGAGAATGTGTATCGACCGTGCAGCTCTTAGCTTTCACCTCACTAACATCTCCTTCCCATAATGCTGAGAGAAAATCAATGCCTTAGATACAAGTCAATTTCCTACAGAGCATTTTAGAAGCAAACTCATGATGCCTCATCCTGTGGGAAAATTCACAGGCTTTTTGCCCACAGTACGAGTGAGGCAGACGCAGGAGAGATTGAGATTTATGTCAGGGGTAAAAAAAAAAATGAATAAATCTTGCTTTTGTTTTGTGTTATTTGGTGGATAAGATGATTGAAGTCTATGAATAATAACCAAGAAGAAACAACACGTATTGGCAATTTTACAATGTGTGTAAGAACTCTACACAAACTGTTCAGGTCCCAAGGCAGATGTTGCTGACTGAAGCCTGGTTATGGTAAGCTTCCTGAGCCATGTCTCTGTAAACCTCAACTACAAAACAGCCAATGCTTCCTATGCACTAAAAGGGTAAGGAACCTGTCTTCTTGGGATGCCTTTTATATATATATATATATATATATATATATATATATATATATATATGTATATATATATACACTATTTTATGGAACTTTCAGTAAGGAGCTGGTACTAGGGCTCATCAAATGTAATCAAATTCAAATAAGGCGCTACCAGTACCTTAAAAGAATGATCAATAGCTGATTTGTATATATATATATATACATATATAGCATAAGGGTAAACGAGGAACGGTCACAGTTTGTCTTTCTGTGTATGTGTGTCTGGGTCTGTGGGTGTAGCCATCAGTTTGCCTCAGGGAAATGCAGGGAGACATGAACTCCATTTTACTACCAAGAAAGGGGGGGGGGGTTTAAAAATGGAAAGTGACAAGTGTCTGCTTGAGGAGTAGAGAGAGTGAGGGATTGTGTTCTTTCCTTTCCTCAACTGTCTGTGTGTTCATTAGAGACACAAATAGGTGTCTGTATTAATTAGTATTAATACCATGCATTCTTTTGCATAATATGGAGACACAAGGTACTTTAAAAACTCACCATCACAAAAACATGATTTTAAAAAAGTACAAAAAAAAAGATGCAATAGGTTATGTAATGGTTTGTATTTGTATGCTTTAATGAATAATTTCTTAAATTTTTTTTTAAAGTACATGCTCTACACCGTTTGTGCCAGTGTTAACTGAATATACACAGTATGATATATTTTATATAAATTACAGTGTGATGTTACTGTGTGTGTGTGTGTGTGTGTGTGTGTGTGTGTGTGTGTGTGTGTGTGTGTGTGTGTGTGTGTGTGTGTGTGCAGGTGTGTTTTGAAAAAGGAAGTGGTGCAGATTAGAAGAAAGTAGCAGTGGGTGTGATTTATTCATGATGAAGAATAAGTGACTGAGGCATAGCTAAAGTGTGGGAGCTTGTGTGTCAAACTATGCCTTTCATTTTCAAACCAATCAACTAACATTAAAAAAAGGGAGTCCAACTTTATAGCATTTTGGAATAGCTATTTACTATATACTGTCGGATTTTGATTTTGTTTTCCCCTCTTTTGGGGTTTTCTTTATAGAGTTTATCTTTATTAACTATATTAGGATGTAGTTAATAAGAAGAGGTGATTTTGTATTTGAGTATACAAGCCACTTTATTCATACCCCTATCAAATACAAGGATTTCTTGTTTTTTTCATTAAAAAATTTGTATTTCACCTCAGTTTCTTCTTAAATAGGGCACACAGGGAAAGTCTTTCAACTATAAAATGTATATATAAGGAAAAACACTCACAAACATGCCATGCCAGAAGCTTTCTATATTATTCTATATCATAATCATTTGTTGGATGGGATTTTTTGTTTTCACTCCATTCATTTACACATTCGTGTACGAAAAACAAATAAATTATGGCTTCAGACTATTTTGTGTCCTATTTAAGTAAAAACTGAAGTGAAATACTTAATTGAATGTGAATTACATAATTTGTAAGTGAAAAAATAAGGAAATCCTTTGTATTTGACAGGGTATAAATAATTTTGGGTTTAAGTGTGTATATATATGTATATATATATATATATATATATATATATATATATATATATATATATATATATATATATATATATATATATATATATATATATATACTAGGAAAATTGTAAACATTTAAGATATAATAATATAATAACTATCCACAAAATATAAATCAAACTCATATTGATTGCCTACTACAGTTCTTCTGCTTTGCATTGCATTGCATAACGACCTCTAGTTGTAACTTGTTTTTTTTTCCTCCTGTGGATGCTTGCTTCATATGCATTTATAAGCCTATCTGTGACAATCAGTTTTAACTGCTAAGCACTACACTATATCTTAAAATGAATTATTACAAGCTTTCGGCAGTGTCTTCTTTTTTAATGAGGTTTTAATGACTTTGAGTGATATCACTAAATTATGTCTGAAACTGAAAGAGTAAAAGACATCTTTGTGGCTGTTAAAAAGACGACTAAACCAGCCATTGATTGATTAATCCATGCTCTATTCTTCTTACCTTACTCATAGATGGATTGATCAAACTGAGGGCGTACAGTTCCATTCAGTCCTATCACATAAAATAAACCACCCATGCTTAGGATGCTAGTAGCGTCATGTCAGATTTATCAACTTTGGGTAAACTTTTCTCCTCCTCTACCTGCGTTTTACAGCAACCTCTTGGTCTGGGCTGTTCTATCTTATTAGACATTTCCCCTGAGGAGGATGAGTGCTTGACTCATCAAAATCAAAAGGGATTTCGCAACACCAGTGCGTGTGCGCAATGGTAGTCAGTGGAGAGTGCCACAATAAGGATTAAAGGAATAATGCATGATGATTGATGGCATTCAATACATGTATGTCTTGGTTTGCTGCAGCATTCAGGCTCCTTTCACTGGAACTAAGAGGCCAAGCCCAACTCCTGAAAAACACCCCTCCCACCACGACCACCACCAAACCTAGTATTGTTCTCCTGGCAACCACCAAAGCCAGACCTGTCCATCAGATTACTAGATAGAGAAACATGACTCATCACTCCAGAGACTTTAAGCCTTTACTGCTCTAGAGTCCAGTGCTTTTCCTCTGCATCTGCTCTTTGCATTAGAGTTGGTGATGTATGGATTGGATGCAGCTGCCTGTCTGTAGCGATTGACTCTGCAGTCCTCTTCACATTATACAGCTCAGTATCCACTGACCCTGCTCCATCAGTTTATGTAGTGAACCATTTCCTGTCAATATTTCCACATTCTTATAATACAGCTGACTGAACAGTTGACTGTGAAATATTTAGGAAGTGATGGGAACAAGCATTTTAGCCAACTATAGACCCTTTTCCAACCTTCCCTTCCTCTCTAAGATTCTGGAAAAATCAGTTGCTAAACAGCTGTGTGACTTTTTACACAACAATAACTTATACAAGGATTTCCAGTCAGGTTTTAGAATGCATCACAGCATAGAGACTGCTCTAGTTAAGGTTTCAAATGATATTCTCAATGCATCTGATAAAGATTTTTTTTCCATCCTTGTTCTGTTAGATCTTAGCGCTGCATTTAAGACAGTCGACCCTCAAATCCTGTTACAGAGACTAGAGCATCTTATTGGTATAAAAAGGGACTGCACTAGACTGGTTTTCTATCTTTCAGATCGTTCCCGATTTGTCCATATCAATAATGTTTCTTCTATCCATACAAAAGTTAATAATGGGGTTCCACAAGGTTCTGTGCTTGAACAATACTTTTCACTCTTTATATGCTCCCATTGGCTAAAATCATCAGGAAACACTCTATTAATTTCCACTCTTACGCAGACGATACACAACTGTATCTATCAATTAAGCCAAATTAAACCAATCAGCTAGCTAAACTTTGAGCTTGTCTTAAGGACATAAAATCCTGGATGACCTGCAATTTTCTTCTACTATATTCAGACAAAACAGAAATCCTTGTACTTGGGTCCGAAATTCTGAGGAACTCAATATCCAGTGATATAGGTATCCTGGATGACATCTCCCTGGCCTCTAGTTCCACTGTGAAAAACCTGGGAGTCATTTTCGACCAAGATTTGTCATTCTCTGCCCACATTAAACATATTTCTAGGACTGCCTTCATTCACCTACGCAACATAGCAAAGGTCAGACACTTCCTGTCTCTGAAAGATGCGGAAAAACTTATCCATGCATTTATTACTTCCAGGCTTGACTACTGCAATTCTTTACTGTCCGGTTGTACCAAAAAGTCTTTAAGGACTCTCCAGCTGATTCAGAATGCAGCTGCACAGTTATTAACTGGCACTAGAAGAAGGGAGCATATCTCACCTGTATTAGCCTCTCTACACTGGCTTCCTGTGAAATCTCGGTTAGAAATTAAAATCCTGCTCCTCACCTATATAGCACTCAACGGTCAGGCGCCATCCTACCTTCTCTTCTTCTCTTAGTCCCATATCACCCATCGAGAGGATTACGTTCCCAATATGCAGGCTTATTGGAGGTTCCCAGAATTTCTAAAATTAAAACGGGAGGCAGAGCCTTCAACTTCCAGGCTCCTCTTCTGTGGAATCGTCTTCCAGTCTCAGTCCGGGGGGCAGACCCTTCCTATATTTAAGAATAGGTTGAAAATGTTCCTGTTCGCAGGAGCGTATAGTTAGGGCCGGCCCTGGTTGGCCTAGTCATAGCTATGCTGCGATAGGTTAGTCTGCCGGGTCCTCATGAGCTGTTTTGAGCTTCTTTTTCTTCTTCTATCTGTGATATTGATGAACCACTATTGTACTTTTAAATCTGCTGTGTTCCCGGAGTCCTGACCTGTGTTTTCTGTGTTTTCTCATTCACAGAGCATGCTGCAGTGCAGCCACTGAGGGATATACGGATGTTGGAGGGTCTGATGCTGTCCTGGTTCACCTGGAAGCTGTGATGGATCCTGCGCCTCATCCTCCACTTACACCCAATTCATTACATTTCTTTTCCCTGTAATGTTTCCACCTGCACACATCATCTACTGCATGCCTGAAGAGGGATCCCTCCTCTTTTTCTCTTCCTGAGGGTTCTTCCATTTTTTTCCCAGTTAAAGGTTTTTTCTAGGGAGTTTTACTGTGTACGATGTGAGGGTCCAAGGACAGGGGATGTTGTGTTGCTTTTGTACAAACTGTAAAGCCTGTTGGGGCAAATCTGTGATTTGTGATTTTGGGCTATACAAATAAATTGAATTGAATTGAATTGAACACCTGATTCTGATTGTTTGGATGGGTGAGCGAATACTTTTGGCAATGTAGTGTTTATACTATATCACCAAGGTTCTATTAGGCTCCATTTCAAAAGAAATATCACCAAACTACCTAAAAAAATTCTACAATGCTATAATATATTTAACATATACATATTAAACAGAACGATAACACTGTGCACTTTTCATTATTATAAGCAAAGAAAGTTTGTGATGTGCGCATTAAACCTCAGCTGGGTAATGGGATTAAAACAGCATCCAAATAAATATTGCAAGCTCCTAAAAAGATGCACAAAATTATGTATCAGGCAAACATCCATGTAAAACAAATCTGAATATAACACTTAAATGTAACTGAATGCAACGGCCATTAACCCTGTTAGTAATTTATTGCATCTATTAGCAAGGTTTGTTTCTATTTTGCTTAATGCTTTATTTGCCCACCACATTATTTATTTCACACCTAAAACACAAAAAGAAGAGGATAACTGGAAGATTAATGTTCTTGAGTAGCGATAGTTAACATTTTAAAAAGACTACTAGTGGAAGTAATGAACCTCACGCCTGGAAACCATAATTTCTTCCCAACGGCTTGTAGACCTGTGGTCCTCCTATACAATTTGACTTCTATTCTCTAAACTATCTCTTAAACCAAATCACACATATTTAGGCTATTATTTGATAACTAATGTAATAACTAATGCAATAGTAATATATATCTGGACCACCCAGGTTAATTATGAATAACTATAGCAAAAAGGAAAACAAGAAAAATCATGAATTTTAAACACAGACAGAAAACAGCAAATATCTACTGGGTTTTGGACAGGTAGTTTACACAGATGTTTTGTGCAAGTTTACAGGAATTTGTGTGTGTGTGTGTGTGTGTGTGTGTGTGTGTGTGTGTGTGTGTGACTCACGGGTGACAGCAGACTGAGGTTATGGCCCATGTCTGGGTCATAAAGCAGACGACACAAGACTCCAGTCTTCTGGGACAGTGAGAGTCCTGAATGAGATGAAGCACAGTCTATCACACAGTGGGGTCAGGAGTTGAGCAGGAAGGCAGGTAGACAGAGGCTCCATGATAGCAACCAGAGGCCAGTTTGTCTGTCAAGTTGTTGCAAATAGAGCTCTGACTTTTTAACACACAATGATAATATATTAAAAGTTGTTTTGTCTAGAATCTAAGTTTGTAAGATTAACCATTATTGACAACAGATCAGAGATGTGAATTTATTTTCCACATATGGATTTTATAATGTATGTGCACATTTTGCACAGCCCCTGATAATACAGTTAATGTCTTATCCAAACTTTAAAAGCGAAAATGAAATTCTCTGTCATATTTCATCCACAAATTCACATCAATCCAAATAAATGGAATGGCACAGAGAAGAGAATACTTATTTAATTCAAACTTGAATTGTTAGAGACACACCATATTGCACAAATAATGTAAGAAAAAGTCATATTTTTTATAAATTGAAAAAAAAGGGATTGGGCTCACTTTTATGGTCCTTTATGATCCATGTTGTTAAAGGTTTTAATTGACTCACTGTGAAAACCACACAACATTGGATTATAAACAAAGGTCTGCTAAAATAATATAATTTATGCAGGAATCTTATAATGGACCTAGATCCATAATCTAAGTTTGAAAATATATTACACAATTACATCTCCTTCAGAGGTAAAGCAACCTTTTCAACTTGACATTTCAAAAATGGGTCTCCAGGGACACATAGAGCATGGCTTCTTAAAGGGTACAGTAAGATGTTGAGTAACGTATGTTCTCTCAAGCTACTCTGTGCAAAATAAACTCAACAGATACCATCGATGAATACTATACATTTTTATTATGTGCAGGTTTTAAAACATTACATATAATATGAACTAGGAAGACTTAAATTGTTATAAAAAGCACTGAGAATCATTATAGTTTTTAGTTCACATTCAGTTTTATAACCATTTGACACCATTCCTTTTATTGTTTACTGACTACTTTCTCTTCAAATCTTTAAGGTGTAGGATCTTGATGCTCCAGTTTGAAACAAACCAGTCTCAAATAAGTTACACAGGTGTGCAAGGGGTAGGAGGTCACCCCTAATGGCCCAATTGAAGAAAAACATGTGCTAAAGTGCCCTCTAGGAGCCAAAATAGAATCTAAAGTGCCCTCTACAGTGGTAAAGATGCGTTATATAACCCCCCCCCCTTTTTTCCCATTTAGCCCTTGCCTTTCAAAAGGTCCTTTTCATTCATGTGTCCTTATTTTTATTAAACATACTGTACACATTTGTGCACAGGTTATTCTAAAAGCTCAGTTGCATCAGTGACTTGTTGTGGATTAAACACATGGTGGTCTCATTTTCACCTCATCTGAGGTGGGGGCATGGCTGGCAGTGTCTGCAGTGCTGGCACCAACATCTGAGTTAAAGGGCACTGTGCCTGGGCCTGTTGCTACCCAACAAATTTGTCTGTCAAAGTCATGCTAGGAAGGCAACGAGAGAAAGTGGAAAAACAACAAAAATACTAGAGTAAAGGTGAAGGAAAGAAGACACACCTAGTAACAGTGAAAGAAAACATCTTGAAATAAGAGATCGGCAGACATAAACTAATTAACAGGGGGAATATGAGAGGGACGAAGCTGTCCCCTCACTTAACAATTCTCACGGGACAAAACAGTCGACTTCCTCCATTTCCTGAATTAATCCAACAATCAGCAAGTCTTTTCCAAACCCTTATGCAACACTGTAATTTTGTCACCACAGCACAATCTAAAGCATATGGGATTGAAAAAACATATGGAGCCTCAGGGGAGAGTAAAAAGTTTCACACATGCCGCTGCATATGGATTAAGACATTTTGACTTTATTTGAAAGACAATCTGCTTTGGGCAGAGAGACTTAGTTGTTATGGGCCTGTGTACCCACCGCAGAGCTCTTAAGTGCAGTATCTGTGACTAGTTTGACAAAGGAAGTTTCACTGACCACAAACAGACCTCCTAGTGGTTTAACTAAACTATGAAGATTGTTAAAGAAAATGACACATTTCTTTTTCTTCTGTAAGATTTGTGGGTGTAGAGCTGTTCTTAGGTGCCGGTAGCTCAGAGGTAGAGCAGTCGTCCACCAGTCAGAAAATTAGTGGTTCAATTCCCGGCTCCTCCGTTGTAGTTGGAGTTACATGTCATTGTATCCTTGGGTCAAGATACTTAACCCTGATTTGCCTCAGATGGCATGTGCTGTCAGTGTATGAATGTGTAGTTTCCTGATGTGCAGGTGGCTTTGTGTATCACCACCGCCATGGGTGAATGGACATTTGTAGTGCTTTGAGTAGTTGAAAAGACTAGGAAAGCGCTGTATAAATGCAGAACATTTACTACATGTCTTTACTAATATAATAGTCTATATAGTAATATCTGAATTTAGTTATTGCAATAGGGTGCATAATTTGCAGAACAAACAATTTCTCAAAATAACTGCAGCAGATTGGTGTTTTCATATCCAAAAAATAATAATAATAAGTAAGCATCTGTACATGTAGTTACATGCTGGTTAGTTGAGATAATTGATAAAAAACTGGTTAATGTATCATAAAATATGAAAAGGTGCAAAGTTGAAACAACTGATGTAAAAACACAAACAATGGTCAAATTTAATTATTTTCTACTACATTGGAAACAAATATTACTAAGTCAAGTCACTTTTATTTGTATAGTCCAAAATCACTCGATTTGCCCCAATGGGCTTTACAATTTGTAGAAAAAGCAGCACATGATCTGCTGTCCTTAGACCCTCACATCGTACAAGGAAAATATTCCCTAAAAATGCCCTTTAGTAGGTAAAAAGCAGAGGGGGATCTCTCTTTAAGGACGGACCAGCTGCAATCGATGAAATGAACAGAATGGAAGCAATACATTAGAACAGGGAAAGTTTATTTGTTTGTTACTACAAAGCAATAAGTCAGGTAAAAGCTTCAGGAAGCAACAGGTTTACTTTTAACCACTAGAGTGCATGGTTGGCACAACTAATCTACAATATTGCATATGTGTTCTGATCATATTGGTCTAATCTCTCACTTTCCCACCTACAGATCTGATATAATCTTGATTAGTCATATCTATGTAGGGAAGCACTTGCTTTAACTTGTTATATCTGATATTATCTTCAGTGAGAGAGTGTGACATTTTTGACCCAGGACTATCCTGAGGTTTGGAGACAGCTGCAGAGTGAGCTGCCAAAGGCAGCAGCAAGCATTGGTAACCTTCTGCAACATTGTTAATAGCAGCATTGCCTCCCCAGGGGAGGAATACAGTCTCTGTCAACAGGCTTAGAGTCTGTCAGTGCCCCAAAGGAAAATAATACCTACAGTAGTTACAGTGAATTTACGTGCACCAGAGTTGCCTGGAAGACTCTGTATGCAGTGGAGATTTTATTGTTTGTTTGTTTAAGTTAGATTTTGTCTGTGGTTTAAGACCAGGAGGGAGCAAGAGAAGAGAACGATGGAAACCTTTAAAGAAATAGTAAAGTCACACTGGTGTATCTTTCAATTCATAAATTAAGATGTCTGGGGCAATCATATGTGATTTTTAAGCACACTTTTCAGTCTCTTTAATGAACATGGACACTATTTGATTTAGTTTTTACTTATTACTTACTTGGATAGATTTTGGAAGTTTCCTGGGCCTTGTTATCTGTGTCAGAACCCTCCGCTTTGTATTATGCGGTTTACTGTACACACTCAGTTAGTGGTAACTTACAGAATTACAGACAGATTTCATGTGGAAGCATGGGATCAGAACAGATCCTTCTTTTCAAGCTCAGCTGGGAGTAAAATACTTTTGTTTCACATGTACAGTGTGTAATGAAAAATTGGTACAAGAAACACAGCATAAAAATCAACTAACCTAAAGAAGAAATGAAAGTTTAGGATTATGAATTTGCACATGCCTCTAAAAATATACCGTATTGAATATTACAGTAATGGAAACAAATCTATTGGTTGGATTGCCAACAATTTAGTAGACATTCATGGTGTAATATTTTCAGTAATCTTATCTATCCATCTTTTTATTATGATTCAATAAATTATCTTAATTTGACCAAATACCTACAAAAGTGATGATATTCCTATTGGCCTCAGCTGTACTTTGCTCATTAGCAAATGTTAGAATACTAATTAGAAAACCAAGAAGGTGAATTTGGTAAAGGTTACACCAGTCAAACATCAGCAGGTTAGCATACTCACATTATCATTGAGCTCAAAGTGCTGCCATGCCAGCTTCAGCTTATGGACTCTTAGTTTTAAATGTCTTTGTCTTTCCACAGCTGCCACCAAGTCCAAGAGTTTGGCCTGGTGTAGGAATGTGGGGTCGGATAGTGAGAGATGCCAGAAGGTAAATCTGTGGTGGGATAATTAATATGTGCCTGTCTCAAAAGGGTGATATTATTACTATTCTCTCTTTTTTCTTAGTCCCCACCACCAAAAAAAGTATAAAAGAAAAACCCACATGTGCCACATTTGTAGATAATTTCTGTATCAGTTTCATACAAGTAAGCATAGGTCCCTACTGTCTTCCACTGTGTTTGTCATTCAGCATTCACTGAGGAATTCTAACTAAGGACATGTTTTAATGTAGCTATGCAGGATACTCGTCCAGTATTTATCCCGAAGGCCCTATGATGACAGCTTAGAATGTCTGGAGCTCCAGAGGAGCTAAGAGGATACCACAGAAGCCCGACAATTAAAGAGTAACATAATAAACTACCATTAATGTCAATGCACTCATATAAATTAAAGGATTATTTAAATATGATCAGTCAAAAAGTTTTTCTATTATATCAAATTTCAACCCTGAATTTTGTACATCTAGCTGCAGCCATGATATGGGTTACTGATGATCTAAATGATCTCTGTAAAGCCAAATATGAAATAGTGCCATTTAGATGTTTTGGATGTTGACTTTTCCTTGGTCTGCAGAGGAGCAGGCAAAGCAGCAGAGGTGGTGGCGGCATCCTATTTTTGGAAGGGCTATCAGCAAGCCCAGTGGTATAGGTCTGAGTGACAGGGCAAGTGTTGCATTGGACCCTCCCCTAGCTCATTTCAGACAGGAATTTCTCAGCGTAAGCAGACACAGACCCTCCTCCCATCATATTTCTCCCCCTTCCATGGCTATGATGGTTGGCTCATGCCAATGGGTGGGTGTACAGAAGTGCTTGTGTGTGTGTGTGCATGTGTGTGTGTGTGTGTGTGTGTTCAGGTGTAAATGTTGGCCTTGGAGCTGGACTCAGAGAGAAGTCAGTGCCCGGACAGCGTGGCAGGCTAAGTGTAGGTCAGAGCTCTCTGAGGGGGCCCTGATTGCTGACCATGGAGGCTAAGCACTGAGGGCCCCTTTGGACAAAATTAAAACACAAAGACGGGTGGAAAATAAACAAGACAAAGAAGAAACTTAAAAAAAAAGATAGAAAAAGCTGAAAAATGGTTGCGGAGGAAGTGATAATTACATTGTCCGGTGGAGCACCATGGGGCTTTCGTCTTCAGGGAGGCGTGGAACACCAGAAACCACTCCAGGTGGCTAAGGTAAGCAGGTCACTCCATAGGTTGGACAGAGGAAAATGTTCAACTGATACACTTATTTTATGGTTTGTTGAATGGAAAGTGGAAATTTGTGTTAGATTTGATTGCTTTCCTAAAGAGAGATGAAATATCAGCCGAGATATACTCGGTACAAATTTAAGGAGCTGCGAAATAGGTTGAAATGGAATATTGGCAGTCACACAGGTTGGTTCTTGATATGAGTCATCATCTTGTTTGAGTGCGGTCTTCATCAGAGCACTGATGATTGATTGGGTAACCTTTAAACTTCAAGTTCAGTTGGGAATGTAGGGCAGCCGGGTCACATATCACCCCACTAAGTGTGGCTTCGACAATCAAACTGTGTTAGTAAAATAAGAGTGATTCTTACCAGAAGTCAATGAAAATTTTAAGTTGTCTACATTTGGTTTGTTGTCTTATTTTGGCAAATAACTTGATATTGACATGGTTCTTTTGTAGCATTTGTAGTAAGGATATGTTCACAATATAACAATGATTTCCAGTAGATTTAGGTTATTGTTTTATATGTTGTTTTTTGTCTTTACTGTGAGGAGCCTATGGATACTATGTACCATTCACATTTGTCCATGATCTGATTTGAACTAGCCTGTTTCACTATGTCATCATTTCAAAAAGAAACTCAAATCACTCTATGTAGCTTGGTCTTATTTAAGATGGCATGTCCCCTAAGATTTATTTGGAAACCCTATTTTTACAGTAGAATCTCTGCAGGTATGCAATGAATGTAAAAAAGGTCGGACTTTTGTTCAGACACAAGCTACTGTGATATAAAATACACAAATTGTTAGAGTAGATCCCTTTTTACTTCTTCTTGTATACAGATGTTTCCTGAAAGATATTATCTTAAGAATATTATTTGGGTATGGGAAAGATTTAACTTCATAGGTTTCACACATGCTGGTCAGCACATTTTACTCTCCCGAAGCAAATTCTTCATCTCATATCAAGTTCTAACATTTCACTCAGCCAACTTTAGTGTTCCTGCTCAAAGCAGACTCAGAATTGCAGTTTCTATAATTTTATTTCTGGGAAATCCTGGTTTTATACACACACATGCACACAATCTCTCACAGATCTCCTCATGCACTGTTAATAATTGATGACTGAGCAGTAAACTACTTTTCCAGGCTATTTTTGGTTGAGAAGCAACAGGTCGTAGGATTAGCCAAGGTGTGTGTTTCAGCTCCGTACTCAAAAATTAACCTCATACACTATTTTTGTACATGGACTCCTCAGTATCTAGCTGCTTAAAGGTGAGGGCAGAGTTCATTTTGTAGGTTTACTTAGAAGGAAACCCTGATTGTTACATGCTATACTCCACAACTCCACTCCACTGAACTGTAATTAATGCATAATTTTTATTTTTTTCCACTGTCTATGACAAATCACATAGTATATATACTTTATCTGTTACAACAGTTCATTAAAAGATTATGTGGTAATGCTGATTTAACTACTAATGTTTTTTTATTTGCTACATTCTGATTTCATCATTCATCATGATTTCCTGTTCATGATTTTATTCACATACCCAAATGTTTGCTTGATACCTTTAGTATCCTAGTACCTATAGAACCTGAGAAATGGAGTATTGACCTTATATGCCTCTTTTGAGTCAATTATTATATTTCCCATTAGGATCATCCCTATCATACATAGTTATTAAATATAGTAACACTGTACAGAAGATCTCAGTGGACAAAGAACGTATTTCCAGTTACAGGTCTGTCCACTTCACCTAAGCCACAAATCTGTTTATGGAAGAACATGTCTCACGAGAAGTCCACTTTGTTGGACAAGGGGGACTCCTTATTGGCTTAGAGGCTAATTCTGGTTTGTTTATCAGAAAGGAAAGTGCTATACATCTTGCACTTCTGTGTTATACCTCTGAGACACCATAATAATAAACGATATTATTTCTTACAGACAGTAATAATAACTCTAAGAATGTTTGTTAAAATTTGTCCACCCCCCTTTATGAGGGTGGACAGCTGCTTCTGACCATCTAAAACAGCATACTCCCTCACCCCTGAGAGCAGGTGAAGCAGTTTGGGGTTTTACTGAAAGAGCTTGTGTGTCAGTGCTTTTGTGTGTTTATTTATATGAGAATATATGTATTTTAGTAGCAACCCATGTGGTTTGTGTGTGTGTGTTTGTGTGTGTGTGTGTGTGTGTGTGTGTGTGTGTGAGAGAGAGAGAGAGAGACTGAAGTGAATTATAACTATTAATAACTATTATACTTTGCAACCACAAAATGAGGGACTGCATGAATAACTGACTTTACATGGTGCAAGTAGGCACAAGCCATTTTGAAAAGCTTCTACTTAATAAACATGTGGAATTTCAATACAGTCAAACCAGAATAGCTTAAAGGAAAATTAATCAACCAAAACAACTCTTTGTTATTGCTGAATTCCAAAAACATATAATAACACTATTCTCATACAACACTACAAGTCATTGTCTTTGGAAATTTAAAACATCTGCTTTAAATTCATTATGGAAAGTGTCAACATGGTTTGCATAGAACTAAGGTAAATTAGGTTAGGCATATGCCACAGTTCAGATTATACCTTGGGTACAAATAGCAACTCATGAAATGCAGATGGCTGCTGGCTGGAGTTTCCTAGTTAAAGTGTGAATGAGTGCCCCACTTCAGCTGCATTATGTGATATAGGTGTGCAAACTGAAACACAAAATCTCTATTAGTCATTATTTCAACCAAAGACAAAACAGGAACATAGATATGCAAAATTTATTTTTATATCCCTGCAAATACAAAGAAATAAAAAAAAATCAGGGATAGAAAGATAGAGGACTAGTAGGACCAATGGCAGTTGTCTTACTTTGCTTTGCATCAGAGCTCTTCAGAGCAGAGAAATATATTTGGCCTCAAGTAAGGAGAAAAGGAGGACTTGAAATTTGACTTGGGCCTGTCAGGTTGTTCCAAAACTGAATCTTCCTTTTCAGACATGGGGCCAGACCAAATGTTTTAAAATCTGATATTATAAAATCCTGGACCAACATACCTTGACAACTTAATTATTAGTTGTTTCACTGAATAGTCAGCACTTAGAGCACAGGCCGTAACCCAAGGACTTGAACCTGGCACTTTCTTACTGTGAGGCACTATCCACTGCTACACCATTTCAATCTGTTTAAAACATTTTTTTAAAAAGACTTGGCAGAATTTTCTCCCAAAAGTTTTAGTAATAATGTATTTATATACCAATTAAAGCTCAACCTTTGTATAGCTTTTGGCCTTTACTATCTTCCCTTTGTTCCTGCAGGTGCGTAAGCGCAGCAAGGCGTGTAGAGCTGGATTGCGGGAGGGTGATGAGCTGGTGTCCATCAATGAACAGCCATGTGAAACACTATCCCATGCTCAGGCCATGAACCTCATCGACAGCTCCTCGGGCATACTACACATCCGGGTCAAAAGGTCAGAGGAATTAAACTCTCACTGATGATTAGCAATCATCAAGTCACTCTAGTCACTAACCTTTGATCCCCCAATAATACAGGTTCAAATGCATTTGATACTAGTGAAACACATTATCTTTACAAAATTTCCAACACTTAAAAAAATCATTAATACTACAAATTATTTCTACTGCTTATGTTAAGATCTTACCCCCTATAAGAACACACTTAATCCAAGGGCCTCTGTTTAGCCCTATCAATATTTAAAACCCTCTGCTTGTTTTCAGGGCACCTGCTGGCTTTCAGTCGGTGGTACTTGTGACCCGTGCCCCATCTCCTCGTATAGACAAAGAGTACCGTGCTGCTCTGCTGGCAATGTCACCCACACAGCCCCATCATGCCCCTGTTCGTGAAATTCACCGTAGCCACTCCTCCATAACCAGTGGCTTGACATCTCCACCTGGTAGCGAGGCCTACTATGGTGAGACTGATAGTGATGCAGATGTGGCGGGCTACGAAAGGCAACGCAGGCAAAAACGCCGCAGCCCCAACAACCCCACCCCAGGAAAACCAACAGGAAGAGCCTCCCCTGAAGGTGGGGAGACATCAGAGATGAGCGGCTATGACAGTGCTCCAGATGCACACCTTTACCCCAGTCTGTTGGATGGACATGAGAGAGCTGGAGATGGCAGTGTAGGGCTACCTGGGGTGGCACGGAGGGAAGTGATTTATCAGCCTCATGGTCCAGGAATGTGGTCTTCTCAGACATCGACAGAGACTTCTTCAATCATCTCCTCAACAGAAGAGCAGGGTCCACGGGATGGAGCACAGGAGGAAGACAGTGGTTTCCTGGAACCATCCAAAGTGCCACTGGTATCCCCTGAAAGGGCCAAGGAGGCACTGATGCTGGGCTCCCGCAACCAGTTTGTGCCTATGGTGGGTCCTGTGAATAACCCCATCGATGAGGAACTTACAACAACCTACATGGAAAAGGCCAAACAAGCCAGTAAGAACAATGACATGGACCTGTACTTCACATTGGTTCTCCAAACTTCCACATCCATATTTATGTGTGCCATTGGTTGGTTCAAGAGTAGATGAATAAAACATAGAATAATAGAATAAATGTTTTCAAACTTCCAAGCAGATAAATATATGCCATTATGTTGTCATTATAATGTTTTCCCATAGCAGATACAATTCTTAATATTTGCATCTTTCACAATGATGCTCTTTGCTGTATGTATGTTATGTTAGTATATTTACACATAAGTAGTACATCATATGTTTTGATGCAGTGTTTATTTTATAAATACAGCATTTGCCTTCATTAAAGCGCAACACAAAATACACCTAAAGCTCACATAGAAAAAAAGAATATATGGTTAAGTAAGGTTCAATAGTAATGACAACCAAAAAAACTTTAAGACCAAACAAGAATTTCACCACCTAACTCAACGTAATATGAGCCTTAATCAAGAAAACTATTGTTTCTCTGTCATGTGATCTGAGAATCAACCATAAATAACCATGTTTCACAATGTTTCTACATAGAATGATAAAAGAAAATCCTTTCTATATTCAGAAGTCATGCCTTACCGTTGTGGATTTCCACAGTCTTTGAAGAAGCTAGGATTTATGATAAATCATCCATGCATAAAAAAATTCAGAACATTAGCTCAGAACAAGCCATTCTTTTTAGAACATGGCATCCTATCCATCATCCTTAATTAGTCCAATAATAGGACAGTGCTGTGCTATTTGACATCAATGGTATGTTTTAAAAACTCAAATAAATGTACTCTTGTAAATCGCCTTTGCCATCACGGAGTACAGACTAAACATTCTAATATCCTTGTTAGGTAGCATGTCTTAGACCAGGGGTGCCCAATCCTGCTCCTCGAGAGCTACCATCCTACATGTTTTAGGAATCTCGCTACTCCAACACACCTGATTCCAATTATTCACGAGCCCTTAGAAAGCTTAAGCTACTTGATTGTGAGTTGATGATTACAATCAGGTGTGTTGGAGTAGGGAGATTCAACACACCTGTCTTAGATAAATTAAGAACTGGCAGTGAATATAAGGGTAACAGAATTAGGCTGTCCATGATAAAATCTGCTTAATTTCATATAAAGTTAAAGGATATTGTGTGGCTATCCTTTGATGTTTTCCTCCCAGTTACCTACAACATGCTACAATACTTTCTAATTCAGGTCAGAATACATATGCCTAGTAAGTTGTACATTTATTCTTCACTCTAGCTAATGTGAGAAGCCAAAAGCTTATTTGGAATTTTCTGGAAATGTGCCTGTAGCAAATTATGATGTGGATTCCTGTTGAAGGCATGACAATTGAGATGGCTTTAGACAGTAGTGTCAGAGACATGTTTTGATATAAAGGCTAAATCTGTTATTAAAATTTCTGACAATGCTGAATTAGTTACTCATCATTTAGGTTCAATAAAACATTATGACTAGAATGCATCAGGTTTAGGACTTACAAACATGGAATGTGGTGATAGTTCCCATCTGTTTTTTGCATGTACAACTTGAACACTATAGTGCAATTATTCCTAATAGTTATGGTTTTTACACCCTACAGAACTGAACAGAGGAGATACACAACAAGACAAAAGTGTAAAGGAGGCCAGAAGCAAGTGTCGAACAATTGCATCCTTACTGACAGATGCTCCCAACCCTCACTCCAAGGGGGTGCTTATGTTCAAGAAGAGGCGGCAACGCTCAAAGAAGTATACCCTCACCAGCTTTGGCAGTGTGGATGAGGATCAGTGTTTGGACTCTCAAGAAGATGATGGGGTGTTCCCTGGCAGTGAATCAGAGTTTGATGAAGATGGATTTTCATCAGTTCCTGACCCAACTTGGGATAGTGACTACTTGGATATGCTGGAGAAGAGGGCAACTGCAGGCACTGAAAGTCGTGGGGATGGGGCAGAGGACTCTCAGAGTCAAGGGTTGAGTGACACTACAGGAAAGGGCGCCCAATTATTTGAGCAGCAGAGAAAGAGGGCTGCAGAGCATGCCAAGAAGGTAGAGGCAGCACAACCTCAGGCTCGTCCAGAGCCTCAAGTCCAGGAGCAGTTATGTCCCGAGATACAAGCACAGATGCAACCAAGCCTTCAGCCTCAGCAGAGGGTACCACCTGGTCATACAGTTATACAGCAGGAACTATCCCAAGTTCAAGGCCCAGTTTCGGGTGCAGCTCATAGCATGTCTAATGGGGACCAATCCCATACTGCCATTAGCACAGCAAGCATGGTGATGTCTCCTCCACCTGTGGCACCCAAACCAGCCACTGCCTCAGTAACTATTCTCACAAGCTATACATCACCAGCGGAGACACCATTACCAGAACTACCTGCCAGTAATGTTCTCAATAGAACTGCCCGTCCTTTCACACCTGGCTTCATTAGCAGCCGAGCTTCAACTGTTCCTGTAACATTCAGACCACATGTTACAAAGACAAACCCACGACCTGCTTCAGCAGCTGTTGTGCCACCACCATTTTTTTCTGCCTCTGAGCAGGTCAATACATCAGCAATGTCACAGCTACCCCCTGGTCATCTGTCAGTGCTTTCACCATCATCCTCTATACCTACAGGTCCCTTTACTTTGACTCAAGAAACGCCTGTTACCTTTCACCCTTCAGCCTTCTCTACATCTGTAGAAACACTGCAGGCAGCACAACCAATAACTACTGTTCATCAGGCCCCATTTGCATCTGTGCCTTCAGTATCTGTGCCTTCAATGCAACCAGCACCGCATGAACCAGTGGCTTCAGCTCCTGTTCCTCCTGTATACCAGAGTCCCAGTTCTGCTCTCCCTGTTGCTTCAAGGCCTCCAGTTCAAGCACCAGTTGTTCAACCACCTCTGCCTCAATTATCAATTGCACCTGTATCTCCGGTGTCAGTGGTTACCCAGCAAGAAGCAGTAGCTCCAACCCCTGATCCCAGTCCAGCAGGTCGTACAGGAATCTTACTTGAGGCTCGACGCCGTGGTGGGAAGCCCAAACCTATGTTCAGTGTACCAGATGTCAAAAAGAACTCTCCCAATCCTCAGCTTTTGTCAATGGTGCAGAACCTTGATGAAAGGTACAGCCGGTACAAACATGGCCAAGAGACTACCCATGATGGTGCAGAGGAAGAGTGCATTGATGAGGCCGGTACTGAGAGGGTGCCTCCACCAGTAGCACCCAAGCCTCGGGTTATACATGAGTCCCCACAGATTCTTCAAGCAGGGGGTAAGGGGGCCCAGCTGTTTGCCAGGAGGCAGAGCCGCATGGGCATGTATGTGGTCGACACCCCACCTGAGACACCTTATCAGCAGGAAGTGGCCTCTCACAGTGCAGTCCAACCCTGTGACTCCTCCCTAAATTCTTCTTTTCCCTCCCAATTTAAATACTCCCCAAATGTCCGAGCTCCTCCACCCATTGGGTACAACCCACTCCTGGGCCCCTCTATTCCTATGGGGCCTCAGAGGGATAAAGTAAAGCCAGACACCAGGGGTAGAGGGGGCATCCAAAGAGAAGGCATTCAAGCTCTGGATTTCATGAGAAGGCAGCCCTACCAACTCAACTCTGCCATGTTCAACTATGGAGGCAGTGCTACTAATTTATCAGCCATCCCTTCATACCAGACCCATAGGCAACAGCAGGGTGACTATACAACAATGGTTGGTAGCTCATTGACCTCACCTAAGCAGATCCCTCTGAAAACAGCCCGTGTCTATGAGATCAAGCGATTCTCCACACCCACACCCAGGTCAGCTCCAACTCTAGCTCCCAAAGTCATTGCACCACGGTCAGCCACTACCCTTGGAGAACGCCTGACTCATTCTGGCATGACCTCCCCACCGCCTGCTCCTTTCACTCCAACACAGGCTCCTCCCATGACACCACCACAAGAGCGTCACCTCCCCTCCCAACCAGTTGGACTACCCTGCCTCCCAAAATTATCTGCCAACCCTATTCCAAACCCTATCCCTACACCTTACACTCCAGTGTCATACACCACTGGGCTCCAGGCTGCCAAGCAGTTCCAGAGTGCCCCTGAGCTCAGTATACTTGCCTCTTTACCACCTCTCAAATCAAACCCAGTTCAGGCACCAAAACCACGTTTCGTAGCCACCAGAGGAGGTGTCCAGCCCCGTGTCTGGAAGCCTGTAGCAATGTGAACAGCAAAAATTCAGCCAATTCCACACTTGGAACTTTTCATGTTCTATTTGGTGCTATGATGGTTTAAATTAGGCATACATAACAAATATATTAGTTTCTATATTTCAATCAAAGACAAAAGAAACATTTTGAAGATATCATCTTTTTTGATTTTGACAGGCAATCCCCAACATTACCAAATGATAATAGTAATAGTAATAGTAGTAATAGATAATAAAAGATTATAAAAATCTATGTGCTGTTCAAAATGCTTCCTATCATGTTTATTTAGCTACCAACACATTTACCCACACATGTATCTGAGTGACAATAGGTACAATAATAATAATAATTACTAGCACATACTGTATGCTGTACAGTCCATCGTATGCCTGTCCTGGGGGAGGTTTGTGTAAGGCTTCTGGAGATAATTTTCTTCTTAATTTGCAGAAATGCCATCTAAACAGAGCCTGTACTGAATTATTCTTTAAAACTTGAAATGTCTGACAGATGTTCAAAATAAACAGTTGTGGTTCTCATTAAATTCCTAAAGATTTTCATTGTATTATGTTGACAGGTGGAGGCAAAATTTAAATAATAATAATAATAAAGCAACATTTGAATGCTTTTATTTTTTTAACATACAATTCTGTTATTCTGTTATTCACTACTAATTGATGTGCACAAGATTGTTTTTTTTACCCTCTTTAGCATTGTGGAGAGGAAAACCCATGATCTAGACTTCTCATCCTTAAGTTGAGCAGTTGAAATCTGTAAAATGTATTTAAACACCTCAGCACAATGTGAAACTGTCAGGACAAGTTTTACTCAAAGTGTTAGTTGCATGTGCAAAATAGATCTGCTCACTATAGCCAGCAAGAAGTCACATTCAACAAGTGCCTAGCTGTCACTCAATGTATACTTGTCACTGGATATCATGGCTTCCAACTGCCACTTAGAGCCTTCTTAGTATCAGTGTGGACTTTGCAGATATGTGTAACTTTTATTAAACAAATAACACAGATGAAGGAATGTGTATTTTGTTTTGTTTAATGTGATTTAATCTGAAATGGTGTAAGAGGACGTTGACTGAATAAAAGACAGCAGCATTTGTAAAAGCGTTCAGGATATAAGGGTGGCTGTGGAGTGGGGGGAGTGGGGGGGGGGGGGCGTTGCAGTGTAAAGATAGGCCAAATAACGCAATGGGATCATAGGCCAACAATTCACATAAAGAATCATGGCTAGAGATAGTTCTTTGGCATAATGGAATAATGATGAATGAATTGCATAAAGTAATGGAATACCACAGCCATAGAGGTTTTATGGAGAATGACCAGGAAGGTAGAGAACTGAGCTTTATTGATAGAATCCGATTGAAAGAAGAACTGAATTTTAGCTGGGGTCTTAAAAAATAGTTCCTATGAAAATATTAATAATAATAATGATAAATGTATTTAATGCTATATAGTACATTTTGAGAGACTAGTGTCACAAGTAAAATAAGAAGAATGACTTAAAAATTTCAATTTTCAGGTTTTCAGTTGGTGGAGATAGAGATTATATTTTTTCTTTTTTTTTTTTTTTTTACCATTTTTAAATAATTATGTATTTTACAGCTCTTTCTTGAATTGATAATTCTGTGGCTGACTAAAATTTAGAAAGAATATAGTTATGATGAGGTGTAAATTATGATAAAAGCATGTTTCTGTTTGTTTGAGTTTAAAAATATGTGTGAAAAATGTTTGTTGAGTATTTATACTGACAACGAGATAAGACATTTTTAGAATAAATAAAATTAGATTTCTAAGTTCTTCAGCTGTCATGTCTGATTTTACACTGCCCCCTGTTGTTGATTGTGTGATTCTGCTCATCTCTTTTAATGTAAAGTCAATGTATGCATGCAATGATAAATTTAAGTTAGGGAGTACAATAAGTACTACTGTAATTTAGCATCTATCAATGCTCCCAGTGACTATAAAACATAAATGTTTACAGTTTCATGTTTATGTTTCATGTCTAGCAGGCAAACACACACACACACACACACACACACACACACACACACACACACACACACACACACACACACACACACACACACACACAGCAGCTCATTTTGGTTCACATCAAAATATTTGCATTCAATGTCAATACATCTTATATTTAATCTTTATAATTTAAATCTTCTAAATCACAGTACCTTTGCTTAGATATCAACTCAATGTATAAAAAGTCACACTTCCATCACATCATATGTATGTGTATGTTTTTCATGTCACTGAGTGGTGGTGGTGGAGTCTCTTGTACTTCTCTGACAAAGAAACATTTTGTTGCCAGCCTCCATGCTCACAGGCTCCCTATATATATAGAGCTGTTAATAAACAGAAGACTATTATAGTGAAAACCTCTTTTTACAGGGTTGCTTATCATTTTTTTTAATTAACTGCTTTGAAAAGATCAAATAAACATGGTCTTTTCAGATTCTAGAAATGTTCCTTTTAAAATCTACTGAAAACACCTGTACTGTAGTTTCTGCTGTAGTTTTTCTTCACATAGTAAATATTTCTGGTCACAGAAAAATAATTAGGAAGGTAATTTCCCTGCCTGTTTCTTGGTCTCCATACACAAAAAAAAGTGATTTGAGGGCGGACACTAATATCTGGCATGCAGCTCCAGGGCCAATAGGGAAGGACACCTGACAGCCAAATTGAAAATGCTTCACTTACTATCATCTAATCTTTAATCTAATCTTTACTGAAGACATCATACATTTAATGATACAAAACTTTAGATATAATAGGAGTTTGGAGACAGGTCTAAAATTGACTGAGGGGTGAAGTCCTATTATTTTATGTAGTATGTTTAAAATGAGAACCAAGTCAAATATAAGCAATAATTATGATTATCAAATTTACAGTTGACAGGCAGTTGCCAGGCTAAAACATGAACTACTACAAAAAATAAAGAGTTATATTGATTCGTGTATACTGAGGATTATAGGGTTTGTTTTTTTCATTTAAGTAGAAGACCTACACTTACCAAAAAACACTAAAACCTGCAAAGTCACACAAGGAAAAATGTAAGCATAATTACCTTTCGTTCTTTTGCTTGTCTATGCTAGATACAAGACCAGCAAGGTCCTGGCCAACTTTCAGGGAAAGCTCTTGTCATGTTTAGTCAAGCTTCCAAAGTTCTAAATTTAAGCTGAGCACTCATAAAAACCCAAAGCTTATTGCAGACCTGCAGGATTATGTTGCATGCCTGTTTAACTGATAGCTACACTTATGTAAATATATGAATTCAATATCATCCTGGCACAGTGCGGTTCACTAAACTACAGTGAAACATTAATTTAAAATAAAGTACCGTACTTACAAACATAGCCTCAGAATATTGGAATATTGGAATATTGGTGGAATGGCAGGCATCTGATAACACTGCAAGATACACACATCATTAGTAGAATTTTGAATGAAATCTAATGCTACAATATGTCATCTGAAGTAGTACAGGATGACAATACTATTAAAACCAAATAAAAAAAAGTATATGACATACTTTTCTGGTCATTTTGCTTCAACTTTCAACTTCAATTAATAAAATGCTGCTAAAAATGAGAACTCTCACATTGTGGAGAAGGCTTTGAATCAATGCAATTATTCATTATTTAAGGTAGTCGTTTCCAAAAAGGTACTATGTGGGGTAGGGGGTTGTAGCTCGCACACACACGCTAATAACACTTGTGAAACAATATAAAATGATATTATAAAAAATACAATTGATCTGGGTTGGTTGGAGAAACAACTGTCAAGTACAAGCACTCCAGGAGGAGAAGGTGGCTACATGGGTCCAGTTACTTATAACTTCCACTCCTGTTGTGACGTCACAACTGGAGCCATTTTTAAATTGCTTGCCAGATTTCAGCAACACTACAGACCTGACCGCATCAGAATAACTGGGTGTTCTTATTTTACAGTTTGTTTATTAGCAGGAACATCCGAAAAAAGTATTTAGACACTGAAAAGTATATATACATTTCAGTGTCTAAATATTTTTAAGGGTGTATAAATTTTCATTAGAGGGTCCAGACTGTTTGCAGGTAGTTTTTTTTTTACACTACACTTTTTCGCTGCTGGACTATCTGACATCTCTTTCTCTGCATGTCCATCTATCTAGTCACATGATGTCTCAAAGAAACTGAAAATGTGTGAACTTAGTGTCAGGTTAGAGCAGTGTAGACAGTCAAGTAGATCACTGACAAATCGGCATGCCTTAATATACACACACACTGTATGTTTAACCTCAGACCCGCACTTACACATACTGTCTCCCATCCTCTTGCAGTGTATTCTAAACATACCCCAGAGTCTGTTGAGGTTATCTTTTAACTGAGTTCTGTTCCCTACGTTCTCTCCAACTAAATATAGACTTCTGAACCATCTGTGAGAATGATTTTGTTCCCTTAATATCCCCATCAGCACTTTCAGCTGGCCAACAGAGACTTCTCCCCCCGCATTGGTTGCCCCTCTCTCAATCCCTATTCATACACTTAACCTCAATCTCCTCCTCCACTCCCAGCCCTTCAGGAAGACCTGCCATCTGTGTGGCTTTTTCACTTCCCGGGAACTGGTTCCAGCCATACGTAGGGTCAGAGGCACTGAGGGATTTGTAAACTTGTTGATCAAGATCACCAGCATTGAGATCAGGATCTCTTCTTCTCTGTTGGTGTTTATATATATATTTACAACACAACCTGGTGAGTGAATCTGCATCCCAGTGGTGTGCTTTGTTCTACTAATCAAATAAACAGCTTTGGGCTAAATTCTGGTTACTGCAACTTTGTGAGAGGGAGTAAATATGTGCAACATACTACTCATTAATTCTGGGAATAAAAATTGTGCAGGAGGAAAAAAACACATAATAGATTAAAATATCAACAACTCAATAAACCAGGAAATTTCTTTGCTTTTGATGAAATAGATTTGTAGTAAAATGGTTTTGGAAGTCACTTTGCTGCTTTTAGATTTTGTGTCTACGTCTTAAAATTACCAGAGGAATGGGTGAATGTGCTGACCATCCCTCTCTGTGGGCGTTGCAGATATTTTATATGCTGTCACCAAACCCTGGTGGGGGGGAGGGGGTAACTCTGAGACTGAGGGGTTCATAAGTTTTGATTACTTTAAGATAATTATAACAGGGTCCTAATCCCTCCTAGGTAATATATCCAAGCAAAAGTACTCCAGTTCTCACTTTCCTTTTTTAACCAGAGGTTCCAACATACTCTCAGTATTGTTTTTTTGTATATTTGCATAGAATCTTTAAGGGTGGTGTTAAGCCCATTTGATAGTCCAATGACGCCGTTACTCGTCGCTAAAATGTCTTGGCTGTAAATGGCTTTTATAAATAGACGCAGTGGGTTGAGTTACAGCCAGTAGATGCGATGTGATGTTTTGGCACTTGAAGGGCCTGAAAGACAGTGATGAGAGCAGAACGTTTCAATATGCATATCATCACAGAAAATAATGTGGGGGCAAGATAGATATTGGGAAGACCGCAGGTTGTAATAAATTTGGTTGTTATTGTTACTGTGCTGCATCAGAAAGTGATATCTTAGTTGAAGCTGCCACTGCTTTCCCCGCCCTCAGGTTCCTATGCAGGCTGAAAATTGGGAAATATGATCAGACGTTTTGAATAATGTCATATGCTATTTTATAATACTGAGGTCTTCAGTGTGAAAGAATTGTATCTAAATGAATTGATCATTACATTTCTGCCTTAATCATGGCGTGCTTCTGTTTATGTTGACTGGTGTGTGTACAGATCTTATGTCCCTAAAGATAACTGAAATGCACATATGTTTTCTTCGAGGCAGACGTCTGTTGCACTGGGGAATGTGGGGAATCTGAGGGCACTGCAGCTCCCTTGAACTTGAAAAATGACCTGGGTTTACGCTGTTTCTTTGCGTGATACACTTTCAGGGGGTGCTGATTGCTGTTTAATTGTGAAGATTCTTCTTGTAAAGTTGGTGCTTTGACTCAGATGATCACAAAACAGTTTGTGTCTTTCAATTGTGTGAAATGTCTTTTTGAATTTAAGCAGAAACACATTTGAGTCTGCAGTTAAGCAGATTCAGTGTGAAAAAGATGTTAGTATTTTTTCTTAATTGTGAAATGTTTCTTCTTTACATTTTATCCTTTTTGTTTTTGATTTCTCTTTTCGCTTAGTTTGCTTTGAATTAACTATTCTAAAATAAAACAATGCTCCAATTAAATTTATTGCTTGCTGTCATATAATTTATAATATTTGGATATTTTGCCTCTTCAAAGAAAGAAGTTAATTTTTAGTATTTTTCTATCATTGCCAAATATGCTTAGTATGCTTAGTGACATAGTCTTAATGGTCAAGTGAACCAGTTAATTACAAGTAATTTGCCCTAGTGTTGTTACTGGTAACGGTATATTGTTTTCTGACTCTCCAGTCATGCCTCTTGGAAAACCTGCCCCCCTAAACAAGCGGAAAAAGCTCAACAAGATCATAACTGACCTATCACATATCGCTCAAGATGGTAAGGCTGAGCCAAATTTCAGTATGTTTATTATACCTTCTAGAACAATTACTTTTTTCATGAATACAGTAAAGAATAAGAGTAGAATAGATGGATAATAGGTGATATGTATTATTACTGTACCAAGGTAGTGATATGCAAATGCATGAACCAGATATCGAAAGGTAATAAAAACCTCCAATCAAACAAGACCTCAGAACATATTTTCTCTGGATTCCTGATACTGATTGATTTATTTGTTGATGGATTCATTCATTTTTACCTTAATTCATATAGCAATTTTACTACAAGGAATCCAAATCCTATTGTCAGGACAAACATATCAGTGAAAGTTTACATGTTGGACTGGTCAATTTACTTGTTACTAATGTAAAAGTTTTCCTAGACTTAAATTAAATTTAACTCTAGCATTAAGACGTTATCAAATGTTTGCATTTGTTTACATGCTCATTACTTAGAGTATGAGTCGGAACCAGAGGCATCCGAGTTTGACCTTGGAACAAAGATCAGGACTCCCAAAGACATCATGCTGGAAGAGCTTTCCCTTATGAATAACAAAGGCTCCAAAATGTTTAGGATGAGACAGAAGAGAGTGGAGAAGTTCATCCACGAGAACAATCCTGACGTCTTCAGCAGTGAGTCAATGGTGAGAGCCTATTTCATGCAATAAAACAAAATCCAATCAAACATGAATGATCAGCAAATTATAAAGTGATGTGATGGTTATATTGATTATATTTCTTTAAGGACAACCTGCAGAAGTTTGTTGGAGGTCAAATGGGAGGTCAGATGATAAATGTTGGTGGGCATTTACTCAGCAAAGAGACTGGACACCAATATTATGGAGGGATACGTGTCGGAGGAGGACCCCCTCTTCCTCCTCCAAAGCCTGGAAGCAAAGGAGCAGGAGCTGGCGGGGCAGGTGGGGCAGGAGGAGCGGGAGGTGCAGGAGGGGCAGGAGGTGCTGGCGCAGTGGAAGGTGCAGGAGGTGCAGGAGGAGTAGGAGGAGTAGGTGGGGGTGAGGGAGAGTGGTCTCCACTAAAAGGTGGGTATAATCACGAGGACAAAAAAACATACTTAGCAATATGGTAGATACATCAAAGATAGAACTGAAAAACTATGCTCAAGTAAGTGACCATCATACTTATTACTGTAGAGTAAAATGTAATCGCTTGCTATCTTAAAAGAATAATTTGGGGTTAATGATTTGGCAGCCTTTTCCATAAGAAGATCAATCCCACTCTCTTTTCTGTACAGTAAATATGAACCTATCGCAGCTAAACTGAGTGGAAACTCTGTCCAAAAGGTAACAAACTCCACCAGCACCTATAAAGCTCACTATTAACAAACTGTATCTCCTTGTGTGTTTAATTTTTACAACAAAAACTTGCCCAAAATGATTTGCTATTGCCATGATGTTGTAAGGAAACCAGTGAAGATTCCAAGAAGTTACTGCCCTTGCACAGGAAATATTCAAACTGTAAAACCACAACTTGTTGTTTTTAAACTTGAGTTTTGTTATGGATTAAACAGGAGATATTATGTGTAATAATTAGTGAGGATTAGAGGTGTTGGTAGGTGTTTTTTTCTCAAAAGGTCAGGCTAGTTGTTTCTTATTTATATATATCCCACCTGTGCTTAGCTGCAGTAATGAGCAAATTTCCCCGTTGTGGGATCAATAAAGTCCTATCTTATCTTATCTTATCTTATCTTTATGAACAACAACCAATCAATTTCAATTTTAATGAGCACTATGGATTTCAGTCATATACTCAAGCTTTGGACATCTTTTTCACAGGAGGAAAAAAAGATGACAAGACGAAGATGTATGTGAAGACGTATGTCTCACCTTGGGAGAAAGCCATGAAGGGTGATGAAGGCCTGATAGCCACTCTGAAGACTGGAATGCCTGCTGCCCTTGAGTACAAGGATATGGTCAATTACAAATGCTTCAACAGGTACTTCCCTCAAGACATGACTTTATTGGTGGTTTCGTGACAGGTGGGGGCTTTCATAATCTTCTTACCTTGCTTTGCTAGGCGTGCCATGCCTTATGGTGGCTTCGAGAAGGCTGACCAGTTCTTGAAATTCCAGCTGCCAGATGCTGAGGCGACCAAACAGGAGCCGGAACCAGCAGTGGTATACCAGGATGGCTGCCGACCCTCCTTCAACCGCACTCCTATTGGTTGGGTGGGCAGCAGCGAGCCCAGCAGCATTCACGTGGAGACAATGCCCTTTGATGGAGAGACAGAAGAGCTGTGAAAAATACTCATATAGTTATGCTCACTGTGCATGCATGCTAAACATAAAACATTCACACACAATAGATGAGCTGACACTTAAATTGATGAATTTGAATCAGTATTAAGTAACTGATGGCGCACATTAAATGTAGTAATGTTTGTGCACTGTGTTTGACCGTAAGACAAAGAAAAGAATGTTGATGTTTTAGGGAGATGCAATGTCAAATGTGTTTTTGTTAAGTTCATAAGTTGAGCTGGAGCACTCCTTAAATTTGTCAGAAAAATCTGTTGTTGAATCTCAGTGAAATGCTGCTGATTTTGTCAATCAGGAAAAAATGCAACATTATATAAAGGATAGATTTATGCTGCTGTTAGTGTCATGCATGATGTCTGGATGTTACTTGTAACCATGTTTATTATTTCTCAGTGCCTTTTTTGACATTAAGATCTTTTTTGTGGAACTATGGACACCCTACAAAATATTAATTCAGGATGCATGCAAAGATTCACTTACTAATCCATTAACCCACTGTACCCCACAGTTTCTCCACAGGAAATAAACCTTTTAAATCCCACATTTGTGTGTAGATATCTCAAATGAAATGTTCAATGTTCAGAGAGAACTGATCTATCTTACTGGTAATACGGGCACTTTGTGGTTCATTTATATAAATTGTAGTGTAAAACCATGAGTCAAATATAAGAATACCAAGTACAAAAGTATTACAAACAAAATAAAAAATAACTGAATGTCAATATTTTTATATAGTATAAAGTATAGTTTACCAATGTACTATACTTTGTACTGTACTTTGGTTATTTTAAGTAATTGTAATTTACTTGGGTATTTCCATGTTATTCTACTTTATACTTTCACTACACTACATTTCAGAGAGAAATATTGTACTTTCTACTCCACTATGTTTATCTGACAGCTTTAGTTACTTACTTACTTACTTTGAGTACAATAATAATATAATAATTTTCAATACAGGACTTTTACTTTTTTAAGCAGCTATTAGTTAATAACAGTATTACTACTTTCACTAAAGCATAACTGTGTTGACAGTATTTTAAAGTATTATGTTTATGTTTATTCCTCATTCTGACATTATAAATCTGATAAATTTTAAGTGTTCCTGACATAAAGTGTCAAACACTCCCAAACAGCTGGTGGCGGTCACGCTGCTAACAGTTGTTTGTTTTTTCATTTAAAAACGACGAATGAGAAGAAGCCCAGCGTACCTTTTGAATGGTGGATGTCGGGGTGAATGAACTTTTTCTTCGGCGGTTTTCTTCAGTCTACGGGACAGGAGCGGCAACATTTAACGCAACGCAATGAACAACAGTTTAGGATTACGAGGTAACACCACGGCTGCTAATGAATAGCTACCTTGGCTAGCGAAAGCCAACTGTATTGTATATATATATGTATATATATACGTATATATATACATATATATATGTAGACGCCGACTCCGGGCTTGTGAGATGCGTCTCTGTCTCTGCCGCTGCCATCTTGCTCAGGGGTTGTGATATCTCCCTATAGTAGAAATCCACACTTCTATGCTTGAAATTCAGCGAAGCAGACTTTCAGTTGGGGTCTTCCTGTCTCAACAGCGGCTTCCCCCGACATAAGATGGCGGCTTCGTTGACGCGCCATTCATACGGACAGCAACGGCGAAGGTGGCATCTACGTGTATGTGTATAGAGTATATAGAGTGTATAGAGTAGCTACGGGTGTTTTCAGGTCACAATTTAGGTTTATCTCATGGTTTTACAAATGGCACAATTGTATATAAGAACTTTGAAAGTCTAATGATGGTTCTCGTAAAATAGATTACCATTTTTCATTTGATAGACAATTCCCTGATGTTCTGCTATTAGGTCCATATGACTGTTTTATTAAGCGTCAAAAACAATACATGTTTTTATCCAATTTGAAGACAAATTTAGATTCAGTATCAGTAGCCCCATTGTAGATTCGTCACTCTCATTCTGTTTCAGTGATTTTGCCTGATGGCATCTAAATTAAAGTCCCAGGTGGCACCCCTGCCACAGACAGAGGTCCTTGTGTATTGGGTGCTGTCCTTTGGCTCTCACCTTTACTCTTTTTATGAACTTCACAGATTCTCAAAAGGTAAGAATGATAGATAAATATTGGCACTTTGTTGAGAAGAGCTACAGGAAAAAAGGCTGACATTTACGGTTTTGTTCCACAGAACATGAAGCAGGATTAGAGAGAGGATTTCGATTGGAAAAGGGACTTCTTTGGGGTTTTAAAAAGGTAAATTCAATGTTCAAATCACTCATTTAAAAACAAAAGTAACCCTAGTTTATGCAAATTGTCTCACAGTGACAGAAGCTTATTTCCATTCAATATCAAATAGTCGATCCATTTGTTGAGTTTGTATTTTTGTCAGGATCCTGGTGACTTTGAGTGGATTTTCTGGACTGAATGGGCCCAGAAGTCTTTGCTCTGGACTCTGATCGGACATGGTGCTATATCCAGATTGAGCAGCGTATTTTACCCCAAGGTATAAACCTGTCACCTCATGCTCATCAGTATATGACAATGATACCATGATATGAGATCGGAAAGTGTCATATCATGCTATCAATATATGACAATGATACCGTGATATGAGATCGGAAAGTGTCATATCATGCTATCAATATATGACAATGATACCGTGATATGAGATCGGAAAGTGTCATATCATGCTATCAATATATGACAATGATACCGTGATATGAGACCGGAAAGTGTCATATCATGCTATCAATATATGACAATGATACCGTGATATGAGACCGGAAAGTGTCATATCATGCCATCTATAAATGACAAAGATACCATGATATGAGACCGGAAAGTGTCATATCATGCTATCAATATATGACAATGATACCGTGATATGAGACCGGAAAGTGTCATATCATGCTATCAATATATGACAATGATACCGTGATATGAGACCGGAAAGTGTCATATCATGCTATCTATAAATGACAAAGATACCATGATATGAGACCGGAAACTGTCGTATCATGCCATCAATAAATGACAAAGATACCATGATATGAGACCGGAAACTGTCGTATCATGCTGTCAATAAATGACAAAGATACCATGATATGAGACCGGAAACTGTCGTATCATGCTGTCAATAAATGACAAAGATACCATGATATGAGACCGGAAACTGTCGTATCATGCTGTCAATAAATGACAAAGATACCATGATATGAGACCGGAAACTGTCGTATCATGCTGTCAATAAATGACAAAGATACCATGATATGAGACCGGAAACTGTCGTATCATGCTATCAATAAATGACAAAGACACCATGATATGAGACCATGATATGAGACTGGAAAGTGTCATTTCATGCTATCAATACATGTCAATGATACCATGATATGAGATACCATGATATGAGACTGGACTATCAATATATATAACAATATATTTATTGTTGGTATCATATCATGGTATCATGAGATGCCATGATATGATACCATGATATGGGACTGGAAAGTGTCATATCATGATATCAATATATAACAATGATACCATGATATGAGACCTGGAAAGTGTCATAGATTTTGAATATAATATGGCATAAACATTATCAGTAAAGTCAAACCATTGTATGTATCTACCAGACCATTCTATCTAGTAAGCCTTTATAAGTCAGTGGTTGTCAAACTTTTAACATCAAGGAGCCTGAAACTCTGAAAAACAAGACCTAAAAAGAGTAAGTATAGGAATATAAAAAGTATAGGAACCCGAGGCCAAAATTATGAAAATCGAAACTTTCGTAATCAAGAATATATGAATAAATAAATAATAACCCAGTATGTAAATAAATATACCAGTAAATGTTTATATTTATTTCATTTTTTCCATTTTAATTAATTCAATAAATATATTTATTTGACTATTATTTGCCCATTTCTTTTCTTTTCCATTTTAATTATTAATTTATTTATTTTTATCCATGCTTTTGTTCACTCTCAATTTTTTATCTCAATAGCTAAAATGGAAAATAATGTTTGAAAAGATAACTACTGTTTTAGGCTAGTAAATACAAGATACTCATGGTTGGCAAGATGAGAAAGTCAAAAACCTTTAAAATACAGTTTTTTACATGAAATGTCAAATAGTGCAACCAAAACAAATGATCTAACATGAATGATTGTAAAGTTTTTAATCTATATTTTACTGGTCTGGCCTTTACCCATTTAGTCATTATATCAAAAATACCAAAGTGTAAATATTTTGTGAAAGCACTACTCTCCCTGACAGTAGTTGTGACAAGTGTTTCTGATATTATTCCAACAGTTTAGGGTACCAGCCCTCACGATATATGGTGTTTCAACAGCCATAAGTGTTTTGGGAATTAAAGGAGTAGGTGTGCTTCTGCTACATTTGGGCTTGTCCTTCTTGGTGGCACAGCTACGACAACCCGCGCTGTCCTGGACGTGTAACCTCCTGCTACTCTGTACCCTGCACCTCCAGCCACTTCAAGACATCCAGGTGGGTTGTATCACTTGAATTACACACACACTTTTATAATTGTATGTATATATGTCCTTGATGATATATATATATATATATATATATATATATATATATATATATATATATATATATATATATATATAAACTCACCTAAGGGAGTGATCAAACTCACATTTTCTGGGTCAAATGTTTCCTAAATCCTGATTGCTGTCTTGAAGTATTTGAGATTAGTTTGCTTACCACATCACTCATAGGTTTTCAGGACTTATTTTTTTAATGAACACAAGAGGGCACAATAGCTAAAGGGGACCTACAGCTACTTGGCTGCTGCATTATTCTGTGTTCATACCACAGGATAAAAATTGAGTGAATCCTTGAGAGCATACATATTAATCATACATGCAGTAAAGATAACAGAATAACAAGAAGAAAGAGATTTTACAGAGCAATCTTTCCTTAGTACCATGCAATGGAAAAAGGGCATTTTGCTGCACAGTGCTTGAAGTCTTTAGCTTAGTTACAGCTGAGCAACCCATGCAGTATGTCCATCTTTAATGCTTCGACATGCGAAACTACTGTAAGTGTCTTACAAGAAACAGACCTGACCTGTGCATGGTCTTAAAATCTGCCTCTGTCACTTGTGCTCTTTCACCACACACACACACACGCATGAGTCCTGTGTTTAAACAGAACTTGTTAAGCCTCATAAGATCTTATTAAAAGCTTCCTCAAGCCGATGTTCATGAGGTTTTGGTTTTTGGTTGTCATATTTTATTTATTTTTTAAGTGATTTTGAATAACCAGCAACAACCAAGCAACACCATCAATCTTTATATAAAGGTTCCCCATAAATATGGTTAAAATAATTGGTTTTCCCACTGAATTACACAGAGAAGCTGGTACAAGACTGAGGAGGAGTACTATCTGCTACTCTTCAGTGTTGCTGTCTGTGGTCTACGCTTCATCAGCTTCAGCCTGGAGCATTGTTGGAGCCCTTTAGACTGTGGTGGTGTGGTGCAGCTCTATTGGCTGTTTTCATACACTTTCTATCATCCCTTTTTCTACAATGGGCCCATTATCACATACAAAGACTACATTGAGCAGGTAAGGGAGAGACAATAAAGACCATTTCTGAAGTAAAATTTCATCTGAAAAACAATTCTTTTGTTTTTTGTCTGGGGGAACTGTTTGCTGCTCCTTAGAAAAAGCCGATCTCAACTTAAGTTTTTTATAAATGTAGAACACAGCAAATCAGTGGTAGGATAATAAGATGTCTTCCATGGACTGTTCCCTAATTTTCTCAGAATTGTAGGGAAAAGGAGACATTTTGGTTTAGTATGATGTCTGTCTGCTTCCTATTTTTAATACCTCTCTTTAAGTAGATATGAACGTTCATACAACATGTGTTTAATGTTCTTAGTGTGGCTGTAGTTCTTCTGGTTGTGCAACTCTTTACAAAAAGCTCACTATCTACACTTGCAGATGTGGAGGCCTGCTAAAGAGAGCGACAGCGACAGATCTGCCTTTAGGTACTTTGTGCTCAGATCAGGACGGATCATAATGTGGTGGTGCATAGCAGAATACATGATTCATGTGATGTATATGCACTCCATCCAGTCTAATGAGACCTACTTAGAAATTCTTCCTCCTTGGGCCCTGGGTAAGTATTTAAATGTGTTTTTTGGATTCATATGGTATTATGCACTGCTTTAATGTTTCCCTGCTACTTCAGTCACATTGAATATGTTTATAATACACATTACCCCCACTGGAATTCATTAGACCTGATAATTATCAGATATGCTGATTTACAGAGTTATTGACTTCCCCCAATTCCTAATCTGTATTTTTATGTTCTCTGCTGTATTTTAATATAAAATTAAAAAATACTTTAAATGACAGATAGGGAGACTGTAAAGTCACTAATTCACAAACACTTACTACAGCTTCTCACTCCAAGATAAATATACTGCATTTGTATAGTGCCTTTCTAATCATTTTGACCACTTTACACTAGAAGTGTTTATTCACCCTTTCAATGCATTCACACACAGATGGCGGTGACTGACAACCAGGCTGCCGTCCGCACATCAGGAAGCTAACTATTCGCAGATATTACACATATACTATTTTATTATTACAGATATAACACATGGCGTAAGTTATTGGGGGGCAATCAGTAGAACCAGTAGCTCTATCTCTGAGCCACAGCTGCCCAAGATGTGTTCACCAACCCTCAGGAAATCCCAGTATATTTTTAAACTTAAAAATAACACAAGAGGTGCTTTCCCTGGCAACTACTTAGTTTTATATTGAAAAAACCTCAGTTACAGTAAAACAGAAAAGTAGTATTTATAACTAATTACTTTTTCAAAGTAACAAGCCCAATACTGATTATATCACCTACTAATCATTTCACTTATTTTCTTAATGCCCAATAACCATGCATAGAAATAAATCAATGACTGTAATACTATTATGTAAGCTTTGTTTTGCTTAATTTGTCAACTGTGAATGGCTTTGCGACAATATAAAATACTCAGATGGTATTTGGAAATGAAAATTTAAAGAAAATTATTGAATAAGACAATTTTTCCTCTTCCTATGTCACAGGTGGTTTGGCTCTGGCCCTCGTCCAATTCTTTTATGTCAAGTATCTTGTACTGTTTGGCTTTCCATCCATGCTGGCCACTCTGGATAAGCTAGTTCCCCCAAACCTTCCTCGTTGTGTCAGCATCATGTACAGTTTCACAGGCATGTGGAGGTAAGATCATAAGGAATAGTATTTATTGACCTAACAGCATAGCACCCCACTGTATTATCCTTGTATGCCTGGAGAAAATGTACATATAATGTCAAGTGCTTTAAGTGTTCACTGTGCTCTGGCAATCAGATTTAGACAGGACACAGTGAATTGTCTCATCTTCTATCATTACCTGCAATCAGACCAGCAGACCACCGCCATGCCAGAAATATTATATCTGTCTGTACAGACTCAAGCTCAAATGGTGGGAGGGATTCCGCAATTTTAATCTTTTCTGTCTTTTCTCCTTCTTTTCAGACATGTATTATTAAAGGTCATATTGTAGACCATAGCATATTGTGGGTTTCATATAAATGCTGTCCTATATTTTAAAATGCTCAATCCACAGAGGAAAGCACACAGTCTGTCAGGATTTCTGTGAAGTTTTGATGACACAACCCACCTGCCCATCCCCATCAGAGGAGAAGCTCATAACTGAGACAAACACAGGTCTTTCTAACACTCAGATATAAGCTTAAGAGAATAGATGTAAAACTGTATCAAAGAGAAAATTAACAAAACCACATAATATAAAAGATATAAATTGATTTGCAAAACTCTTTTTGGCAATAACAGTAGCCAGCCATTTTGTGTAGTTGATTACCAGGTTTGTGCACATATCAGGGGGAATCTTGGTCCACTCCTCTCTGCAAATCATCTCTAAATCCTTAAGGTTTGCTTTGCAACCCCAAGCTTCAGGTCTCTGCACACATTTTCTCTGGGATTAAGGTCTGGAGATTGGTTAGGACACTGCATTACCTTAATATGCTTTTTTTGAGAGATTCCTTTGTTAACTTAGCCCTATGTTTTGAGTCATTGTCGTGCTGGAGGGCCCATTCATGACCCATTTTCAGTGCTCTGGTGGAGAGAAGAATGTTGTCACTCAGAATTTTACGGTACATGGCCCTGTTCATCCTTCCATCAATGTGAAGTCATCCTATCCCCTTAGCAGAGAAACGCCCACAAAGCTGAATGTTTTCAACTCCATGCTAGAGGGTGGGGACGGGGTTCTTGGGGTCAGTATTTTTCTTCCTCCAAACATGGCGAGTTGAGTTGATGCCAAAGAGCTTGAGTCTTGTGTCATCTTGCCAAAGCACTTTCTCCCAAGACAATTCTCTGAATTGTTCAGCTGTTTATTTATCTTAAAATGGGCCTGTACATGTGCCTGCTTGAGCAGGGGGACCTTGTGGGCACTGCAGGATTTCCTGTACATACAGTGTACGTGATACCCCACAAGGTATAATCTTGCACCAGATCGAGGTCGATTGATGGTCATTCTTTTATTTTCGAATAATTGCACCAACAGTTGTTTCTATTATCAAACTTTAGATAAACATAATTCTCTAACATTTATAGGAACTTATTATTAAAGTGGAGAGGGATTTATTTGTATGTACAGCACATAACAGCATACCTGCATAAAAGTACATTTTGTTAAATTTTTCCAGGTAATTTTAAATCCATTTAAGGCATGTTTCCATTGACACACATACGCACCTCATATGAGAAGGTCGAGATAAAAAAAATGTAATGTCATTGATACTTTATTTATATTTACTTTTATGAAGCTCATGAAAACTTGCTTTGCTACTGTACCAAGTAAAAGAAAGTACTATGCCAGGTTTATACTGAAGGGGTCGCAATTGTGTAAATAATAAAAAAGCACACATTGCAGTGCTTGTTACACAGGGGTAAAGCAGAAAGACTTCAAATAAAAAAAACTGCTCAGTTAAATGCTCAGTTAAACATCACTGTTATCACTGTTTGCATGAATATCCAAATGAATTCTGCAAGGAAAATCTGTATTACACATATTTTTTCCTGGTTACCTTTTGACATTATCCTCCCAGAATGAACACCACTTCTCAAAAATAAAAAAGCCTTTTAGCTGATTTGCTGCAAAGTATACAGATCTCTAAAAATGTCCAGACCCTGTAAACCTCTAAATATACAATCAATATCTGGGGATGCAGTCTTTTTTCATCATGGTAGTACATAAGGGGTGGGAAAAATGTAATATTTAGTGCCCAAGTCTGAGTACAATGCCTATGTTTAAACGTAAATATTAATGAGAAAAGAACTCTCTTAATTTAGAGCACATGCAGTTGAAGGATGGAAAGCTGTGGGTTTGGTTTTGCAGTAAAGCTTGTGGTGGCTATAGACTAGATTGACCAATGTGCTGACACTGATCCACTCCAACCCCAGCTTGTGTGTGCTGAGCTGGCTGATGTAAGGAACATTGATGGAATGCATAAAACTGTCCACTGACATCATTGACGGTCTCAGTTTATAGGCAGCGCAGGTGCTGGGGGGGCAAAAAGGACTGCTTTTTCTAATCTTCTAAATGACAAAGACCAGAGACAAATGCATCATGTTTCCTTTACATGTCTATGTTTATGTGAAGCCTGATGCTCAGATGTTTCTTACTGTGTTATATTATTATGTAAATGTTTCCCTCAAATATCCTTTTTTGTCTTCTTCACCCTTAGGCATTTTGACGAGGGCCTGTATCGATGGCTCATCAGGTAAGAGGCACTTCATCAACGGTGGACAGGCTAATTCAGATGTTAATGCTTACTAAAGATGTTTAATTTAATCAAGATGAAACAAAAGCTTTGCATCAGAATATCTATTTATCTGGTTAACTACCCTCTTTTCTATGCATGTAGCTATGTATCTATATTTATATTTCCTCATCTTTGGAGTAGAACATGTTTAATTGTACTGTCTGTTATTTATTACCCACTTAAAGAGCTCATTTCCGTCAGTTGAATAACCTTAAAAAAAGGTGCCATTTTACAGCTGCCTGCCTGCATGTTTCATCATAATAAACACAGATTCTGCATTTGCATGGAGGCTTTCTCATGATTATGAGGTTTCATGCTGTTGCTGAATAGTTCTTCTGTTGTGTTACTGCTCCTGCACCCTGGAGAAATGCCTCCTTGTTTATTATGTGCATGTGTAATAAGAGCATTATGCTTTTGCTCACTTGTACTTAGGACAACACACATTATTAGTTTGTCTGTTTTTAATGATGCAAATTTGACTGACTGCAGCCTTGTGGGAGTTTATAGTATGCTTGGTAGATGCGGGTTGTTATGTTAAGGCAGCAAATCACTTCCACGGTTGTCAGAGAACACACTGTGATGTTTTATAAAACTGTTCCCTTATCTTGGTTATTGTTTGCCAGCGTGAGTTTGTTTTGACAGATTTTCCCCTATGTTAATTGACAAATATAGCAGCATGCATGAGCTTTTGGTTTTTAATGATGAGTTAAAAAAGATATGTAGTGAATCAGATTGCCAAAGTGTCTTCAATTAATTTTTGAAACATCCCAAGATTTAAATTGCAAATGTGAGTTTCCATTTTAATCTGTGTCCATTAGAAATTGGTTTCTACTCCCTAATGGTGTTACTTGAAATTATCCTGCCGCATATGCAAAACCAAACCCGTGACACAATACCCTGATGTTCCTTCTTGTGAAAAGTGCTTTTAAAGAGGTTTTAATGCAGTTCTGAAATTGTCTGAAGAGCGCTAGATGAGTGCGTAGGTGTTTAAATGATACGCTCCACATGACTCACTGACACCTCATCTCCCTGGGCAGCTAAGTGGCTCATTCCTCGCCATTCCGTTACGCCTTCCTGCCTGAACAGCACTGTGCCACAGGTTTCTTTGTTACACTCTCATACCGTTATTGAGCAAACAAAAGTCTTTTGTGAATCCTTGGAAATTTTTCGCAAATAAATAAGTGATGTACAGCATTTATTTTGGGCTATGATTTGCCTGAAGCAAGTGAGAATAGTACACCACCCTCCATAAGAGCTCAGGGACCAATAATAATAGCTGTCTAATTTCTACTGCCAGCCTAGGAAGAGGATCTTCATCTTATTTGCACCATCTGCCTGCAGTGGTCAGATGTTACATAACACATTGATTATTTAGGTATTAATGTTTATCTCTAAATTATCATATTTTCATCAACATCTGTTTAGAATCCATCTACTGAAATAGAGGGATAGACATTTGGTATATTTAGGTATTGACTCTGCTCCTGCCCTTACACTCCTACTACCCCTCCCATGCGCTTTTGCACCTACTTTCATCCTCCAATATGGCCAAGCTGGCCACTCTATTTAAGGCTCAGAAAATGCTGGCTCATCTTTCAGGAACATTGATTAGCCACAGGGTGGCTGAGATAATTAGTTCCCAGCTCAGCAACACTAGACAGAACGTGATGTTTGTCTCCAAGAGAGTAGGAGTGATGTGGGATGTTGAGACACTCCTCTACCTCTAGGACAAACAAGGCTCTCACAATAGCAGAGACGATTTTTCTTCATGCTGTGCATCATATTCATTACTGATTATTGTTTATACTGCTGTGTTTGTGCAGCATTTAGTGTAATCTCACACAACCTTTTGCAGAATGACATGGATGACCTGTGTAGTAGATATTATCTTTTCAAAAAACTACATTGTACATGTGTATCTATAATTTGCGAACCAAAGTGAGGAAATTAGAACTCATTTTCCAGCAACAAGAAAATGTTTGCACCTCTTTATGAAGCTAATAATGATTAGGGAAGTGGATTGATTGTGTGCTGAGGTGGTGAATAACAAACATTACACATCAGAGCAGCATTTATTTAATTCAAAAATCAATTACATGATCATTTCTGTGACAGGTGCTTTGTGGCTGCAGTACTAAAAACAATATATGTCTGTTTGTGTATGTTTATATACACAGTATTTAAAGCTATCATTATTTTAGCATTTATTTCAGTCACAAATATTTAGAGGTTATCATTTATCTTTAAAGAGGAGCATTTATTGACTCTGATTCCATACAAAGACATTTTTTAAATGTAATCATTACTTATGTTTCAGATATATCTATGTGCCGTTGGGAGGTTCACGGCATGGTCTTCTATACAAAATGTTATCCACTGGCCTGGCGTTTGGATTTGTCTGCTTGTGGCACGGTGGCCATGACTACTTACAGTACTGGGCCCTGATGAATTGGGTTGGAGTTCTTGTGGAAAATGGAATGAAGTCTCTCTTTGAATCAACTTTTATCCACTCCATTATTGTAAGTTTGGTATTGTATCAATTAAATCTTCAATTAAAATGCACACTTTAATCTATTGGTAGTTAGAAATGAATGGGGTCATATAATCTGATTTCAATAGTTCATGAAGCCTTGAGCTTCTTTAGTACAGTATGAATAGGAGACAATCTGGTTGGATCTTGTCAGATCCTATTGTAACATGTAATTACTATATTAATGTAGTAATCTATTTAAATACCTCGCCACCAGTGTCATTCAGCTTATTCCTGCTTCTCTGGCCTCTAACTTGAGAGAGGCTTGAGAGAGGTTTATGTGACTTCCTCCTGATTGGTCTCAATAATAATCTTCATCCTCTGGCTGCATCCCAGAACATTTGACTGCAACTACTCATTAACAAAAAAAATCAATTACAGACTATTTCAAAATGACCCCTTTATTGGACAAACTCTTTGAGAAAACATCTTACGGCTCCATGAAGCTTTTTTAAACATTTCAGGTTTTAGACCGCATCAGACAATTTTTTTTATTTTCAACATATATTCCCCTACATTATACAGTCTAATTTCACTATATCTAAATTATACAGTCTAATTTCACTACTACGCTGATCTGATAACATGCAGCTCTATCTTCCAGTAAAGAATCTCAATACTTATTAGTAATCTTAGTAATACTTATTACACTATCAGTAAGGAATCTGGGTGTGCCTTTGCCTGTAACCTTACATTAGCCAGCTAGGCTTCTACCATCCTACAAATAGGATTAGGATTAATCCTGAGTTATAATAACACTCAAAGTGCAATTAGCAGTGAGCAAGATCAGCAGCAATTTATTACATTACTTTCTTTTAAGAATATTCTGTATATCTAAACTGCTATCACTTTACAAACCAGAGACCATACCCTCATTCAGGGTGACTGTAATGACATGTGACACTACTATGTAATGTCATTTGTTTATTAGTGTCACGAGCCTTTCTGTTCTTTGATCCTCAGATTTACAATGAAAATCTCTTGCAGTCGTCCAATAATTATTTATTTATGGATTCCCAGGAGCAGAACTTCTCTCCAGCAATGAAAAGGCGTTGTTTTGCCCTTTTCTCGGCCTTCTCCACCGCCATGCTCATCCTCTCTAATCTGGTGTTCCTTGGGGGGATACATGTTGGCAGAATCTTTTGGAAGCGTGTTTTTATTCAAGGTAAATTACCTCCGACAATAGGATTTGCTAGTAACCTTTATTTTGCAGTTTCTTATGTATCAGCCATTTCGTTTCACCACATTCATCTCCAGTAATTATAATATGATTTAGAATCCTGATGTTTAATAGAGGTGTATACTTATATGCTCAATGACAGGTCTTCATATAATTTATTTATTCATGTTGAACAAAACAGACCTGTTTATCCCTCATGGGAGTGTAGAAACAGGCTGTAAACACAACATATTACCCCATAAAGTTTGCACATGGGTTATGTGTTAGTAAACAGCTGCCTTCTGTAAATTCTCTAATGTAGGCCCAGACCTTTATTTACTCAATACATCAGGCCTTTATTGGAACGGGGCTACAATTGGAGACATGCTTTTATTTCTATTTCAGTGAAACAAACTACTAGTAGAATGAAGAAAAACAAGATTTTGTGTCTATCTTAACCTATAAAAAAACTAAAACATAACAAATGGGCAAGTGTGGTTCCTGTGAGATAATTTACATTGTGGGATAAAGCAAATTAAATGGCGAGGTAGTGCTAATAAAATAATTCTACTATAACAATATAGGTACTAGGACTAAAATCACCACATCAGTGGGTCATGAGAGAAGAAAATCACCTCTTTGCAGATAACCCGCCGAGTTGAAAATATTTACCTTTTGCTGGCGAATTCATATGATGCCAAGCCGGAACAGCCTATCAGCATTGTGATTCCCCTTGAGGTCACCATTGGCTGTCCCAATGATGACGAAGAATTCACTTCACTTCACCAGCTTCTTTTGCCTCTTCTTCCTCCATCATCTTTATTTACCTTTGTCTATTCTTTGTCTCCTTTTCTGTGCTTTTTAATTACCTTTTTTCCCTTCTCTTCCACCCAAATTGTGCGCTGTTAATTTGATTCCAGCTCTGCAGAGGTTATTCATATTAACGAAACTTTAAGTTACGTTTTTGCATATAATCATACAATGAAGAAAGTAGCATTATGTGGGACAGTGACTAATTATTTTCAGGATTAAATAATACCAGATGGTACCATTGAGTCAGCATATCCATCAAGTCTGTATTTAAATTTGCACAAATGCCAAAATCAAATTTATCTCACAATATTATATGATTTTATAACATACCATTCATTCATTCATTCATATACCTTTTTTATTTTTTTTATTTCTGTGTTGATCAGTATTACAATGTCAGTAACAATGTGTGTGGCCCTGAGGGGAATGCTTGGGGACTGCCATTTTGTGGTGGGCACAGCCATGAATGCTCCCACTAGGCAGTCCCAAAGTAGAGGATGACATTTCAACCACAATCATGGACAGAGTAGAGGCCCAGAAACAGAAGCTGCTGGCAATGGTCCTGGAGGACTTAAATCAAGTCTTTTTTTTTTTTCAGCTCAAAATTACAAATCCCAGCTTTGCCCCAATGGGCTTTAAAAGCAACACAACATCTCCTGTTCTTGAGACAGTGGTCTTAGTATCTGCATCATAGAATTATTTAATTTAGATAAGTTGTAGCACATGCAGTGATACTATAGGTACGAGTTTATAGTTTGTTTATACACCACTGCCTATTGTACATAAGTCTTTTACAATACTTACCTACAGTATGCATCAAATTCATGCAAAAAATACCACAAAGACTCAATCAATTAACCTCATATGATATCACTCATATGTTATTACTACTATATATGATAGTGTTAGAAATCTTTGGGACAAACAGACACCACAGGAGTCACCGGGCCGAGCTTAATGTTACCTACATGTTCAATAAAGTGTAACCCAGCAGTTTGAAAGCGTAGCAGAGTAGCTTCTTTCAATGAAATGAAACTGATGTTGCAGCATTTAGTGCCGACAGTGCTGGTCGATGCTTTTTAAATTCCATCAGTCCAGGGTATTTTTTTTGTCTTGTTTTCGTCATGAAAAAAAATAATTTATTTTTTTTTCTAGTCTCTTTTGATAAAATTAACACAATTAACACTAAGTTGAAAGATCCAGATATCCTCTTGGATCTGACAAGTGATGTGTTTGCTAACTCACCCTTTTCACATTCTTTGAAGTAATTTGATCTGTGAATAATAATTAGATTAATTGTTATCATATCTAGGGGCGACACGGTGGTGCGGTGGGTAGCACTGTTGCCTCACAGCAAGAAGGTCGCAGGTTCAAGACCGCCTTGGGCCTGGGTCTGGGGCCTTTCTGTGTGGAGTTTGCATGTTCTCCCCGTGTCTGCGTGGGTTTTCACCGGGTACTCCGGTTTCCTCCCACAATACAAAAAACATGCTCAGGTTAATTGGTAAACTCTAAATTGCCCATAGGTGTGAGTGTGAGAGTGAATGGTGTGTGAATGGTGTGTGTGCCCCACGATTGGCTGGCGACCATCTGGGGTGTATCCCTGCCTCTCGCCTTAACGCGCTGGGATAGGCTCCAGCAGACCCCTGCGACCCCGAAAGGGAATAAGCGGGATAGACAATGGATGGATGGATGGTTATCATATCTCTTGAAACTCAAGTATGCCCTGTGTTGAAACATTGCTATCATTTGAAACATATGCTCTGATATTTCCTCAAATAATGAACGCAGCTGGGAGGTATAAAATCTGAGCTCTGCACAACACCAAAGGTGGCGTTTTGGAATGATCATTCTCTGCAGAGCGAAACGGTGACTAAACAGAAGAGTGCTCATGTGACAGCCTTCAGCATCGCTCCATTTTTAACGAATTCATTATTTTCATTTCAACTGACTGAACTGTCAAAAGCAGATTTTAGTTATGTGGTGTAGTCGCTGTCAATGCACCAACTTGTTATTTTTGAGTGGGTTTATCTTTATTTGGACTTAGGGTCTAAAGATGGAGAATGTTGTGTTGCTATGGGGAATTTGGGATGTTTATCTAAATATATCAAATTCATTTGCATGTTATATATTATTTAATTATATTATCCCCTTTTGGAGTTTTGTATGAGATGGTCTGTGTTAAGTCCCTGTATTTAAAACCTTTTAGGTTGAGACATCTCTTACAATTTCTGTTCTCTACAATCTTTTTGTCTGTTTTGGGGTTAAACAGAAACAAAAGTAGAAGCCTGGCAGGCTTCACAAATGCTAATTAGAAGCTCTTAGTTTATTCTTAATTTCCATGGAATGTCACATTGTGTGCTAAACAATTCGAAAGACCATCACAAAATTAGAAGTACAGCAAACAAAAACTTAAAGTGCAGTTATCTCTTATTCTTTAATCGAAAATAGCCTCTGGGTTAATTAACAATCTGTTAAAACGAGAGGGGGACCAGGCTTACGAACCGAATAAAACATGAGCTTGCAGATTTGTTTGGTTCCAGGGCGACTCCTGAACTCATTCACACAATACTGCAAGACTTGCTGTAGAGAAGTTAGAAGAAACCTTATAATATAAACAGGTTGTTTTTAAAAACTGAGAATCTCACTCCAGAGATCTAAATTTCTAAAAATAAAGACAGAATAGCACTGCTGTATGCTTGATTTAGGCATTTAAATGGAATATTGAACAAAACACTTTGTTTCTGTAAGTAGTTGCATTTATGTACTTGTATATAATGAATCCACTAGAAAGGCCATTCTCATGTGACTTAATAAACCACCAAGGGGGATGAGTTGTGCTTCGCATCATCAACATGAGGTCAATGCCTTTAAATCAGCCTGTCTATGAGTTTTATTGGTGCAGGCAGCAGGGTAATTAGAGTCTGACCTATCAGGTTAAATGTTCAAAAACAAATTTTCAATCAGTGCACATTCATATATTTAGATTCAAGATGTCTGTTGTGCCTTGTTGGACTGCATAAAATTGTGTGTGTGTGTGTGTGTGTGTGTAAGATTATATTTTAATGAATTATCTTTTTGTTGTGGACTAAAGGTTGGGACAAAGCTAGACATTTTGAGGATGCCATCTTGGGCAGTAGTTAACATCATTTTCTGATATTTTCCATACCAAACAACTAGATGATCAATCAGAAGCAAAAAAAAAATCTGTACTGAAATTAATTGTTGGCTGCAGCCATAATCACAATTTTGTGGTAATGTGTTTTTATTTTATATCACTGTTAATTACATCATATACATATAATATTGACCTGGATACATTTTCTGTCTATGTAGTAAATGTGTTTGCATCCAGATAGAAACAGAAGTTGACTGAGAAAAACAGACCTAATGATCACTAATCAACTTCATATTTAGTTTTGCAAGTGGCATTTCTGCCCGCTAAACCCTGACACCAATCAAGTGGCAGAATAAAGTGTGGTGAAATTACAGCCCTGCGTGATTAGAACCATAGGTTATTCACACACTACTGGTTTCTTTCTCTCCACATTTCTGTACCAGGCAATTAGTAGTTATGGTTAGAATAGTAGAGCCACTAGAAATTTAATTAAATTAAACTTGATTGTGTACTAAAAGTAAATTGCTGACATATTTATTTGTTGCAGCAAAAATATACTCAAATTTGATCATTTGTAGCAATACACAGGTTGTGGATGATTGATTAGAGACTATTTAACAATCATGACTTTTTTGGAATTTGCAAAGACAAAACAAGGCACAATCGCAAAACTTGCTCATGGCACAGGCAGGGTACGTAATATTTTAAAGGTGTCAAATACAGTACCTTTGTAAAATATGGCTTTCCTTGGCTTGCTAGGTAATTTCCTACCCCAGCAGCCAGGACACTGACGTTAAAGGCTGAGCAAAAAATCAGCTTGTGTATGTGAATTAGATTTTTGACGTGAATAGGAAATAATAGACTATTGAAACACATTGTGGTTGCAGGTGCAGGTTACTGAGATAAACTGGAAGCAAGCCAGTAGGGAGGAAGTGCAGACAGCTGTCCATACCTGTTCCCTTAGAAGCAGCTACAAATAGAAAAACAGAATCACAATAAAGCAGCAGCAAGTACAACAAACTGGTGCAGTCTTTCCATTGAGAAGTAACAGGCATTTTTAGCAGATTCAATTGAATTAAGCCTCATTTGAGTAGGAAACTGTGACATGCTTCAAGATAAAAAAAATGTTTTTAGGATGTCTGGTTTTATTTTCTGCTCTGTTACTGATCAAACCTCCCCTTTTTATTTCAGGCTGGTTTACCATGGCCCCACCTATGCTGGCTTTCCTCTACTGCTTTGCACAAATTGGACTTGAGTGGACTTGTCACCCACCATGAGTTACCTTGAATTTCTATCTGAAAAGAAATCCCTGGAAAACCTGAGTCAAGTAACTCGTCCTCACCAGCCAGAATGTCTGTGGCGATTCTTGCTGTTAGCCTTTCAAACCTGTCAAAACCGGGCTGAAGTGCACCATATCTCTTTCACAACCTGCAGGGCCAGGAAAAATCTGTCTGTAAGCCAGAAGACATAAAGAAGCAATGATTGTTCTTTGGAATAAACAAACATGTTCTATACTTTTAATGCAAATGGTAATTATGTGTTTATTACTATAAATTGTTCTTATAAAAGTGAATGCTGAGTCATGTTTTCTTCCCAGTAAGCTGCTATGAATCATGGATCCAAGAAACTGTTAAAGAAAATGTGGACCCTGAATATGGACTCAGGGTCTACATCTTGGTTGTTCTGATAAGGTATTCCTCAGTGATGTGGTAAGTTGGAGAAATGTCCATTTACTATTTTACAGTCCTCCATTAGCTGACGTGTATTCAAGAAAATTATTCATTGTCATTAATTTCCCTGTGGGCATAATAATGGTGAAGGAGAATGACACAATAGATACATTAAAGCGTTAGATGATCGAAGTGGAAATCCATAAGTAGGGAAAATGCAAGGTGTGTTGCTTTCACTAATTCATACTGTCAAACCCTTTATTGTCAAAATGTATCAAACATATCAAGTCATCAATACACTGTAAAATGACAGTAGTGATAAACATTTTATGCTGTCTTTTATTTAGCAAACATAAGCATTGTTGCAAAAATACAATATACAGTACTACTCGGAAAATTAGAATATCGTGTAAAAGTTGTTTTATTCGGGCAATTTAACATAAAAGGTGAAACTAATACATTTTATAGTATTATTAAATGCAAAGTCAGATATTTCAAGCTTTTATTTGTTTTGATTATGCTCATTAGAACTTACAGCTTCAGAAACCTGAAATTCAAAAACTCAGAAAATTAGAATATTGCTTGAAATCAATTTAAAAAAGGGATTTTAAATACAAAAATGTCAGGCCTCTGAAAATAAAATGTTGCATCTGTACTTAGTACTTGGTTGGGGCCCCTTTTGAACGAATGACTGCCTTAATCCTGCGCGGCATGGATGCTACCAGGTTGTGGCACATCTCCGGTGTTATGGAAGACCAACATGCTTCAATCGCGGCCTTGAGCTCTTCTTTATTGTTTGGTCTCTTCCCGTTCAGCTTTCTCTTGGCAATGCCCCACAGATTTTCTATGGGGTTCAGGTCAGGTGAGTTTGCGGGCCAATCAAGCACAGTAATCCCATGGTTGTTGAACCAGGATTTTGTACTTTTGGCAGTGTGGGCAGGTGCCAAGTCCTGCTGGAAGATGAAATCTGCATCCCCATAAAGCTGGTCCGCTGAAGCAAGCATGAAGTGCTCTAAAATGTCCTGGTAGACAGCTGCGTTTATGCTGGACTTGATAAAGCACAGAGGACCAACACCAGCAGCTGACATGGATCCCCAAGTCATCACAGCCTGGGGAAACTTAACACTGGACTTCATGCATCTTCCATTTTGCGCCTCTCCGGTCTTCCTCCAGACTCTGGGACCTTTGTTGCCAAATGAGATGCAAAACTTGCTCTCATCAGAAAAGAGGACTTTGGACCACTGGGCAACAGTCCAGTCTTTCTTTTCTCTAGCCCAGCTAAGGCGCCTCTGGCGTTGCTTGCTCGTGAGGAGCGGCTTGACAACAGGAATACGACATTTGAAGCCCATGTCCAGCATCCTCCTGCGTGTCGTTTCTCTTGAAGCAGCAACTCCAGCTTGAGTCCACTCCTTATGAAGTTCCCCCACACTTTTGAATGGCCCTTTCCTGACCATCTTCTCCAGGCTGCGGTCATCCCTCCGGCTTGTACACCGTTTTCTTCCACACTTCTGCCTTCCACTTAACTGTCCATTAATGTGCTTTGACACAGCACTCTGAGAACATCCAGCTTCTTTTGCGATCACTTTTTGTGTCTTACCCACCTTGTGCAGGGAGTCAATGATGGTTTTCTGCACAACTGTCAGATCTGCAGTCTTCCCCATGATTGTGAATTCTTCTAAACCAAAGACACAGGCTTTTTAAAGGCTCGGGACCCTTTTGCAGGTGTTTTGGATTACTTACCTGATTAGTGTGTGACACTTTGAGCCTTCAATACTGAAGCTTTTAACAGTATTCTAATTTTCTGAGTTTTTGAATTTGAGGTTTTCTGAAGCTGCAAGTCCTAATGAGCACAATCAAAACAAATAAAAGCTTGAAATATCTCACTTTGTTTGTAATGAGTCTATAAAATGTATTGGTTTCACCTTTTATGTTGAATTGCATGAATAAAACAACTTTTACACAATATTCTAATTTTCCGAGTAGTACTGTAAAAGTTGTCGCCAGAGACGCAAATCCGGACATCTATTGTAATGAAATAACTGCAAAACCACAGCTCTATGAAAACAGAACGAGATTTTTCTGGCACAAAAGTCACCACCAGGGTTATTATAGAAGAGGGCAAAGAAGTGGCAAAAGCTTAGGAGAAATCAGGACCTCAAATCAAGCAGCCATGAGGAGGCCTTGGTCGAGACCAAATACCCGGCCGTACGCTCGACAATGGGTGCAAGCAAGTACGATGGGGGATAAGTTCAGGCCCCCTCCTGTACCTAGGATGCCTGTGACAGCCACAGAAGTTAGGCCCTCTTCTGAACCTTGAATGCCGATAATGGAACCAGAGGTTGAACGCCCTCTGTTGCCCGAACCAAGCATTACTTGGTTAACACAACTTTTCTCCAACCATCTGGAAAGGCTGCACTTACCTATGACGAAGCGGTCTCCCAGATTGAGGGGATTTGTGAGTAGTATAGAGTCAAGAAAATTAGAGATAGGTTAGGTAAAGAGATATATTGTTGTATTGTTTTTATAACCTTTTTACTCATCTTATATTTGCTCTGAGCTCTTACATATCTTAAATAAAGCATTCTTTTTACATTTAAAGTAAAGGTCTACTAGCTTTATTGTTTGATTTTTTGGGTGTTTTAAACGGGTTGCCCCTCAGGGGCTCCTGCCTCCTGACTGCTCTTCGTCTCCTCAGTGACACCTCCCGGTGTCGGACTTCACAGGGCTTGACTCGCTGGAGGTCTTCGCTTCCCCTGGCTCCAGATTATGATCCGGTACCGGACCTGGACACGGAACTGGGACCGCACCTGGAACTGGAACTGGAACAGGACCTGGACCGGGGTTCGGAACTGGGATTGGACCGTCCAGTTTTCGACCTTGTCGGGCCCCATGTTGGGCACCAAAATTGGGTACCAGGTATTTGGTCTCGACCGAGGCCTCCTCGTGGCTGCTTAATTTGAGGTCCTGATTTCTCTGAACCTTTCGCCACTCCTTTGCCCTCTTCTTTAATAACCCTGATGTTGACTTTTGTGCCAGAAAAATCTTGTTCTGTTTTCATAGAGCTGTGGTTTTGCAGTTATTTCGTTACCATAGATGTCTGGATTTGCATCTCTGGCGAAAGTAAATGATTGACAGGTTTTCAAGTTTTATGAACACTAAAACGTTTGTCTGGCTGTACTGTAATCATCAAATTTTGTCTGTGTGTCCACAGAGACAGTGTTTCCTGTTGCGGTTTGGGAAAAGTATTGATTATAATAATAAGAAGAATTCTAATCATAAAAGAGGGACCTGGCCTCATTACTTCCCAATGTGTGTTTGCCCTTTTATGCTACTATAGAAACTATGGACAAATCCAGTTGGAATATATATATATATATATATATATATATATATATATACAGTGGCTTGCGAAACTATGTGGCCCCCTTGAACTTTGTGACCTTTTGCCACATTTCAGGCTTCAAACATAAAGATATAAAACTGTAATTTCTTGTGAAGAATTAACAACAAGTGGGACACAATCATGAAGTGGAACACACTTTATTGGATATTTTAAACTTTTTTAACAAATAAAAAACGAAAAATTGGGCGTGCAAAATCATTCAGCCCCTTTACTTTCAGTGCAATAAACTCTGTCCAGAAGTCAACTCAAGTCTCTGTATAAATGCACCTGCACTGTGATAGTTTCAGAGGTCTGTTTAAAAGTGCAGAGAGCATCATGAAGAACAAGGAACACACCAGGCAGGTCCGAGATACTGTTGTGGAGAAGTTTAAAGCTGGATTTGGATACAAAAAGATTTCCCAAGCTTTAAACATCCCAAGGAGCACTGTGCAAGCAATAATACTAAAATGGAAGGAGTATCAGACCACTGTAAATCTACCAAGATCTGGCCATCCCCCTAAACTTTCAGCTCATACAAGGAGAAGACTGATCAGAGATGCAGCCAAGAGGCCCATGATCACTCTGGATGAACTGCAGAGGTCTACAGCTGAGGTGGGAGAATCTGTCCATAGGACAACAATCAGTCGTATACTGCACAAATCTGGCCTTTATGGAAGAGTGGCAAGAAGGAAGCCATTTCTTAAAGATATCCATAAAAAGTGTCATTTAAGGTTTGCCACAAGCCACCTCGGGAGACACACCAAACATGTGGAAGAAGGTGCTCTGGTCAGATGAGACCAAAAATAAACTTTTTGGCAACAATGCAAGACGTTATATTTGGCGTAAAAGCGGCACAGCTCATCACCCTCAACACACCATCCCCACTGTCAAACATGGTGGTGGCAGCATCATGGTTTGGGCCTGCTTTTCTTCAACAGGGACAGGGAAGATGGTTAAAATTGATGGTAAGATGGATGGAGCCAAATACAGGACCATTCTGGAAGAAAACCTGATGGAGCCTGCAAAAGACCTGAGACTGGGACGGAGATTTGTCTTCTAACAAGACAATGATCCAAAACATAAAGCAAAAGCTACAATGGCATGGTTCACCAAAAAACATATCAAGGTGTTTAGAATGGCCAAGTCAAAGTCCAGACCTCAATCCAATTGAGAATCTGTGGAAAGAACTGAAAACTGCTGTTCACAAACGCTCTCCATCCAACCTCACTGAGCTCGAGCTGTTTTGCAAGGAGGAATGGGCAAAAATATCAGTTTCTCAATGTGCAAAACTAATAGAGACATACCCCAAGCGACTTGCAGCTGTAATCGCAGCAAAAGGTGGCGCTACAAAGTATTAACTCAATGGGGCTGAATGATTTTGCACGCCCAATTTTTCATTTGTTATTTGTTAAAAAAGTTTAAAATATCCAATAAAGTGTGTTCCACTTCATGATTGTGTCCCACTTGTTGTTGATTCTTCACAAGAAATTACAGTTTTATATCTTTATGTTTGAAGCCTGAAATGTGGCAAAAGGTCACAAAGTTCAAGGGGGCCACATAGTTTCGCAAGCCACTGTATATATATATATATATATATGTATGCAGCCAAACCTCAACCCTGTCAGCACACCATGTGGAAATGGGTTCAATCCCTCATTGCTACTTTGTCAAACCTTTTAAGCCAGACAGTCAGAAACCTATAAATTAAGCTATGAGACAAACATTGACATCTAAAGTGAAGATGAAGAAGACTTTCAGACTTCCCCCTTAAACCTGTTCTTAAAACTAGCAAAACACAGCTCATAGCGTTCAGATATTAGGACCCAATTCTCAAAGTGTAGATGTTAAGAAATGCGCTTGCGTGGGTTTGACTCTGAAGCATCATTGCAGCATGCATACGGTGGTTTGAATCCACTAGTAGAAAAACTGCCAGCAGGCAGTTTTTTGAGGCTGTGCATTTGATCTTCACTGAAATTAGTAGCCCAAGATCCAAAATTAAGATCATAAGAGAAACCTTTGTAGTGTGAAGATGACTCAAGGTGTGTTGAAATAAGTTGTAACCCTATAAAATCAGGTGGCATTTCTCCCCTGTAGTTTCACAGATGCGGAAGCTGGGGTTATGGAAGGGGAAACCAACAATGGCTGCACGTTGAGATGAACACTACTACTAATTCTAAAAGTTGTTGTGTGGGACCCATAAAAGTTTGGTTTGGGCTGCACATACTGTATACATCCCATATGCTTTTGCTCTCAGTTCCTATGGTGACTCCATGTACAAGGAAATCATATATTATATATGCTGTTCATTTGGTCACCTGAATGTCATTTTAAAACTCACTGGGAAAAATAATTGTGAACCATTCTTTAATATAAAACATGCTCATTAAAGTCTGTGGTGCTATACAATACAATATTATGTTTACTGATGTTGATTTCACACAAGAGGTTCAATATCAATACTCTCTGATTATATTTTGACCATCTTGACAGTGTTGTGCATTTTCACTTCTCTTCACAATTCACAGTAAATACACTTTAATCCAGTCTTTTTGTTAGCTTTCAAAGGCAACCTCCATTCTGCAGGTACTAATATAAGGCTGCCTCAGAGAACTCATCTGTGCCTTTGTGTCTTTTGAGCTAAGAAAATGGGATCTGGAAAAGATCTGATCCTCTTTTTGTGAAAAGTGTGTAGAGCAAAGCAAACTGCAGGGTGTGGCTTTCAGGAAGCTTAGTTTGGGCATTTGAAGTCAAAAGTACCTTTGCTGAGATTTATTATTAAAGTAAATCGTTCAAGTTTCCTCAGTATTTCATGTTTTTCAATTGGTAAACCATCATAAAGTCCATACACTAGGCTGCATTTATTAAAAAAAAAGTGGATAACACAAGCTATGTTGTCAATAAATGCACAGTGTAATCTCTAATGGGCCTCCAGAGTTTCCATTAGTTGATTTCTGGGATTATCACATCTGTGAGACTAAGTAGGATCAGTGTGAGCAGGGTTCAGCGAGGAATCCTCTTAAATGAGCACAAAACTGTGAGGTTTATCTGACATAAGAAGATCAGTGAATACACCTGCTGAGTTACACTTTCTTAGAAAGGTGCCCCGATCAGAGACAGGGGAGCAAAAAAAAGGGGGTCAGAATAGATTGTATACAATATCATAGATTCGCCAAAGAACAACATAGGTACAGTATGTATAAAATATTTATTATGAAGTAATAGTAGTACAGTATGTTGCAGTTCATAACAGAGAGTTCTCATTGTGCTTAAAATAATTACATTTCTGATCACATTACATGTGTGAACATAAAGGCATGTGCATATTACATTAACCATATTTAAACTGCTCTGTCTTTAAAAACTAAACATTGCAATATAATTTGTGCATATATAATTATTTACTGTAGGGTTTTTACAACTTGGCAGCTTTTTCTGGAGCTGACCACAAAAATAGTTCTGTGTTCAAATCATTTCAAAGGAGAAACAGCAATTTGAACAAGGAGTACAGGCCAGTATGAAGGCACAGTGTTGCATGCTTCTCTGTAGCAGTCAAAGGTAATACATGTTTCTAACACTTCCCTAGTCCTGTCATTTAAAAATTAATATCCAGGAGTATTTGCAGGTATTTGATGATTCATTTTCAGAACAATATGCAAAATTGGTGGTACTATTTGGTACAATTTTTAAGAACAAAAAGTTGGTAAGTTCATTTAGTAGTAAGTGCGGACTCGATGTGTTTGGGTTGATCTGTAGTTTTCAATTTACAAAAGACTGATACAGAATTACAATATTATTCTTTAACACAGAGAAAATACTTTTATTATGTAGTTATTCTATGATTAACAATATGTTAGCATACAAGATTCTTTCCAGTATACAATGGAATATATTTATTTTTCTATCACATGAAACCCTCACAAAAAAGTTAAAAATGTACTGGAAATTAGTAGGAAAGTAAGACTTTAGAGATATGTAAAACAAACTATTAGCAACACTGTTTTTAAGAAACAACTTCATATGCTAATTCAGTTTGACATACAAATACTCACTGAAAACTCTGTATTTTTTATGAAGAATTAAATTGTTAAATTGTTTTGTAAATTAACAACAACATAAGAATCCAAATATAGAAATACACTTTATCATCATTATACTGATGTGCAAGACAGCAAGACAACAATACAACGAAATTGTGATTGCACTCCCTGAGTTTGCTCAAATAGGATGAGTTGTACAGTACCGACTTTTTTTTTGTTTAATAATTGATAACAAATTGCACCATTTTTTTTTTGTAAATGTCCTGAAATTGAAATGTTAAATAACCACAAATACAAATTACATTCCCAGAGAATTAATATAGAATGAATGGATCTATAAGATAAATTATAAATATAATTCAGTGAATGTAATTTAAGTAGTGCTGCAGTATTATAAAAGTCCTTCATACTTGGTATCTTATGGTTTTCCAAATCCACTGATTGTATCTTTGTATATAAATGTCAGAGCACAATGCAACATATTGCTTTCAAAGGGCTTGCCACAGAATTCTTGAGTTCACCTACATCTGATTTAGTGCTGTATATCTATGGTGTTAGAAAAAAAAATTGAGAAAGTACTCTTAGAGGTGGCATCGAAATCACAAAGTGCCAAATTTTCATTGATTTTATTTAAATAAATCAGTCTGATCTGGATCATGTATCCAGACAAGCTAAAAAGACAAACCACAGTGAAAAGATGACAAATACTGTGAGAAAACAATGTGTCCAACGAATAAGAGATACAGGGTTTTGAAGTTTTGCCATTCAAAATAAAACTTGTGTGTTACATATTCTATCATTCATCTGCATCATGATGGTATGAAACAGCAGCTTTTTGTGGCTTTACCATAAGTTTATCAAGGAAAACTTAAATCATAACTTAATGTAAATACAATGCAATACAATGATTTCATGAAAATAATAATAAATTATGTCAAAATAAGTATACATGATCAATTAACCAATTGTGCATTATTTGATATTTCACACCTTTACCTTCCCCATAACATGCCTTAAAACATCAAGAGCAGACACATATTCACAATCCACATCCATTTGTATTCATAAGTTTTTACAGTGGAATGACTACTTTAACAAGCTCTGCAGAGTCATAGCTATCAAAATATTTGCTCTAGTATCATGACTAAGGATCTTAAAATAATGAATTTTTAATCACAAAATAACAGGAAACTTTAACAAAAAAGATGGGTTAGGAACGAGAATTAAGTCAATATTTCGATAACATTAGACAAAATTTCGCAATACTAAGGTTACATATTTTAAAATTATAACAATTTTTCACCTTTATCAAATTGGCAGAATTGGGCTTCCACAAGATCCCGTCACACCAACACAGAGCCTCTATTAGGGCAAATCTATATAATTTGTGGAGTTGGTTTCCCTACCATGAAGGAAGGGAATGTTTTCCTTTTTTGGCCTCATTTTGATTAATGGACTCCAGCCCTGTGAGCAGCAGAATAATGAAAGTCTGAGATATTCCAAGTCATAGAGTGCGTTTTGCTCTCTAGGATCAAATGTCTTTGTAAAATAGACAGCCATAAAATCCACAAATACAAGCTATCACTCAAATGAGTCCTCACCTCAGAGATGACGGTGCCATTTTTTTTGTAAGCTGAATTTTTGATGCACCTGGGGGCAAAAGGAGTATGTGGGAGGAACCTCAACATGTTTCTCATCTCTACAGCATCTCTCTCTCAGCTTGTCACTTGTCTTGATAAGTGGAAAGGCATGCTAGGAATATAAATTATCAATACAAATAGTAAATTATATATAATAGTGGTTATTTCTTGCTGTGTACAAGAATAATTTTATTGTACTAAAGATACTGTGAAACAGAGCAGTAAAGCTCCCACCTTTAAACCACTTTTGAGGTCTTGCCCACAGTAACAAATTTATTTATTTTAAACCTATATATTTTTGAATGTTGTTGGACTTTATTACATTATTCATTGTTTTATAGAGAACTGATGATGTTTTAGCACTACAGGCCACCACAATAATTCAATAGTCCTCATTATTTCCTGAAAGCGTAATTCATGGCCCAGCTTTGCCCGATGTTTCTGTTTCTGCAGACTGATGGTTTTGTAATAAATGAAGGAAAATGATTTTAAATCACCACATAAAAGCACATTTTGCTCCCACCCATATTGCATCTGTCTGGTTTCTAATATTAGTACAGGTTTGTAATAAAATGATGTAGGGGGTGAAACCAATGGTAATTCCTTTAATCATCTCAGTCAAATATAACCACATGTCAAAAAGGATAGTTTCAGTATTTTTTTTTTTTAACTTTTTTTTAATTGTTGATCTGATCTGATTGAACATCTGAAACTAGCTTCAGCTTATGGATTTTTCTGTTGAATGTTGTTATTCTTTACTCTTTAATGCCATTTGCCTATGAAATAGAAAAATAAAATTTAAATAGGAAATCATGAAATTTACCAATCCTTGGTTACTCTTTATAACAATAACTAATACGAGGATTTCTAGTCAGGTATTAGAACGCATCACAGCAAAGAGATCGCTCTAGTTAAGGTTTCAAATGATATTCTCAATGCGTCTGATAAAGGATTCATTTCCATCCTTGTTCTGTTAGATCTTAGCGCTGCATTTGACACAGTCGACCATCAAATCTTGTTACAGAGACTAGAGCATCTTATTGGTATAAAAAGGACTGCACTAAGCTGGTTTAAGTCCCATCTCTCAGATCGTTCCCATTTGTTCATATCAATAATGTTTCTTCTATCCATACCAAAGTTAATCATAGGGTTCCACAAGGTTCTGTGCTTGGACCAATACTTTTCACTCTCTATATGCTCCCATTGGGTAAAATCATTAGGAAACACTATTAATTTCCACTGTTATGCTGACGATACACAACTGTATCTATCAATTAAGCCGAATGAAACCAATCAGCTAGCTAAACTTCTAGCTTGTCTTAAGGATATAAAATCCTGGATGATCTGCAGTTTTCTTCTACTAAATTTAGACAAAACAGAAATCATTGTACTTGGGTCCGAAATCCTGAGGAACTCAATATCCAGTGATATAGCTATTCTGGATGACATCTCCCTGGCCTCTAGCCTCACAGTGAAAAACCTGGAAGTCATTTTCGACCAAGACTTGTCATTCTCTGCCCACATTAAACATATTTCTACGACTGCCTTCATTCATCTACACAACATAGCAAAGGTCAGACACTTCCTATCTCTGAAAGATGCGGAAAAACTTATCCATGCATTTGTTACTTCCAGGCTTGACTACTGCAATTCTTTATTGTCCGGTTGTACCAAAAAGTCTTTAAGGACTCTCCAGCTGATCCAGAATGCAGTTGCATGTTTATCAACTGGCATTAGAAATAGGGAGCATATCTCACCTGTATTATCCTCTCTACACTGGCTTCCTGTGAAATCTCGAATAAAATTTAAAATCCTGCTCCTCACCTATATAGCGCTCAACGGTCAGGCGCCATCCTACCTTATGGATCTCTTAGTCCCATATCACCCATCGAGAGGATTACGTTCCCAAAATGCAGGCTTATTGGAGGTTCCTAGAATTTCTAAAATTAAAATGGGAGGCAGAGCCTTCAACTTCCAGGCTCCTCTCCTGTGGAATCGTCTTCCAGTCTCAGTCCGGGGGGCAGACCCTTCCTATATTTAAGAATAGGTTAAAAACGTTCCTGTTTGAAGAAGCATGTAGTTAGGGCTGGCCCTGGCTGGCCTAGTTATAGTTATGCTGCGATAGGTTAGTCTGCCGGGTCCTCATGAGATGCTCTGAGCTTCTTTTTCTTTTTCCATCTGTGATACTGATGAACCACTATTGTACTTTTAAATCAGCTGTGTTTCCGGAGTCCTGCCCTGTGTTTTCTGTGTTTTCTCATTCACAGAGCATGCTGCAGTGCAGCCACTGAGGGATCTACGGATGTTGGAGGGTCTGATGTCCTGGTTCACCTGGAAGCTGTGATGGATCCTGCGCCTCAACCTCCACTTACACCCAAATTGATTACATTTCTGTTTGTCTGTTTGTAATGTCCAATTTTCCCTGTAATGTTTCCACCTGCACACATCATCTACTGCAGCCTGTCGGGATCCCTCCTCTATTAAAGGTTTTTTTAGTGAGTTTTAACTTGTACGATGTGAGGGTGTAAGGACAGGGGATGTTGTGTTGCTTTTGTACAAACTGTAAAGCCTGTTGGGGCAAATCTTTGATTTGTGATTCTGGGCTATAGAAAAAAATAAATTGAATTGAATTGAATTTTTTCTGAGTATGAATTTCATTAGAATTTAAAATAATAAGAATAAATAATGATGTTACACACATATATATATATATAAATTATAATATAATATATAATATATTAATTAATAAAAAACTAAACAAAACATTACTATTATTAAGTATTTCTAGTGTCTTTGCAGTATTCTGCAATTTAGCTTTTCATAATGATAATCATTAGCCTCATATAACATTTTTTTCAACTTATTTTTTTAGCCAAATTGAGATATTGGCATAACTTTACTCTCTTACCATTGATGTATTATCATGTCTTTCTGCCTCTGTGTCATTGGTCAATCCCAACATATGTTAGAACCCCAAAACACTATGTGCCTCAGTCATTCATTTGACTTAGACAGCTTTGATACAACCATACTTTACAAGTTGATTTTTTCCGTTTTCTAGACACTAAATTTACTTTCAGTCAAATAAATGGATTGTGAACTGTGTACTTAAACTTAAAATGGCCTTTTTGTTCCTAGGCATGATAGATAAAGTTCACATTTATGTAAAATCAAGGCACAATTCCGCCTTCATTCAAGTCATTTTTTATCTGTTAGATAATTGATGATGGATCCATATCTTTTTGCATATTTGTTCACACATCCGATTGAATGTACTGTTAAAATGTCAATTCAAAAATAACAATAGAAAAACATTCCAATGTGATTTCTAAACATTGTGTTTTTTCTTATTTTCCAAAAACCGAAATAAAGTTATATTTCCAAGTTATATTTCAATAAATGGAAATATAACTTGGGCAATTATATTATGAGGCTAACAATGTTGGAGATCCATACTGAGGTGTAAAGTGTAACAGATGTCTTGCCTGTCTAAAGGCTTACTTCATTAAAGTTTCACATATTTGACTTTCTTCCCTATTTATTTCTGACTTGGATTTCATGTGGTAATGTTGATGATGAATAATGAATCATGATGGTGTTACAAACAACTGGTGTAACAAATGTAAAAATCTTTCTCTGTGGATATTAAACTGAAGCTGGTTCAGTGTTGACATCTCAGTTGTCTTATTTACATGAATAAACTTTTATAACAGCCTGCAAACTCTGAACTTTTGTTTGGATTTTACAAAAAAGTATGTTTTGTTATGGACAAAATATGTGTTTATGGTCACCATGCATGGCTTTCATGCTGTGTATGTTGGATAACTTTTATTTTTTATCAAGCATATCTATCCATAGGTCATGGAAATGGGTTCTGCTGAAATATATCTTTGTAGATTAAGGTGCTTCATCAGAGTTATCTGTTGAATTATTCATAATCATCCTGGCAGTTGACATAATAAGAGGAGTTTGTCAATTGCTTGAGGAAAATTCTCTCTCTTTTTTCACGGTCATTAAAAAATCAATGCAAATATCTGGGTAAGTGGCCTCTATTATTCAAATACACACCATCTGCAATTTGAGGCTGGAATCTATTTCATGTGACATGCAAAGACACTTATAGAAATGATTCAATAACAAACCATAGGTCATGCTGTTTCTAATAAAGTCTCCCAAAGCAGATACAACTATGTTCTTCTGTTGACAATCAACTCTCATGAGTTTCACTTGAGATAAACCAAACTACTCAAGCTATTTTTCCATTAAAGTGCACTGGAAAAAAGTCTAAATTATATACAAACATACTGTCAGGTAATCTCCAAATTTTCCATGGTAAGATTCTTTGACACCAAAGTCTGAGCTACAACCTTGGCTTCCCAGCGTGACGTTCCCTTGTGAACCAACAGAACAATCTGGGACGAAGGCCAGTGAGGCTTAAAGACCACATTTTCCCTATTTTAAACTGTGTGGCCAGTGTGGCCTCAGCTATCCAAGTAATCTGGATATTACTGGATTCCAACGGAGTTCACAGTAAACCATTGCCTGACGAGTCTTCTGTGTTTCAAGAGAAGATGTCTTCTTTGTCAATTTCAGGTGACACTGGTCTAGAAATGTCAAAAAGATGCTGCGGAGAGCCAGTCACTGATTTTCTCGTTTTGAGGAGTTGAAGTGCTTCAGTGAGCTGTGCCTCTAGCCCTGATATTCGAACATTTAGATTATTTAGGTCGTCCTTCAACTCCAGTTTGAGCTCCTGCAGCGAAGCCTGAAGTGTTTGCTCTGGGATGGGGTAGAATGGGTGCCTGGTCTCTGGGGGTTGGACAGGACTGCGGTCTTGTGGGGTCAAGCGGAATTCACCTACCTTGTCCAGACGCAGATCGCTTTTGGTGATACCGCTGTCGCATGAGTCTGTCTTCTTCAGAGACATCTGGGATTCATGTCCCTTGGTCCGCTCAGGCAATGTTTCCATGGACTCAGCCTTGGACACTTTGTTCCAGTTGTCGGCTTTGGCTATTGACTCTTTGAAGCGGCCCCAGCCTTTCACTTTCACTGGCTCAGCAGCCCGGGAACCCACGACGGAAACTGGAGCAGGCACCTGCAGCTTCACCTTGTCTGGAGGAGCACAGCTGGGTGGCGTTAAAGGTGATGGCGTGGAAGATGAGGGGGTTGCCGGGCTTTCTGTCACAGTGATGATGCTGGTGGTGGTAATGGCCGTTTTAGCTAAAGGGACATCCATGAACATCGGCCCCTTCTCAATGTCGTGCTCGTCCAGTTCTGGCTTGTCTGTCACCAAGCGAGCTTCCTTCTGCTGGCGAAAGCGCTGGAAGAGTTTTCGTACTGGATGGTCTGGCGGCAAGTTCAGAGGGGCTTCATTTTTACGTCTCTGTCGCTCCTCTTCCTCCCGTTTCACATCACTAATTTTTCGGAAGATGATCTACAAAAGAATTTAAAGTTCTTATGATTCATCAGTGTATCTCTGACAGTACATGAGCATGTTATATTGCCTCTGTGTTGAGTCAGTTTAGTCTCCTGAATTAAAAAAATAAGAAAATATAACCAGATGGTTTGGTGTGCCTGCCTTATTGGTTGGATGTGTTTCAAATTACAAAGTGCTTGCTTTGTAAATGTCACCTTAAAGAGGCTATTCCCATGACACACAGGGAAAGTTCATATTGTGCCTCTAGCTTCAATTGGTGAAGACACACTGAACACAGCTGCTAATAAACAACTGTTTTAAGGATTTGTGTCGCCAATTTTAGCTTCACAGTTTCCTCTGTTTCCTGTTTCATGTTACGTGATGTCTGTCACTTTTTCCCTCTTCTAAGACTATGTACTATGTATGTAAATTGTCATTTTTAAGTGTGTCCTTAACATAATTGTCAAGTTCGCAAAATAAATACTGATACATGTTTTCTCACTGTAATGATTACTCCTGTTTATACTGACCACTGTCCTTGAAATCTCTGTAACTGAGCTAGTGAGTGCATACATTTGGTGGAAATTAACCAGAATCAATTAATCTATTAGCTATAGATAATCGAGAAATCAATTTGAGTCATTTTTTAGAAGACATTATTTAAGATTTTGGTTCCACTTCTCTTCTTTTAGAGTGCTATTCTAAAATTCAAAATTTTAGAATAGCTCCAAAACCAGGCTTTGTGATGTGCAATGATGTTTTTTTTTTTTGTTTTTTTTTACATTTTTATTATGTACTCTTTTGCCTTTCCTGAGCATGAGGCTGAATTGATTCATCCTTTTTGAAAACATCCATTTCACAGTCAATGTCTGCATCTTCTTACCACTTGAAAGCTTATTGTTTCCCAAGTTAGGAAACACAACCTCACATGTTTGAAGGCAGCTTTTAGCTCTTATTCCATCTATCTCAGGAAGTCCCTGCTGCATACAAGCAGAAGGTATAGGACCTTGGTGAATAGTTAGTTTATGCTGCAGATGAGATTGCCTCTTCATACGCAGGCAATTCATCTCAGATACCCTCTCTCGGAGAGGCTAACCTTATTATGAATGAGGTAATGATTGGTGGGTACACTTGTGTTGTAGATCACAGCTGTTCAATTTGGAATGAAGTATCTGAGACTGGCTTTGATATATAGAGACAATTTATTAGAACTGTGTTTTTTTTGCATGTGCTCCAGTTTGTGTCTTGTTGTTTAAGATATAATCTGTTATTAAGTAAAACCCTGCGTATATGTAGCAATAGGAATTATGTGCTACATATGTCTTGTAGCATTGTTGGCAGTAAGAAATAATAAAAGAAGGAAAAACTGTCAAAGTCTCCTGTGGTTCCCTTTCTGGCGGCGATCATAAAATCTGTACGTGCAGAAAAAAAGAACAGTCACACTGCAAAAACTGAAATCTTAATTTAAAAATGAATTCAGTATTGAGTATAATTATCTTATTCCACTGGCAGATTTTTTCTATGTGTCAATTTGAGCTTCTTTTAAGAACATAAGAAAAAATTAAATTAACTATAATCAAGACATAAATTTGAAATAAGTCAAATTATTTGCCAGTGAAATAAGAAAATAATACAAAAAGTTGGACAAATTAAAAGGCCTACTGAAGAAAGAGTAACAAGACAAAAGAGAATTAGCCGAAATCAGAAGACATTAGGTAGAGGAAAATTTAAAATCTGATTTTAATTATGATATTCAAATATATATTGAACAGCTATTGCTGCTGTTGCTATATATATATATATATGTGTGTGTGTGTGTGTGTGTGTGTGTGATTGACAAAAAAAGACAAAAAACAAGTGAAAACGAGTGAATTGAGTGAGCATGCTTGACAGACAGAATCCAGTAGTTAGTAGTTAACTTATTATTTTTTACAGACATGAGGGAGCTGAAATTTTTCCAACATATATAAAGTGCAGTTTGAGCTGACTTAATTTTTTTTCTTCTTCACCTTTTATGGAGTCACTCACCCTCTTGCGCAGGTTATAGGTGAGCAGCAGATTTCTGGAGAAGTGGTTAGAGAATGCTGTGTAGAACTCCAGCACCTTCTGCAGAGCATCGCGTTTGATGACATGGAGATCACAGTAAGTCAGAGCTCGGACGTTGGCGCAAGCTTGCGCAAGAGTCACCTCTTTCCAAAAAACATCCCCAAACACGTCTCCCTTACCTGCAGGGAGGATGCAAAAATTAAATCTGTGTTAAAGATCCTAGATCTCTAGTAACCTTGTCAGTATAAAGTTATATTGCAACAATTTCAAGGTATTTTTTTATAAAGAGCTTGTATGTTGTAACTAATAGATATACTGTAAAAATCCATAAATCATTTACTGCTACTACAGATAATTTCAGATTCAGATCTTTTATAGATCAAATTTGGCTGTAATATCCTATTTCTTTTCTAATTGGTGACAATGCAATCGTAAATACTGGTAATATTTTAGGCTAAATAGATGATTTTCTCACTCAGCAGGCAAAACCTGTCTGTGAAAGCACAAAAAGAAAAATTTGTAGTAAAAGGCTATAACTTGGAAAATTTCCACTTTAACTGGGACTACTTTTTTGTGAACTTAAGCTGAACTATTAATTCTAAACAGAGGTAAGAACTCCATTTTGTCCTCTATCACTTGGTGAGTGCTCTTTGAGAAGAAGTCTATTTACTGTTAGTATAGGCAGGAGTGTTACGGCCAGATCCGTCTGGTGATGAACTGGCATGATTCCACCGTGGCGATTTGTTTAACTTGTTGTTAGGAGCTTATAAGGTCTATTGGAAGCCACTAAACTCTCAGAGGTGTTTTTGAAAGTAACATGGCCAATCTCCCACAGCAGCCAGCTGTTTGGAGATTGCCAGAGAGCACCTTGTATGCTAATTATTTGGAGCTCACTCTACTGGGAGCTATGGGTCAGAGCTGAGTGTGGCTCCAAGCCTGCTATGAAAAGAATCAGGCATTACTTGTGCATGCTTAGCCGTTAGCAGAAACCATGTAGATGATCACGTGTGTTATATCTTTGTAGCTGTTTTGGCAGCCTTCCTGCATGCTCTAAGCAGCACCTGCCACCCAAATCAACAGGTTTCCAGTGGAAAAATGACAGTATTGTAATCTGTTAAAATCAAGTGTCAGCAGTTGGTGGCCATATATAGGAGTAAAAAAATCTCTATATGGGGCAGGTGTGTTCTATTAGCATTGAAAATTAAAAATCTTTTTACCATTAATAAATCCAGTCACTATAACATATTTTACCTGTTAAAATCCTGAATATGGGGGCAGCATTCAGTTTTATTCATATATTTAATGGGGAAACCTCAGCTACAACACTCAAATAAAAAATGTAATTATTATTTATACTAAAGTGTTTCAATCACACAATGTTACTTTTATAGTATCAATATATATCATTAATATCCAAATCAATAGAACAGGCAAATTGTTTAGTGTAATATCAGTAGTAGGGCTGCAAATATTAATAACTTTATTTCATTCAGATTTGAGCTGCCTTTGTGATTATTATATTGGATCATTTAACAAAATTATTAAATATCTTAAAGAATATGTTCTTCTTGTGTGATGTTTACGAATTTATGAACAAATAATTGATATTTGAACTCTACACTAATAATTATTTAACTTTGCAATGCAGATAATTCAGCATATTCCAATTTTTTTCTGATTTGGGTGTATTTCGGTAAGTATTTTTGTTTGCAATATTCTAGCTATATTTGCTCTGATACAGTAACATAAATTGAATCTGATATTCCATGACTTTACATGTTGTAGATTTCTATTGAAACCTGAAGAATAGACTTGGTGTATAAATGGTTAAACCTTCATTAAAGGATACTTTAATAAAAAAATTAAATGCTGGTAATTATATATCACCCACTAAACACTTGATTTTGCGCCAAACACTGTGTAGAGTATTGCTGACCTAGTTTAAAGAGAATTGCATCCAGGCATGCATTCTGGGAGAATATAAGGTTGTAGCACATAATAGACAATTTAAGCAGTTGTGAAAGCAAAACAGTTGCGGTTATTTGAGGAGCACAGTCAGAGTTGACCATATTGGTGAGTCAGAGTGGAAAAAAAATCTCAAAAAAGGCTATATTAATTAACCCCAAAAATATGTAAAAACAACTTCTCATACATGATTCCTGCAGAAAATGCATGAATTTAATTTTTTGTCTGAAACATATGATTACATTTTTGAACCTTTTGATAACACCATGAAAGCATTTAAGCATTAAAATTGCAAAAGGTGCATTCATAAAAAATATTTACTGTAGAGCTGCTGTACATATTTGTCTGTTGAGATTAGTGTGAGAATTAGATGAGACATTGCATCTTGAATATGTACATTATGCGCTGTTTCTCATTTGCAGTGCCATTAGGCTGTTAATGAAAATGTAAGAGTAGTAACTTATTTATCACTTGGGGCTCCTTTACAGTCTCTTTATAGGTCAATAGCATCAGCCTGACAGTATAATGATTGCTTTATTACTTGTATCTGGCTATTGACAAAAGACAGCAAAGACAGTTTGGCATTGCCAGAGCATGTTATCAACTATATCAAATATTTGCAGGAAAATTTAAATAGCAAATGCTCTGCTGGGATTTAATTTTAACCAATTTAAACAAAGTAAACTATCTTTTCTATCTTGATAAAGCATATACAAATAAAGATTTTTAAAAAAGTAGTTGTTTGATACCATAAAGATGAAGAAGAAGAAGAGTGACTGGACTCACAGATGGGATGTACATGTTTTTTAATGTTCAACACACTGCTCTGCTAACCACAGTATGTGTAGTAAATGGTGAAATGATAATAAGTCATTTTGTGTTTCACATTATTTTAATAACTTGTTCATTAACCTATCCATCCATTCATCCATCTTGGAGTTTCAGTGTAGTTTATACTTGTAGGTTATACTAAAGATGCTGCAGCTAGTGTGTAGAGTGCATTTGTGACTCCTTTAGAGTCAGATTTATAAATATATAAACCCAAAATGGTAACAGCATTCTACTCTCTCTCTCTCTCTCTCTCTCTCTCTCTCACACGTAAGGTACGTATAAAAGTACATAAAGATAAGAAAAAACTTTACAATATATTATACATCATGCCATCAGAGCAGCTCCGTCATATGTTTGAGCTACTAGCGTTTCAAAACAGCTGTATTTCTCCAACACTCCAAGACATATATAGCTACAGCAGGGGCTGTCTATCATCACTTAGGTCATCGAATCCCAGAAACGCCTCCTTCACTTCACAGTTCACTTCACTTTTAGCTACATAGCGCAAAATAACAGAGATCTGTGCTTTGTTTGTGACATCCATTGTCTCGTCTACCCCTACAGTAACAAATGGGTCTCACTTTAACATAATTTCTAATCACATCACCTATTGCTTCAATTAGATCGTTCTGCATTTTATTTGACAAGCAAGAAAACACAGTGGATGTCTCCAAATGTCTAGCTAACATTTCACTTTTTGACTGAAAGTCCAGTTTTTAGACATTTTTAGGCTTAGATATAAAATCCTCCATTTTGGCAGTCCGATGGAGCAAAACACATAAGTAAACGGCTCGCGGCAGCACACTTGACTCTCACTTGGCGCTTTTTCGTAAAAGGAGCAGTAACAAGCTGCTGGCTCACGCACACCCCCTTTCGGTGAAGTGGAGTATTATCTGCCTCACTGTGCGCCTTTTCACTGCGGTTTTATTTCCCATCAGCAATGTGATGGATTTCGCATTCAGAGGTAAGGCTCGGCTCGTTGCTGCCTCACCTCGCGTTTCACTCAAACATGGATCTGCTGTGTTTGAGGCAAGCACTCTACATTCTACACTACGGGACTTTTATTTTTAAATAATAATAAAAAATGAACAATAATAATAATAATGATGTTAAAAGTTTCACCAAAAAGGATATACTCTGACATCAAAGTATATCCTTATATATATAAATGTAGGATGGTTATATATATAGACCATAATTTAAAAAAATGTGTGCGTTGATCCAAATAGTATTTGTGGTTTTGGCTAGAGCATATTGTAAATGTTTCTAAGAGGATCTGGTATCCTGTGCTTGTTTAAATCCTAAGTTCATGAGTCAGCAGACAACGATCCCCAAACGGCTCAGATTCCACAACAGTCAGCTTCAGAAATGTTTCAGAAAGTGCTGCAGTACAGAAAAAGGAGAACTTTAAATGATTCTGACAAAACACATCAAACTGTGATGCTAAAATGTTTTGTTTCAAACACTGCTGCCGTTTTGCCGAAAGACATGTCTGCAGTTTTTAATGCCCTTTTCTGTTGATGTGACTCTCAGAAGTCTAATTTGTCAGCGGCACATTTTGCAATTCCAGTTTCAGTTGTATTTTAAAAGAGAGATGTGTTTTATTTAATTAAGATTATGTTCTTAAATGACAGAAATTAATTCCATTATTAATTATATCAGTACTGATGAGAGCTGAGACTATTACTAGATCAACAGATTTTGATTCAATCAGGAAGACCATATCATTGTTACTGCTCTGCTCACATTCACAAGTACTCAAGTAGTAGTAGTAGTGGTATTTCCTAGAAATTTCCTAACAGCTACTACACCCAAAAGACAGCTTTCCAAACAGCTGATCACATCTGCTCATCTTTTCAGCCAATGGCGTAGCGACACATACTCCCTATCAGCCTATCATTTTAGAAATCTCTATTCATACTCTTGCACCCAACCAGCTGTTCCTACATGTTTGACACCAGTATTTGCTCCAATTTTCTCTTTTTATCTGTTGCTCTGTTGCGGTCCTATGTCCCATATCCTTTCTATGTCAGACTTAGATTGCCCGTTTGAGTGTGATCCTAGGGACATGGTTACCATCTCGTGAGGTACCAGCTACAGTTGTAGGATCGTTGCTTTGCAGAGCAACTCTATGGCCAGCTTTACGGATATGCCGATAGACCAAGGCATTAATCCACTCCTCCCAGCTCCTATAATCATCAGACGTAATCTGCGACTCTGACACCCCCTGAGGTGACTACAGTTCCTGGAAAGAAAAGAGGTCAGAAGACCAAACATCTTGCTCCTCTGGCCAAGCAAGCACTGTGCCTGCCCCTTATCACACTTCATCATCTTTTGCTAAGATCTATGTGATCTGATGATACTTGGTCTGCCCAGCACACAGGCAGGAGCTTAATTCACATCTACAAGTATTTGTCAATTTAAAACAGCAATCTATTTCATCAGTACTTACAGAGCTTGCTCCAGCAAGGCAGCACTGTACATCTCGCAATATAACACACTATTGATTTGGTCAGTTTTGGACACAGAGCTACTTGTCATGGTGGCATGCAGGCAGTGTTGTGCTTTACATGCAGCTTTTTCCCCAACATTCAGGGGTCATTTGAGTTAGCAATAGGACAGTCACAGCCGCAATCAGCTGCAAGGACACTCATTCAAGGTTCATGTGGCCACTCAGGATCCACCCTCAACCAGGTTCACATGGTGAAAACCCTTACTGACTGACCTCTCCACACTAAGGCTAATATTCAATCTGTCTGCTCCCCGATGCGAGTCATTTCCCAGCCTTATTTTACCAAAGTTCTTTCCTACCACCTTTAAACATTTATACCACCTTTAAAATCATGCCATTTATCCCTCCCAGTGGCATTTTTGTTTTTTACTCTGGAGTTTTTGGCGGAAGCTTTGGCGGCAGTAGGTTTTGGAGGTATTTTCATGGTGGTTGCCAGTAAGTGGCCCACTTCCCTTTTGTGCATGGCTACCTCCTTTCTACCGCCTTCATCTGCATTCATTCATATTTCTGCCAGTTTAAATCCATATGTGCATACCTTAAAATCAGGCCCTCCTCCAGCCCTCGTCCTTTCTTGTCACACCTAATTACAATCCCATGTCTAAATCCTGGTTCATTTCTCACCTCAAGCAAATCATTTTAAGGTGCAACATATCCCCAGAATGGTACATCGGTCATTCCTTTAGGATAGGTGCTGCTACATCTGCGGCCATGCAAAGCCTGGCATCCTCTTCTCTACAGCATGGGACACTGGTCTTCCTCTGCATACACTTCATACATCCGCTCCGATGCCTCAGCAATCGTCAAGGCACAAAGACCTCTGAGGAAGCTAAGGTGAGCAAGTGCATATACTTGGTGGGGGTGGTCCTGCTTCCTATGAATATGCTTGCATACAATTCCATCCCTGGCAGGATCATTCAAATTGAGGTTTCAGAGTGAGGGCATGCAAATTTGCAAGATTCTGGCTTTACAAGATCATCATAAGTCTCCACTGTGGGTCTCTTGTTGAAAATCTCTTGTACTGTGGCTTGTGCAAGCCTAAGCATCATTGCTGCATAACTGAGTATATGCACGTTGAATAACTAAAATAAAAGATCACTGGATTCTGAAAGCCTAAGCAGAATGTTAACGGAATGTTAACTAAAATCAAAGATCACTGACTTGCACAAGACTAAACATCATCATGGAATAATAAAGTATATCTGCTGAGGGATGCTAAGTAAAATAAAAGACCATGGCTTGTGCAAGTCAGCATCATCACAGCATATATGACATAAATATAATATATCAAAAGTCCCTGCTGTGGAACATTAGCCTAAAAGCTCATGGCCTCTGGCTTGTGCAAGCATAAGTGTCATCGCTGCCTAACAAAGTATCTCTGGTGTGGGATGCTAACCTAAAAGACCATGGCATCATCACAGGACAATAGGTCTCGATTGCAGGACAAAGATCACTGGCTTGTTCAAGCCTTAGCATCATTAAAAGATGAGAATAAGTCTCTGCTTAGGCCACTAGCCTAAATCTTAATGGAGTCTAGCTTACGCAAGCCTAAGCATTTCCACAGGATGGTGATAAATCTCCATGGCAACACTCTCCATAACCTTGGGCAAAGATGTTTTGGACTGTGAAGTTGCTGCCCTGGATTCTAGGAAGTTACAGTAGAGATTTCCCCCTTATATTTATGACACTGCAAAGTGCCTGTGAATATCCTCATTCATCAAGGTCATTGGTCTCTCTCAAATGGAATCAAGGCAACTGGACTTGTCTAGGAAGGCATTTCACCTATCATCAGAGAGGCTTTTTCACTCCGTAGGCTTCGGTCTGTCTAGTCTGCCCTAGTCTGAGAAACAGTGGAGTGAGACCCAGGTATTTAGCCTTTGTGACTGTGTTCATCAAAAGTATCTGTGAAAGTACTGGTTTCACTTGACACAGTGTGTCAAGTTGTTGACACACCATGTTGATACAGTATCTCATGTGAAGTTGTTAGGGTCTTGATCCCTGGAGAACAACATATTTTTTTATGTGTCAGGGATCTCAAAATTTTAACTAACTCAAATCCCTCAAACTCAAATCCAATAACACTTCAAACAAAAACTTGTAAACCCAAAGGACAAGCTACCTCTCATTTAAAAAAGAAACCCGGTATAAATAAAAATTATATTCATGATTGGTCTCAGACAGGGTTTATAATATAATTTAAGCACATATGAAAAAAAAAATACTATATAAATATCACACTCTTATATGGCAAATATGGCAAACTCTTTTAGACCAGAAATATTTGCAAAAAGAATATATTAAACAAATCAAAAGCACATGCCCACATTTACTTTAAATGAAGAACAACACTGAGGAATTTCAGACTTTGAATATAAAGTGCTAAACTCACCTAAAATGGCAACTACTTCATCATCTTGAATAACCTCCAGAGATCCTGACACAACAAAACAGAGGCTGTCCACACTTTCTCCAGCGTGGTAGATCAGATCTCCAGGGGCACAGTGGATGGTCTGAAACTCCATGGCCAGTGCTCTGAGACACCCGTCGCTGGCCAGGCGGAAAGCCGGGTGCTCTTTGAAAACCTTCCGGTTGAGATGAACACAAATATCTGCTCTCATGTCCTTGGGACAAATCTGTAACACCTAGAAAAGAAAAATATTTTTAAAAGCTGATTTTTTTATCTTGTTATACTGAAGGACACTTCATTCATAATATTTTTTGGGGTATGGCGGACCTGAGGGGAGATTTATATTTTACCATTACATTTTACATTACAGTACACAATATGTTTTCTTTTCCTTTTTAATTTGCATTCAATAGAGCTGATACTTCAGGCCAATAGAACAACAACATACACATAATCATTTCTCCTCCAGCACTGCATCTCTTATATTGTGGATCAGGCTTTGAAATAGAGCTGAAGAGTTTACAGAAAAAATTGAATTTTGATTTGACAGATATTCTGATTTTGATTTTCTTCACGATTTTCTTGAAATCAAGTTTCAGTTTTACAACATTTACAAGTCAAGAAGTGAGCAAGAAGAGGTATTACAACTAAAGAACCATCTCCCTTAAAGGGGAGAGAAAAAAATCTTTTGTGGAAGAGGATCACTTTTGCTGATATATATTTTCAGTTAAATTAAGAAAGAAAAGGTGACACATTTTTATTCATGTCCTCTGTGTTTCTTAAATCATGGCTACAGCCCTGAGCTGGTGGGTTCTTGCGGTTAGGGAAATAAAATACAATAAAAGTCTGGAATTTAATGAAGTGCAGAAATGTCCTTGGTCCACTGCAAAAACTGAAATCCTAACAGGTGAAAAACTTGAAAAGGATAAAATATCTGTCAGGGGAATACGATAATTCTAATCAATATTGGACTAATTGTACCAAAAACAAGATATTTTCATCTGCTAAAATGTCAGTTTTTGCTGTGGAGATCTTCAGCTGTAAGCACTTTTTCAATATAAATATTAGAATCTGGAAAACTGTCTAATATGCAGGCAGTTTGTCTTCAATAAATGAATAGATAGGACATTTTGAGATACTTTATGTCAGCCAATGGGATGGAACTGGGTACGTCCACTGTGTACTATGTTTTATGTTAGAATTTCACATGAAGGCCACATTGAAGCTGAGTGTCAGAGCCTGGCAGCAGGTTTAGGTACAGTGCACCTAATCAACAGGATGCCAGGCTATCACAGGGCTCTGCTTTTAAAATAAGTGTCTTTGAAGAGTCAAGCAGACAGGGATTATGTCCCATTTTTAGACCCTTTAGTGTGGCCTTAAGACAAACAAAGAAATAAATGATAGACAAATGCCCTGCAAGCTTGACACCTAAATAGGTCAGTTTATAACACAGGTTGACAACTGAATAGAGATTGTATCGTGGTGTGGGAGAATCCTCTTTTCTGATTGATTGGAATTCATCAAAACATTTTAATATGTACATAGTTTCCCTCAAGATAGATCACCTATTCTGAATTCACCCACTAGAGGGTTGTTATGAGCTACAGTGGTGGAAAAATGGCTTTAATTTACCATGAGGACTGGAATATTTCCTGTTGCTAAGTGAGGTCTAAGGTCTGTCCTACTGTAGTAGTGAGGATTATTAACATTGCATAATAATCTTTAGGGATGGTCCAGGTATTAGTCACTAGGTGTTACCCAGGATGCTGAGTTAGTTAGAGCTTGTGAAAACATTAAGTTTTGATTGCAAAAACGTATAAACACACACACACACACACACACACACACATATATATATATATATATATATATATATATATATATATGTGTGTGTGTGTGTGTGTGTGTGTGTGTGTGTGTGTGTGCGTGCGTGCGTGCGTGTGCGCGTATGTGTGTGGGGGAGGTTGCAAAATACGTCTGGTTACGCCTGGACAAAGCAAATGACATTCAAGATGACGGTTGTGCCGGAGTGTGGAACTACGCCCCTACCAGTCACACTGAAACAACACTCTCACAGACACTGGTGTGTGAGACAGGATGGCGCCTTGTCCATGACACGTGATCCAAAACAAAGAAAGCCCAAGAGATGTATGCATTTCATAGGTGGACGTTGCCTACATCCGCGGGAAAACCACCTTGGTCCAGAAGATGACCGTCAACCAAACAGAGGTAGAAGAAGGTCTCACTTAGTGAGGATCTCTTCTTTCAGGCCCTCTGGAGATGCCCGCGCTAACTGCTCACTGGAAATCTTCTCGTTGTGGTAGGGTTGAACAAGGTGGTAGTGCTTATACTACCTTTCCAGTGCGGGACTGGAAATAATCCCTGTCCACTTTCTGGACCTGTGATGTAGCCTGCTGGATCAGCTGGAAAAGCAGGCAACACTGTTGAGAGATACCTGGGGTCCATTGTGTAGGGAGCCGCATGGTGGTGGGTTTCTATTGCCTTAGGAGGCCATGTGTTCAACCACTCACAGTCAGGTTTCACGCCTCTTGGTAGGCCCCAAATTCAGTCTCATGATGGCGAGGCACAACAAAGAGCTCTAAACATTCATTCTAAAATACAGCCTAAAGGGAAAATTTTTAAATGAAATAGTCTTCAGTAAGGAATACCGATAGGTGTCCTCAATGGTGGCTATGGCCCTGGTCTTATCGTTGATTCTTATTGGCAAATGGCCAATAATGAGGTTAACCAACAAGAAGCTGTGCATTAAAAAGATTTTGATGCATAATGTGGAGGTGAAAAGAACCTCTTGTACTTGCTTTCTACACGTCTACAGGCATACCTTCTCAGTGTCGATACCCCGTGACATGGACCAGGTTGACGCAATGTAGTCCATCACCCTTTCACTCAGACCTTTGGGCACCTGGTAGAGCTTGAGGAAGTCCCGGACACTGTTCAGCATCTCATGGTAGCGATTCGTGTTGGCGTACATCTGCTGGAAGATTGTTGTTACATTACCAAAGATGGTGGCATAAAGAAGAGCTGGGGAGAGATGGAGATGAGGAAAAGGAAAATGTTTTAATTTTGAGAATTTAAAGAGCCATCATTGTTCTTGAAGATGAAGGTTCTGGTGGAAGATAACATATGGATACCACATGTAGTTGCTGTAACTTAAAACATGTTTTATATGATGTTGGAATCATTGCCATCATGTGGAAAGATGTTTGAAATGACCTGAAAATAATAATAAATAATAACCTGACCTGACAGGACATGAAAAACATTGTGATTTTTTACAGTAATACTCTGACTACTGTGGAAAATATTAATATTACAATTATATTTAGAAGGACATGTAAATTTCAAAACAATAAGATTTAAACACTAGATTTGAAAATTGAAAGTTTTAGAATGATAATATTAAGTTTCCAGAAATGTATTTACAAGGAGCTTTCTGGCTTATGGCAAATCTAAGAATCTGGTTTTAAAAGGGCATGCAGTGCAGTCAAAATTTTTTACATACTTTCCGATTCACTTGAATGAGAATTTGAGTCCGAATGTGGTGCTGTACAGTACATCTTCCATGTTATAGCAATCTCATGGACTGGGATTTTTTTGTGATATCTTTATTTTAAAGGGGATTTATTATTTTTTTTTACACATGGACATAACCATTTCCTACTGTGGGATTACAATGGCATTGATCATAAACGCTTTTCATCTGTTTCTGGTGATAATAAATGACATCACATGATGAATCACATCAAATTTGCCTTAATGATTTAATATTGTTTAATGTGGTGAGCATTTCATGTGGGAACTAAAAATACTACAATACTACAATAAAAAAATACTTCTCTCATTAAACAATCACAGCATCTAGTGGGTATGAGTGTATGGTTACATATGAGTGTATGTAACCAACCATCCACATGTTTTTACGTCCTACTATCTTGTCTTGTGATAGAGGAGTTAAGGAAAGGGAATGAGTGTGTATATCAGTGCATTTCTGATGTAGCTGGCTGGGTGAACTGATGCAACAGCTGGCGTGTATGTGGATCAAAGCCATGAGATGTCTGCTCAGTGTGTGTAGTGTTCTCCTGGCAATGGAGGCCTAATTAGCTCTGCTACAAGGGATGGAGAGGAAACATGCCAACCACACATTTCAATTATCCTCAGATGATGACAGTAACCTGTGTATGTTTGTGTAATGATGTTTGTTGATTTCCTACGGTGCACAATCAAAGTGTTGGAAAACCACACAGGGAACAACGCTAATTAAAAAGTGCAGAAAAACATTGGTGAGGATCACATCACACAACTTGCTGTATTTTCTTTACCACCTAATATGATTTTGCTTATAACATTGTCTCAGTTTTTGCTTTTGTTTTGGTTTTAAAAATCAGAAAACTGACAGAAAAGGTTTACCAAAGAAAAAGAGCGGACTGCATCAGTGTTGTTTTGACAAGGCGTCTCCTTTTCAAGTGGTCCTAGTTTGGAGGATAATGGCTGCTTCCAGCTTGAATACAGATAGCAACACTCACTTCTCTGATAAGTAGAAAACGCTGAAACAAAGAAAATGTAATCGGCCACTGTGGAAAAGCTTCATCTAGACCCCCAAAATTGCTCTTTACTTGCTGATGTGCATAACTGGCGTTGCTCAACATCCAACAGCTGGCTTGTTTGAAGTAGTTAAAAGACAGTTGTCAGAACTCTCGCCTCAGGCCAACAGTTGCTATAGAAACAAGACATATGTATGGTCCCCCTCCCAAGACACACACACACACACACACACACACACACACACACACACACACACACAAACACACACACATCCCTCGTCAAACTGTGATCTTCTACTGCCAGCACCCATCCAGTGCTGATGGTAAAAATAGAACAGTATCGGAGCATCCATATTTCATAGAAAACAGCCATGGACTACTGTAGATTTCATCTATAATCCTCCCGAGGCTGACGTTTTAGATATTTACGATGATTTGAACAATGAAATGAACAGAGCTAAGTGTGCACTGCACAGATGAGTTTTACCTGGGATTGTATTGGGAAACCTGACCAGTCAAAGGTAGCGGAGGGGAGCGAGGGGATAATCACACTGTGGTGTCAGGGTTGAGACCCTGTACAAGAGGTGACTGCAGAGGGAGCACTGTGCTAAATTAATCTGGCAGTGTGGGTGTCAGTCTTAGTTATTGCTCCGAGGTGTCTGCATGCAGTCACTTATAATGGCACCTCATTGTACTATACACTGTATTATGAGCCACACAAGCAGGAGATACCTTAGAAATGTTTCATATCAAAAGGGCATGCTGTGAAAACCTGCTTCCTTCCTTAAATCTCAATAATTCAGCACAATATCACACAGCATATTGAGATAATGAGTCCAATGATGGCAAGAACAACAACTCCTGTACTGTTAAAAAGCACTTTTACATTGTATGAATGTCACATACCTTCACACAGCTATGTATGCATGTATTTGATTTATTTAATTTATTTATGTATTTGTTCAACTGAGTTAAACAAATATATAAAATAAACAATGCTGTGGTCAGTGTTACAGTTTCCTGTGACACTGACAAACCTCTCCTGATTAATAAAGTGAAAATAAAAAGATAATTTTATCTGATTATTACGCTTGAGAAACTGGATGCTGAGTTTTTGTTTATTTCTTTCAATTTTAAAAGTTGAAAAAATATTGAAACACAACAGTAAAGAAAAGTTTTCAATTGAATGGTGAATTACCTTCAAAACTCATTACACCTGTTTGCCATCAAAATTCAGCCACATTCATCAGCCACATTTCACACAATTAATATTCAAAACTAAATAACCTTCCATACACATGTTGGTTTCAACATCATTAACCTCATAGCATAATTGCCTAAGTAATTTCAATGTTTTTGGAAAACAAGATGAAATGCACATCTTGGAAATCACATTGTATTATATGACATTCTTCTCTTACATAAATGTGAAATATATCTAAAAGGCCATCATTAGGCCGTTCATAAAATCTTTGATTGACTGAAATTACATTAAGTGTCTAGAAAACTGAAGAAATATAACTTCTCCTTTCTCTTTTCCATTTTTCTTGTACCAAAGCTGCCTAAATCACATGAATGGCTGAGGCAGAGAGTGTTTTTAGATTCTAATAAGTGTTGTTGACTTATGACATAGAGGCAGAAGTGGCAAGACAGTAAAGTTATGCACATATCTCAACTTGGCCACAATTACTTAAGCAATAATGTTATGAAGCTAAGGAAATGTGAAATGTGCTGAATGTGTCTCTAAAATGGTATTTCTTAGTATATCACGACAGGTGAAAATGTGAAAAAATGTTTACAAAATGCATTATGTATTATGTAAAACCAGAATACAGAATTTGTTTCCTAAACTTCCCAGAAATACATACATGTTTTGAAGCTAATTTGAAGCTAAATTAGGTTAGGAATGAACAGTTGTCAGAAAACTGTGTTTGAGAACTGAGAACTCTATGATAGTAAAAATAAAATTACAGTCAGTGATTTTAGCAATAAAATGATTCATCCTGAGCAGCATACTCTAAGTTAAAGGGAAGTTGAAATATTGCTCAGCTAAGCGTCTGTGAAGTTCTATTTTCTGGCCAGCGATGGCTCTGTCTATAATTTATTTATTCCTTAACCTCAGTGGCTTTAAAGAGCGTAGTCACACTTCTCATGTATCATGTATCTGCTACACCAGAGAGAAGATAAAACGCCTCCACTCACATCCAATCATCATCATGGCCACGGCAAAGATTTTCTCTCCGTCTGTTGTCGGGGCAATGTTTCCAAAGCCGATGCTCGTCAGGCTGGTCATGGTGAAGTACAAGGAAGTGATGTAGACGGAGTCCTTGTTCGGGCCACCCTCCCACTTCCCAGAGCCGCTGGCGTTGAAGCGGTACGGCCTGCCGACAGTCTCGGCCAGGATGTAGAGCCAGCTGTCCATCCGCACGATGTTGGTTTCTTCATCGATCACCTCATAATCACCAATGCTGTACCTGGACCATGACAAGGCACAAATTCTATTAAACATTGCTTCTTTTTTTTTTTTCTTTTGAAGATTCTTTTAATTGAACATTTTTAAAATTATCAGTCCAGTCCAGCACAGTACATATATAGATTATATGTGATATATTACAATTCAGAATATATTCATAGCTATGATCTCAAGAGTCCTTATTAGCATTGTTATTTAGGATAGTCACACTCTGCATCCCACCTATTTAACACTTAGCTGTTAATACCAAAGTCTTTTTCTTTTCAGAGACTAAGACTAAGATTTGGTATTTCCAGAGAAATTTAGTCTGACATCATGATATCCACAGATGTATTAAAGGAGGTTCATCTCCCACCTATTTGGTCATAACAGCCTTTAGGCCCAACATGAACAAAAAATGTACAATAGTCTTATGAGATCTTTATGACTCAGGGATACATCCTAGTAAACATAATATTGGATTAGGCTGTAATTGCTGCTTGATTATCATACTAATCTCAGCACATGCAGTTTGCCAAAACTGCTGAATCGTTTCACTTTCCCAGAGGCAGTGGAATCTTGTCCCTAAAATTGCCTTACATTTTGGGCAGTTTGAAGATATATAAATCAACTGGTTGGAATTCAAAGTAAGGCTGGAACCAGTGTAAGACGACCGTAATCTAAGAAACCAGGGACCACCAGTAGATGCTGACGTCCATTATGCTCTAGTAAAGGAGAGTCAAACAAATTAGTTATATATATATACATATATATCTTTTCTTTTTTAAATATATTTGCACCTGATACCCAGCCTTTTAACTTTTCTTTATCTTGCTTTATGTCTTACATATTTGTCTTACATATTTTATTTTATTGTTTTTTAGTGTGTTTTAAATATTTCTCCTGCCTCTATGTATTGTGTTCCCATTTACATGTTTTTTCTTTAGTCCCCCTGGTCATTTTAAATAGGAATCTGTTTTTAACTGACCTATCTGGTTAAATAATAGAACAGCCAAGTTTCTGTAATCCTACTTTTGAGAAATGTGATTTTAAAGGTATGCATAGTGTTTTAATAAAGAATTTTAGTAGGGGAGGGGGTCTGCAAGAGCCAATCCCAGTGTACGGGTGAGCGGTAGGGATACACTTCAGACAGGTCAGGTAGTTTTATTAACCAAAACACTGGTTTTCTGAGTTCAGCCTATCTTCCCAGCAAGAAATCATTAGCGTTCAAACTGACTGATGCAAACATCTGTTTACAGTTTCAAAACTGAAAGTACAGAGACGTTTAAAAGCTGTTATTTGGTATAGCTGGAAAAAAAATTAAGAAAACTAAATTATATGTAAACATATATTCTGCGTTTTTATGTGTGACAGACATTAAGCTATAGTCCTAATGTCTTGTTGGCATTTGCCTGTGTGCTCTCTGTGTGAGTGAAGCTATTCTCATCAACATAATAAATCAAGCTCAGCACATGATGGAAACTTAATGGTTGGGCCCCACCTCGCCCTTTTTGCACTTGACACATATGATAAAAATCGAAAATGGAAATGGAAAAAGTGGAGATGCTCTGATAAAAATAAGAATAAAATGAATAAAAACTAACACTTGACTGTTAACATACCAAATGCAGGCAAGCCAGTGGGCAGCCAGCCCAAAAACACACACCAACAGGACCAGCACAGCTGCTCCGTACTCAATGTAGTGATCCAGTTTACGGGCGACCCGACCCAAACGGAGGAGCCGGACCACCTTGAGTGAACTAAAGAGACTGCTGATCCCCTGAAAGAGGAATCAAATAGAAGAGTGACAGAAAGAGAGTTAGACATCAGAAACATTTTTTTTTTTACCAAAAAGGCAGTGTACCATAAAAAACCAAATAATAGCCAGATTTGTAATTAACCATAATACTGACATGCCCATGAAATTAGTAGTTGCAAAATTGCACTTGGAATTTCAGCAAAAGCAAAATGGGGGTTAAAATGATGATGTGAAGGTGTATATTTTGACTAATTATTGTCGGCTCCAAATAAATGCTGAAATTTAAAATGCTGAAATTTAGGAAGAAACCTCTTAAGTGATAATGTCACATCTGAGTCAGCTTTGTTCAGCTGACCCATATCCTTGTAACCTAGACACAATTTAATCTTTCCAGCCTTTGTTTTTTAATAATATATCTAGGCAAGTGTGTTGCATTGCAATTGTTAGACTTTTCTTTTGACAAGTTGTTCTGTTTTTAACGTCCATGATTGGTATGAAAGGTTTTGTACAAATATTGAGTCATGTCTAATGTAACAGTCATAAATGCTTTATGTGCAGCAACATCTGCTATGGATGTGTTATGAACCCCCCTGTCAAGTAAAGTGTTACCAAAGCATATATTAACTCATACAGATGAGATCAATTACATTCATTAGATTGTTTTTGTCACTTTCAACATTGTCTCGGTGGACAGGGAGGTTTTTGGACATTGATCATTGGACAGTGTGTTGCATATGACATATGATATCTTACGAGAGGTTCTGCAGAATTTTTTACATGACCGATCAAAAGTGCCTGTGCAACCAGAAAGGGAAAGATTACAGGCCTGTTATAAAATATATGGTTAGTGGTCTGCTTTCAACACTGCTCTCTGCCTTTTGCACCTACTTATTTAATTACCCATTAAATATGTGCATATTTAAAGACTCCTTGTATTTTGTTGTTTGGAGGGCTTTAAAGAATCACTATCAATGTGTATAAACTTGTTTAGTGAAACAAATGTAATACGACATTAACAAGCAAACATAGGCTATAAAACTCAGCTGCAGAAAACAAAAGTGTTGACATTATCTGCACTTAAACAAAATCATAATAATAATAAATGAAAAATGAATGAAGATATCCTGTGCATTGTGATGAAATCCTGCAGTTACATAACCAGGCAGCTAAATGTCTACTCAGCTGAACTGTAAATTGAAAATGTGTGCATGTGTATGTGAGTGTGTATGGTGGGAGAAGTATTGATTTAGCTAATGTGCTGTGGTCTGCAATGCAAGTACAACTGCAGCACTTGCTGTCACTTGATCTGATCTAGCTGCCTGCCAGACACCTCAGCTCCTCTAAAATCCCTTTAGAGACCTGACCCTCCTCCCAACACAATTCAATCATCAGTGCAAACCTGTTTCTGTGTTCTGTAACAAACTCAACAAAAAACAAGTTGGGGAAAAGTTGTTCACTGCAAAGGTATATACACTGCCGAAAGTGCAATCTTACACTGGTCAAAGTTGAGTAGAATTATCTTATTGCATTGGCAGATAATTTAGCTTATTTCAAGTTTTCTTTACCTTGTTTAGGTTAATTCACTAACATTTTCTTTAAAAAAAGATAAAATTAAAATGAAGAAAAGTTTTTGCAATGTGAATCGTATACCAGGCAGCTTCAATGAAGCAGTTTTATAAAACTATTTGTTATCTCTAAAATAATGTTTTTTTAGGGACATGAAACAAGTTGCATGTTCTTTAATTCACTTGCTTTAACATTTATTTCATGCTGCAGTGCACTAACCTAAAGCTGAAATGTTAGTGTAAGGATATTTACATCAAATCCTAATGCAGGGTTTATCTAATGTGTCTGTGTGTATACAAATGAAATAACACAAAACTGTTCATTATCAAATTGAAGCCTACTTGAGTGACAGCTCGGTGGTTCCAATTCTTCCCATCGCGTCCCATGCATGAATACAGGCAGAAGAGGAAGGTTGGGGGCATGCAAACAAAACAGAAGGATGAAGAAGAAGAAAAACAAAAACGAAGCACAAGTAAGATAGAAGACAGTTGATCAGTAGTAAATGATAAATAAACACATGAGAAAAAAAATCAATATCCAGGTTCCAAATGAAAAGAAGCAAAAACAACCTCATCTGTTTCAGTAAATAAAGTGCAGAATGACCAAAGCATGCACTGAGAGCTCCCTCATTTTCTATCCCCAGAAGTGGCATTGTGTCGCTGTTGTGTTCACAGTCTTTGGAAAGTGAAATGACGCCTATGTGGCTCACTTGGGTTCAAGGTGATGTAAAATGCTTAAGAATTGCCCAGAATAACTTTGACAGCCACTCCTTATTAACAAGCTTCCCTTCCCTGTTTGAAAACCTGTTGTTTAAAACAGCCATCAAAGTTATTCATGTCAATCGTTAAAGTCTGTCACTGCACCGACATGTTTCAGCGGCGGTTTAATAACACGGCTGATTGTTTACTCAATCCCATTTATCGCTGCCATGGAAAGCCTCAAAGCATTTATAGCAAATTGGAGTCACTGAGTTGTTGCAGAAGCACACTGAGAGACAATCCTGGAAGTAAAGATTCATAGCTTTGATGCTGGGTTACATCCACCTCCCTATCACATTCCAAAAGATGATATAAAAGGGAGGAATGTTGCAAATTCTTACATTTGAGAAGCTTGAACTGGATATGTTTGACTCAAATCAACTGCACAAAAACAATCTGCCTAACTGCATAAAGACTAAATAATCTTATATAGCACATTGTTTTGTTCATGCATATGGCCTAATAATTTGTAGGGTAATTTTTTTTATTTTTAATATATTTTTTTTATTTCACCATCAGCTATTATAATATAGCTATAATGCAACGTCTCGGGTACACTTGACATATTTTTGTCCATTAAAACCACAAAGTTGTTGATCCCTTCAAAATAAAACATTAAAAAGTGATTTTATATGTATATTTTGCCTGATGCCAATTTTAATAAAAACAAAAATTTAATTTATTTAATCAGTTGAAATCCTGAAAATTAAGATGGAAAAAATTTTGAATGATCAAGACTAGTTTGGAAGTTGAATTGTATATTCATATGAAAATATATCATGTGAAATACACAAAAATGTGTCTGGATACTCAATGGGCATATTATCGAAAATTCTTTAAATCATTATCGTCATCCTAATCGGTGATGTTTCCCCCTGTATCTGCTCCTTGTGCTTGCCCCTCCCTTCCCTGTGTTTTCAGGTAGAGGCGGGGCTCAGTGGTGAAGTACTGACACACCTGACAACAATTTACACATTAACTGCAGTATTTTAACACCAAAAATGTTTTGTGTCCCTTGTCCCCTCTCTACCTTCCGGCTCAATTAAGACCCCTAAGCTGTTTTTTCAATTTTAGACAGACACCTTTTGGTACTGTATAGTGTGTTTACAAGTTAGTCATAAATTTATGGTAGCAATTATCCCAAAACTTCATCTAATTGTTTCTGTTTTTGTTTCTTTTTTTTTTTTTTTTTTACAGTAGAATATCTGTACTTCTATCTGTACTGTTGTTTAAGACATTAAATCTTCACTTCTCACTGGGATGATTTTTTACAGTAAGACTGTGATGTGTTGTTAAATATACTGCAATCTAATGTAGTAATTGTTTATGGAACCAAAAATTCTCGGTTCTGTTCTAACTGTAAAAGATGATCTTTCAAAATCACACAGATATTTGTAAAAACACAAATAAGTAAAATTACAGACTCTGAAGCAGTCTGTTGTGTGATTTATTCATTTTAGGATTGAAAAAGATCTTTGTTTTTCTACCTTTATTTGCTAATAGAAAGTGCAGTGGGACCAGACACATGATTAGAGAGAAAGCTTTGACCCTTTACTGCAACATTGATCTGCATTTGTTGAGATAAATGCATCAGAGTTGCAAGTGTGAGGCTTTTGCACTCTTTTTTTAGAGAGTCAAACGAGATGCAACAATATATCCCAATCCTTCCAAATAGGCCCAGACATTATGGTTGAACGTCAATACTCCACAAATCAGGCGAGTCCATCAGTGACAAATGCTGCAGCTGAGGACCATTTGTCTTAGAATATAAGAAGTGAATCTAAGGGACTTGCTTTATTTTTTCAGTAAAACGCAAAGAAAAAGCAATGCAAGCAAAAAAGGATGCTGGTAAATCAGAATGTATCTTAGGGAGAAACAAAGCAAAGGCAAGTCTTAACCTACAGTTCAAAGCCCCAAAAATAGACATTTTACAAATAGAAGACCAAGGAAACCAGCAAATATATGAGTTTTTGCTTAAATGTCTAAATTGATGCAGCTATTCAACTCATCATTTGAGTTGCATTCATTTTTAGTAAACATCATTACTAAATATATATATATGGCAAACCTATAGTAGGTTGTGTTGATTGTGCACTAACAATAAAATTAACCAACAGCAATGAACTACATTGAGTTCAACGATTTAGACCATCAAAGTTGTTTGAAGTTAATTATTCACAAATTGCTCCTGTTGATTGATCTTTAATTTGGTCTTAAATTTATTATTGCAGAACCTTAGGTTGAATGACACACACTCGTTATTCTGATGTAATGACACAGTTATCACATCTCATCAAATAATATAAAATTTAGAAGTAACTTAACAAAAATCAACTAAATTGCCAATTTAATTACATTGAGTTCAATGATTTAGACCATCAAAGTTGTTTGAAGTTAATTATTCACAAATTGCTCCTGTTGATTGTCCACATTTAAGGGTAATGTTCAGTTCCTAGCTACATTATTGTCATAATTTAAGTTAACATTTAAAGAAAGTCTAAATTGTCTTCAGTAGTTTCTAGCTTTTTTAAAAAAAATATTTGTGTTCATTTTGTTGCTTTAAAAATGTATTTAAAAAAATTATAAGAACTTAAATTTTTTGTCTTAAATTTATTATTGCAGAACCCTAGGTTGAATGACACACACTCGTTATTCTGATGTAATGACACAGTTATCACATCTCATCAAATAATATAACATTTAGAAGTAACTTAACAAAAATCAACTAAATTGCCAATTTAACTTCTAACCATTCATTTCAATAAATGGTGGTAATAGGTCCTGTATATTAACTGTTAATGTCAGTGGAGGAATATTTTAAATGACCATCAGCACACACACATTAGAGGATTTGAATTTAGTGATTTAAATCCTAATTTTAGACTGTAAGTCAGTGAAATGCATCAGTGTGGCTTTTTATTGTGTCTTGGCATCTAGGAAGATAGAAGAAGCAGATGCTATCAGTCTGTAAAGATGATTTTTGGTCAGAAGGTCACACAGCACCAGTGTTATCCTTTAAATCATGAATAGTTGCTTTGTTGCTGACTTGTACTTGTCAGCGTTTATGATGCTGAAGCATTGAAAGACTAGAAAGGGTCAAAATGCTGACCCTGCAAATACAACTCAGCATTTGCTGCCCACGAACAAGCTGCCAGCATCACCACAGCATTTCAGCTTTTATTTCCTTGTTTTGTGTGTGCTGCTAGACACACACTGTGCTGTTAAACGATACCACAGTGATTTTTTTGCATGACCATATTGTCGTAATAATATGCACATCATGAGATGCAACACATGCACACGCACACACGCACACACGCACACACACACACACACACACACACACACACACACACACACACACACACACACCAGATATGTGCACACAGATGCATTGATATAATGAAAAGCGCCAGACCCAGAGGCTCTATTTAATTAATGTGTGTTTGTGTAGGAAGAAAAGAAATAGGAATTTCCAGTAACAGTTTAAAATGTTTATCATACATAACACAATTACTCACCTGCATTAAATAATACTGTATCCAGTTAAAGTGAAGTTACTGACTCAAAATGCATGATTGTTGAAAGAATAATGGGCCTTATTCTGATTCACCTCAAATTTTCCTATGATTCAGTCCTTTTTGTGGCTGCCATATAGTGTTAAAGCCTGTCTGCACTGGCTACCGGTGAAATCAAGAATAGAATTCTAAATCCTCTTTTTCACCTACAAAGCTCCTAATGGTCAGGCTCCATCCAACCTTAAGGATCTCATAGTTCCATATCACCCGTTGAGAATACTATGCTCCTACAATGCAGACTTATTGGAGGTTCTGACTGGTCTGGAACATCACTATGCTGCTATAGGTTTAGACTGCCTGCATCATAAGATGCTCTGAGCGTTTCCTTCTTTCTTCCATCTGTAATACTAATGACCCGCTGATGTACTTTTTTAAAATCTGATGTGTTCCCAGAGTCCTGCCCTGAGTTTTCTGGGTTTTTTTCATTATCAGAGCATGCTGCAGTGCAGCCACTGAGGGATCTTCAGTTGTTGGGTCTGTTGCTGTCCTGGTTCACCTGGAAGCTGAGATGGATTCTGTCACCTCATCCTCCACTTACACCACAATTCAATATATTTCTGTGTTTCTATATAAAGTTATATTAAATGTTCCTGTTCTAAATGTATTGTTTTGATCGTGTTCACATCATCTTCTGCAGCCTGTCCATCCTGGAAGAGGGATCCTTCCTCTGTTACTCTTCCTGAGGGTTCTTCCATTTTTGTTTTCCTTGTTAAAGTTTTTTTTTATGGAGTGTTTCCTTGTATGATAGATGACCCTGTCCTTGAAAGATCTAAGGACAGGGGACGTTGTGTTGCTTTGTAAAGCCAATTGGGGCGAATCTGTGATTTGTGATTTTGGTCAATACAGATAAAATTGACTTAACTTGACTTTTCTGTTAAATATACATAAAAACATTACATCTGCAACAGATTATTCAGACTAGATCAACTACAAGATCTACTTTCCAAAGAAAGCAAAAGGATATTCTATAAATCATTTGTGAAGTCATCTATAGATTACATACAGTTTATATTAGTACACATTACATAATATTTTAAGATAGACATTTTTGTTTGGTTTTATTTGCATATTTACTATCTAAAGATAGTATTTTGGAGTTGTTGTTTTTTAATGAGATAGAAGCCAAACATCAGTCAGTCATTTTCTATACCCGATTGTTCCTTATTAGGGTCCTAGGGGTCTGCTGGAGCCAATGCCAGAACAGTACAGGCTAGAGGCAAGAATACACCCTAGATGGATCAAAGCCTATCATGGAGAAGCCACACTTATTAAAATTACACACAAACAAATAAATACTTTGAAAATAAATCTAATCTATGAAAGTTTCACTTTTTGAATAGATTTATAAAATTATTCATTTGTTTGTAAAAAGATCTGTATTTTCTTTGTATTTTGGTCATATTACAGGTAATTTCAAATAAAATTCTATTTTGAGAGAGCACATGAATATTAGGGTTTGTGAAGAAGATTTTTTCTCCAACACTCCCAACATCCTCTCAAGCCTGACAACATCTGTCATCAAGTCTGAAGTCGTTGTGTGTATTAAATATTGTGACACATACACTAAGTGTTACATATGCACTGCTGATGTTTAAAACTTCATTCAGAAACTTATTTTAGTAAAAGTCAGATAATTGAAAGTAGAGATGAATATCATCCCAGTAAATGCTGCAATTGTCTATTCAGGTGTAAGAAGGGTTCTATTGTACACTTGAAACAATACAGATGCTGAGGAAAACCAGAAGAGCTGTAAGTAGTGTTATTCTCATCATTGATTAGTTTTTTTCTACTAACTGATGAATCATATCCTTGTCAGATAGTGAAAAATGTTCATCTCAACCTCCTAGACACCATGGTCTTTAAATTCCTGGTTATGTCCAAGCAACAGTCCAAACACCAAATTCAAATTGCAATGACAAAAAGAATTAGAATGATTTTTTTTTATCCTCACATTTGAGGTTCTAGAGAATGTAGCTGCTGCTTCTCCAGAGATTTCCTCTGTGAATTTAACCACATGAAGTTTGAATTTCATGTCATACTTTTTATTTTTTCACCGAACTGAAGCCATATTGATGGACAATTAATCAATAATAGCCGAGAGGATGAGAAGAAAAATGTTTCAGTGGTCATGTTTTCTTCCTTGATTTTTCCCTTGATTTTTTTTTCTTTTATTTGACTTGATGTTTATTTGGAACTGACATTCATAATATACACCTGCACCTGACCTTTAAAGGGGAATCAGCAGTTAATAGAAACTCGGCTATTATTTGGTAGTTTATATACATTCCTTAATTCCTTAATTCTCCAAAAAGAAGAAGAAGAAAATCAGCAAATACTGTCATTTGAGAAGCCGGAACCAGCAGCTGTTTGTCTTCATTGATTACTTCACTACTTGTTTCAGCATTATGAAACTCTCAAACTCACCTCATCTACATTCTCGAAGGCATTGATGACATCATAGGGCAGACAGGACAGCAGGTCGATAACAAACCAGGTCTTCAAATAATTCATTCGGATCAGCTTGGGGTCGGAGATGACTTCACCAGCAGGGCCCACAAAGGTGGTGTGAAAGTTCAAAACAATGTCCACCAGGAAGATGACATCCACGATGCTGTCCACCACCAGCCACGTCACGTTGTTCTGCTTGGTCTTGAAGGAAACGTTGTAGGGCACCATGATGGCGGTGTAGAAGGTAAGGATGAGGATCACCCAGTCCCACGTGGTCTTGAAGAGGCAGTAGTGCAGGATTATGTGAGGAGGCGTTTTAGGGGTCTCCTGTTTGTACTGAGGTAGGATGTCCGAACCAAGCTGCAGCACCTGACATGTAGAAATACACACAGCTGGTGACCAGGCCGTAGCCACCATTCAAGACACCGAGGTTATGACCTCTGTATTTTTTTCCTTAAGTTTTGTTTCATTGACATTTTTCCCTTTAGCTATATTTAAGAAAGTAATAACGTAGTGATGTAGATATGGTAGATGTAAGTAATGTTAGCACAAAGCTGAAAAACAGCCAGACATCAATGTCATCTCACATGGCAGAGATGCTCATATGTGGGTGCAGGTAACAACTAACTAATAGGTTGTGCTGGTATAAAATAATGCTCATACTCACAACATAGTTTATACCACATCTTGGGATCATCATTTGCTCCTAGCCAGCTGATTTAAATTTTCAGTCTAGCCACTTTTCAGAAAAAACATTTTTTTTCTGCGCTCCAGATGGTTTTCCAATCTGGGGTCTTTTTGGAAGCAGAGAACCAGGAAAAAAATTACTTAGTGAAGCCTCCTTTTTGGGCATTTGGCGCTTGCCTATAAACCAGTGGGATGCTGCCCAGCGGATTCTCGTCAGTCAGAAAGTAAATGACTGCCCCGGCGGCACCAGCTGGGTATGCAAGAAGCCTTTCAGCATTTGATTAGGTGAGCATCATGCATTTTTGAGTGTGCATGCTTATCTATGTACCAGGTATGTATACCCCTGGTTATGATGTCATTGGCAACTGAAGTTCTATTTTTTAGAACGGTTGAATAAATTAGAGATTACAACATAAGAGGCTGCATTATCATCAAATGAGGCATTTCTTCCAGCAAGAAAGCCAGAGGATGAATTTTGAATTGAATTTTGAAATGTTAAAATTGTAATAAACTAAGATAATGAGAAAAATAGTGAAGAAGAAGTGCTGTAAATGTAGCATAGGCTAGAACATGAAAGCATATGCAAGTATTTTAAGGTCATGTTCAGCCACAGTATAAATTATCTATCATGGATGTTTGGGTGGATATAAGTAGTAAATAATGTGACTAAGCATGGCATTAATCTATAATGTATATATACATAATGTGTGTATAACAATTTCCTGAATGTGATATTTTCTCACAGGAATATAATCCTCCATACCTCAGCTAAGCGGGAATGTTTGTGGACGTTTTCCCCTTTGTGTACCGTGGGCTGTAACTGTTGTAAGACTCCTCTACTGCTTGTCAGAGCGCGAGTTAGTCTGGCAAACTTCCCCCAACCTGAGGATAGCAAACATGTTTGGGACAATGATCAGTATGCAAGGCCTATTTGAGTTTGAAAAGCTTTTGGTCACAGATATTTGATGCACACAATATAGAAAATCAATGCATCTCTTTTAACCAATAGTAAAAACATTTCAACCCATTTAACAATGCTAATGGTTTAATATCATGTCCTATATTACATTTAACCTCTTCTGACCATAATTATGTAATAAATTGATTGTTGATTGATTGATATCTTATTTTATTGTATTTCTATTATTTTAGCTGATTCACTCATTTCTGTTTTAATATAGTTTCTATATGTTTAGGAAATTAAAATAAAAGGTCCAAAATGTGTGCTGCTAAACTAAAAAACTGCCAGGCTGATTTTTTTTTTTTCTAAATAAATCAGCCTTGCAGTTTCTAAGGAGGGATAACTTTCCTTTTGTTACATATATGTGACATTACAGTTCTCTGATTATGGTTAGTATTACAAAAGTGTTTTAAGTGGTCTGTTATGTTTTATATCCCCATAATTTTCCTTTATGAAGACATGGGTCTGGGCTGTTATGGGTTGAACAATCTTTTAACCAATAACTTTCATTGGCGGCTTCAGAAAGACATGATTCACAACACAATGGTATAAAACTGAAGAACTCAAATTTGTTGACTCCAACCTTTGGAAGAGTCATCTTCAATGGGCTGTTTGAAGGCTGTGATGTCGCTGAATGTGCAAAGAAACAGGACAACTTTCTCTTGTTCATTTCGGATGGGAGCAATCTTTACAAAAAACCAAACAGGCGTTCCTGAAAAGCAGAAAAAACATATATGTAAAACACATGTATTTCACTGATGAGGTGAGGGACTTGAGTCACATGACTTAACTGAGAACTTAAGATTTCCTTAACAAACACCGATAACATGATTTTAATGACTTGAGATGGACAATTAGAAAGAACTAGTGAAATGACAAAGTCCTAAACACACATTTAAATGTCTATTTTACTACATTTTGTTTGCGATGTGGCTGTAAATTCCTCCTCATTTCACCATCCACAGTATAAATTTCATTAATAGCATTTTCTCATGGAATCTCCACTCTCAGTAGCATGCAGACAGATTATCTTTCTATTTTTATTCATATCAATAGAGGTTTTCTATAGCAGGATTTGTTCATATGTCATTCAAAGCCTGATTCAAACAACATTGTATCCCTAAAAACATGCCAATCACCTCAGGTTTCTCGCCTCAACTGAACTGAATGTGGAAACTGAGGATAGATCATCAGACTTTCATACGAATTAACTTATGATTTGCCCAAGAAATGGAGGCTAAGACTTGAGACTTGTGACTTGCACGTGTTTGACTTTTACTGCCGCCTCTGCCAATTAGTGGAATTCTGCCGAGGTAGAAATGATCTAGGCTGCCTTTGAAGCTCTATGCTACAGAGGCTCTGAATACATTTGCATGACAAGAGAGTGGAACTTCACTTTTTTCTTCGGGTGCCACTACTTACTGTTTTTCTTGTACATCAGTATTTCAAACGAGTTCATCTCATAATTTTCGAACGTTAGCCGCACTTTTTCCGTTGTGTCCTTGTCCGTTAGCTCCCCATACATGAAGCTGGGAAAACAGTGGAAATAAGAATTTGTATGTATAATAATGCATAAAGACTGCCAAGGAAGACTCAAGTGTGCCAATATGTTAATGTCTTACTTACGTGTTCTGTTCATTGCACTTTAATATGATTCAATTCAATTCAATTTAATTCAATTTATTTGTATAGCCCTGAATCACAAATCACAGATTTGCCTCAACAGGTTTTACAGTTTGTACAAAAGCAACAAAGCATACCCTCACATCGTACAAGGTAAAACTCCCTTTTAATAGGGGAAAAAAAACAGAGGAACCCTCAGGAAGAGAAACAGAGGAGGGATCCCTCTGCAAGGACGGACATGCTGCAGTAGATGATGTGTGCACGTTGAAACATTACAGGGAAAATGATGATCTTTTATCTAATTTTACTTCTATCTTACTATCATTACATTATCATAGCCATCATGTTGGGATTATGACTCAGTGAAATGTACCCTGAAAGCAGGAGAAAATAAATAAATGCTGTGTGGTGTCTAATTGGCCAAATGCAAAGTACCTCTGGAAAGCAAATTAAACCTGAAGCTGAGTCAAGCAAGCATAAGTCCATTTACCACACTGCAGAGATGTTCATCTCACTTTGCTTGTTACCACCACCCTCAGCAGCAGCCTGTTCCAGCAGGAGCTAAATATAACCCACAGTTTGTTATGAAATACAAAAGGGAGGCTAAATTTAATGAGACTACAATCTGATGCTGCAGAGACTTTTCAGACCAGTGCTTGATGAAATATCACCAATCAATGTCCTCTTTATCTGAGCTGGCAAAAATGTGACTTTCTTCAACGAAAATACTCAAAAAATTCCAATAACAAAACAAAACATAATTGAAGAGACATGGAACACAGTAACACTTGAGATGGGAAATGTGGGGGAAGATGTGTATACATATATACATATATGTTTGAGTCACCTTCTGAAACATCAAACACATGTTGACAGGTATACGATCTGTACAAGACTGAAGATCTATGTTGCGGCACAATGTGGCAAAAAAAGCAAAAAGACCAGATAACGTAACCCTTCTGTTGTACTAAGGTTCAGGAATAAAGGAAGGAAGGAGGGAAGGGAATAAGGAAATGATTGAGAAAGGAAGGAAGAAAAAATAAGTGAGAAGAATAAGTGAGTGAGTGAGTGAAAAATTCCTATTATTAAAGGAATGTCAATGTATAAATGGCTAAATAAAATTGTGCAAAAATAATTTGCATTTCATTGATCAATAAATATTTAATAAAAATAAAAAATAAAAATTTTCTTTTTAGGATTGCATAAATATTGCATAATTAATAACTGTGGCATGAATCATTTACAGATAAAACAAAAACCCTTTATCAAAATAGACATCAGCATACAAACACTGATATTGTTTCTTCCTGGCATAAAGAAAAAGGACAGTAGTAGGCTTGCAACAATACACAAACTCACAATTTGATTTGCATCACAATTTTTGACCCATGCTTTGATACACCCCACCATACACCTGCAAGGACCCTCCAACTGCATGTCATGTGATGACATTTCTATGGTGGCCGTCATGGGCAAATGGGCTACAAACAGCAAAATGCTGCAAACAATAACTGTGTAAAACCAAAAACACCCAAACACATAAAAACAAAAGCAACAAAAAAATGCTACAGGATAAAAATGCTGCAAGCACAGAAATGAAGAGAAAGCAAGAAGTACAAAGCCACAAAAGCAACACTGTAAATTCACTCCACATCAACTCCAACAGCAGCACGGCACAGTTCATAGATAGTATACATGTGTATATATATATATATATTTATAAATATAATCACAGTCGTAGTGCCTTTCCGTTACCAAGGAAACATGATGCTCTGCTTCGTTTCCGAATGAAAAATGTGTGTTAATGCAAACCATAGCTTAAAGATTAAACAAAAGTTATAATTTTCACAAAGGTTTCAAAATAGCAGTCGCCAGTAGTGACTACTTTGACTCTTTGGCTGGTGATTGAAGTCGACGAAGCAGCTACCCTAGCAAGTGAAAACAGCTTGGTTCCACTAACCGAATGATTCGATTAGCATGTGGTGCATTGAATGTGAAAGTTATTGTTTTTGGTTATTTTTAAGCTCTATGGTTTACATTAACACATCTTTGTTTTTACTCAAATCCGAACAGCGCACAGGCGACTAAGAGACAAGCATCATGTTACCTTGGCAATGGAAATGGACCACAATGTGACTGGATTTGGACTGAAGAATAACTGGGAGTTTAAAAATGCATTTTGTGATTCTGCTTCTTACGGTGCAAGACAGGTTACTGGCTCGGTTTCAGTAGCATGATTTAGCATAAGATAAGATTAGCATATCATCACAAGCCTAGATGGTAGGGATAGTTGTGTTCTAACAGAGGAAATTTTTGTTAATTTTTAGAATCACACTGTTATTTCTTTGCGTTTATGGTACCAGTGTAGTGAAGTATATATTACTATGGAGATAGTGAAAACTAAAATGGAATTTTGATGTTTGTCCAAAGTAGGGTGTGTTGGACTTTTAAATAGTCTTAATAGACAAATTGTACATTGGAAAAGTCATAGACATACATTGAAATAAGGTAAGAGATACAAAATTTGTTAGTGTAAGAAAAAGGCTACAATTTATGTTTAACAATCAGATGTTAATTTACATAGCACTTTACACTAAATTGTGATGTCAAGTAAAAACCAGATTCATCGTTTTCTGTTTAGTGTATCAACCTGGGAATGATTTTAGGCCCCGATTGTGTTCTTATAGGTGATAGTGTTGGGATTAGCCACACGACGCTTCTTATCTTTCTAGACAACACATACACATAAAACTAGTCGTATGAAAACAGATCATGTGTAAACAAAAACATCAACTCAACAAATATTGTCTGAACACTTTAGGTCTGCCTTCTTTCCTCTTATAAACTAATAAACTAAAAATAAGCTTGAATAAATTTTCTGTTCAATATTTGTCTTGGCAAATGTTCTGAAGCTTATGTCTGGGGACCCGAGGGTGTAAATCAGTAATAGCTGGGAAGCTGGCAGCAACAAACACCCACAGTACACTAGAACCTCCTACGGACTGCAAAAGGCAGCACCAACTGTTTGGACGTGATCCTAATAATATAGTTTTTTTGGCGACAGGTAGAATCAACACCACAAAAAGTGATAAATGATTCCAATAGGATTCTATTAATTCTTCTTACTGTATCTGATGGGTTTGGAGAGTGCACTCCAGGGACACTGTGGTCTATTACGTCCAGAGATGTGAAGCCACTTTCTACTCTTGCAACGTGATTATGACACAAGTTAATGTCTTATTATCTGGTTTCTAGTTTTTCAAGAGAATATCCTAAATATTGGAAATATCTTATTATATTACATTATTCCTGTTTCACCTAGACATAGCAGAATATAGAATGATTGTAATTTCTCAGCTGAGATGACACTGTTAATGGGAATGTAGTTGACCAAAGGGCTCCAGGATTCCCTCAAAGTCCAGTACATACAGAAGGAAGTAGTCCCTGAGGACTGGACAACAGAGCTCTACAGCTGTCATCCAGCCCAACAACATCAGGGATGAGCCTCAGTTTGGCCCCTTGTATCTACATTGTCATCTCTTTCATTAATCACAGCTCATTACTGCATCTGAAGCTCAAAATTAAGATCTATAAATTGAAAATGTGGTGGTTCCTCACAGCCCAGCCAACAGAATGATTCAGTGCCACATTACTGCAGCTGCAGAAACCAACACCCCCATTTGACAAGAAAGTTAAAACCTGACATTGTTTTGTTGAAAAGATGCAAAAACACCTTCTGTATAATATACTGTAATAAAGTATTGCAATAGAAATAAAAGAACATTGCACATGGGCAATGGTGGAATACAGTAAATGTGCTACAGGATTTGGTTATTCTGCTTCCCATGAAATACTCAGTCACCACAAGAAGTATAAAACAAAAAATCTGACTACATGTAAGTACTTTTATAGATCTATTTACTTATTACCTCAGAGGAAAATTTCTCCTTCTTGTGGTAGAAGGTGAAAAAAGATAAATGTAAACACAAATAGTTTTTTTAAAAATAAAAGTAAATAAAAAAAATTACACGAGCACCAAATAATCTCAGTGTATTTTATTAGCTAGACTGGCTAAAGATCAGCTCTATGAACTCAACTATCAGTCTGCCCGTCACTGATTTTCAAAATAAAGCCCTTCAGTGTTCATACTAAATTAAATAACGGACATGACAATATGAAACCAACTCTATTGGGCTCATTTACATCTTACATTAATGATCAACTTGATAGTCAAACAATTTTCTGTTTCTGTTACATAAAACAGAACAAAAAATTATTATCTAACTCTAGATATATATTTTGAAGTTGATTGTCATTTGATTTTTTTAGTACATGCAGAACACTTATTTCAGTATAATTTACTTTAATTTTCTAAAAGATTGGAATTACTTCTACTTCTTTTTGTTTGGTCTACTAAATGAATTATGTAGATTCATTAAATGTAATAGTTAACTCCTTACAGATTTAAGATAAATCCACTCATAATAGAAATTCTATTTTCCTCTGTGTCTTAATCAATAAATTCGAAATTCAGACAAAGAAGTAATGCAGCAAAGAAAGAAAGGCAGTACATTCTAGAATTAATAAAAACAAAAAAACACACAAGTATGATCATGGGTGACCAGGTGATCAGCAGGTCACTAGTGATGGTTGACATGTTAGCGTCATTCTGCCTACCTGCATGTGCTGCTTTTCTGCATCACCTCGGCCCTGTGGTACCCTGACAACTTGCAGAAACCATCATTGCTGTAGACAATGGGCCAATCCACAATCTGAGCGTTTCCCAGGACAAAGTTTGTATCTGTTTAGAAATACACAGGAAAGAAAACAAGGGTAAAAGAAAAGAAAAAAAAAGAAATAGAAACAGAACTATGCTCTGGGTAGAGAAAAAAGTTTAAACAAACAATTTCATTTTCACTTAAATCAAAGAGAGAGAATTTAGGGGACTTGCAGAGATGTAACAGTTATTCAGAACGAGACACAGTCAGGTTAAGAGTATGTAAGGTACAATTGCTGCATGTTTGAAATTCTGTGAGTGTATCTACAATAATATATTTTTCATATCATTTTGATATTTTGAGCAACATACATTATTCATATTTTTGTTTTTGGATAAAAAAACTACCCACGCTGATACTTCATCCTTTATGGACATGAATTTATAAAGAAACAGAGAAAATAATTATGATTAAACTTGCCTATATAGAGATATCAATGCAGTAACTACAAAACCTGAAGTACGACTTCATTTCCTTCCTGAGTATTCCCTGTCTGTCTGGCCTCTCCTCCGCTCCTGAGTTTCATTTTCAGGTAGAGGCGGGGTGCAGTGAGGGAGTCACACCTGTTGGCAATTCAGCTCATCAACTCCAGTGTACAGTCCCCAGATCTCCCTCCCCTCGAAGGCCAGGCAGTTCCATTTAATCTGGTGGCTCTCCAAGCATCTTTCCTGTGATTTTTGTTCACTGTTTTTCTTCCCTGGCTCTCTCTGTGACTTTTTTCTCTCCCCATGCCTATTCTGCACCCTTCCATCAACTGCAGCCCCAAATACTCCGTGGAGTTCCTCAACCTTGCCACCAAGAGCAACTGGGACCAGCTGTAACGGCGGGGGACTTTTCCTCCATTCCCTCAGTAATCCTCAAGCAATTAGCTTAGGACGAGGCTAGCAGATCATTAGCAAACCTCTCCTATATCGCCACCAGCCTGGACAATGGAATGAGGTAGAAGCAATGAGGATGCACCACCAACTGAAGGCCTTCTCTTTCCGTTCCCATCCCAGTTCCAGAATCAAACCAGGGTTTCACTGTTTCCCCTGCTGCTGTCCTTGTCCACCATCGCTCAGCAGAGGCATTCTGTGAACCCATGCATGCCAGTTGTCCCAGTTAAAAGAAATATGCATGTATTGGTGCCAGCCTGGCCACCTCTATTCAGACTGCCCCAGCCACCCAAAAGCCTAAGTTCAGCTGGAGATAGAGGGACGTATGTGAGCCAGGAGCTGCCCTCAACTTTACCGACCCCCCACACAACTCCCTTTTACTGCTCAGCCAAATGCTATGTCCCCCTTTGTGGTAATGTTTGAGTTACAGCCTTTGCAGTTTCTATTGCAGGAGGGGGTGGTTCCGTTACCAGCGGAGAAGGCCACCTCTGACAGATCCACAGAGGGCGGTGGGGTGCCAGGGCAGCCCGGAACCAATGGTTGGTGGATTATAACTGCACTCCCACTCCAGTCTACCACTCAGGCCAGCAGGTCTGGCTTTCATCTAGGGACCTGCCACTAAAGGTGGACACCAAAAAGCTAGGCCCCTGCTACATTGAAACTTTCCCCCGTTAAAAGAATCATTAACCCACCCCTTTGCTATTCACCTCAAGCTGCCAGCCTCTCTTAAGATCCACCCAACTTTCCACATCTCCCTCCTCAAGCCCATCATTGGACGTATGAGGCAGGGGCTTGGGATTCCAGTATCTGGACTGGAAGAGTTCTGGGTCTGTCGTGGCCTCATCTTGGACCCCTCCCTCATCAAAGACTTTTCCAGACAGAGGCAGGGCTCAGTGGTGGCAGTTCTCGGCACACCTGTTGGCAATTCAGCTCATCAGCTCCAATATATAAACCAATGGCTCTGCCTGTATCAAACCTTGTTGCCTCTGTTCTCTGTCCACTCTGGTGTCCTAGCCACAAACTGTAACAGAAGTGTTGCTATAATAGCTGCTAACATACATATTTTAATCTGTGCAAGGCTTCCAAGCAAAAATTATTCACAGTCATTCAACCTAAATAAAGAGAGTTGCTTATGTATGCTTAATGGACTATTTTGCTAATCTTTTTAACCTGTCAGCTTTTTTATAATTAACATACTGTGACATGAAAGTATTTATTAAAGTATTAAAGGATAACTATATTGTTTTTTTTACTTCTCATTTTTTAAGAAAAAGATAACTTGGGTTTAAACAAAATTGCTCGGTTGTGTTGGTTAACAAAATAATTTTTAAATATAGTGTCATAAATGAGGTCTGTTGAGCCGATTGTGAACAATTTGAAGATGAAGATCATCAAAGTCACATTCACTTGTCCCTTAATGACAATTATGCAAGACTTCATTGAATAATTAGACACAATAATTAATTTGCACATCTGCATGTTGCAACTCACCATTTTATAATCAAACGTTCATAAAATGTTGGTTTGTGCCAGATGGTCATACCCATCACAGAAGAAACAAAAGAATAATTGAAGTTTAGTTCTGTAGCTGTAGCTCAGAAACTAAGATCTTATAAATGTGCTATTTATGGATTATTTTGTATATATATATATATATATATATATATATATATATATATATATATATATATATATATACATGCCAGGGTTTATATACTGTCCACGCAGGGAAATCTGAAAACAAAGAAGCAAATGAAACGTCCTCTTTTTAAAAAAAAAATGTTTTGTTCATTGTTCAATTGTTCAATGTTTCGTTCATATATATATATATACAAAATAATTAAATGGATTAAATTTAATGGATAAAAAATCTGTATATATATGGAATAAAAAGCTGATATATATATATATCATATCATATATTAACAAACACACAGACACACAAAAAGCTTACATACGTTTGATCACATTAAAATAAAACACACTGAAATGACAACTAAAAGCATGAGGAAATTGACAGAAAATGAAGCTAGAGAAGTTCCATGCCAACGTGTTATTTTACAATGATCAGATGAATGTTATTTTTGTGAGTAGAGAAACACAAGTCCAAAGCTATGAACAAGTACTTGTTATTAGCCCTGGATTTGTTAATTTACTGCTGTGTTGTGACAAATTCCCATCAACATTTTGAAAAATATCAACATGTCTAATGTGTTAAGCGGTTTGTAAATTAACACTGCTTGGTATAGAACATGTAGTGGTACATTACAAACAGAGGGAAACTGTAAAGCAAACATGAGAAACACACCAAACTAAACTTTGTTGTACCTGTCTGTCTATGTGACAGTGTCCAAACTGAAATTTTGAAAAGAAAACAAGAGTTAACAGATTACAGTGAGAAACATCTGCTGGATGTCAGACAAAAAAGATGGAGGCAACCCAAAAGAAAAGAGACACATGTGGTTAAGTTCAGCTTTGACCTGAATAGATGCTACATGCTAAACACATGACAATTTGTTTAAAGAAATCTGTAAAGCAATTATTTCTCGATTTATTAAAACCTCAGGCTGGAGGCTAAAGTTGCACACTGAAAAAAAGAAGACACCTGGAATACCTATAAAATACAATAAAATAATAATCTCCCAGGAATACAGTCTTTTTCTGTAGCTATAAACACTTGTTTAATTTTACATTTTAAATCATGTATATTATTTTTTTTATTTTTACTGAAAAATATATATCATCAAATAAGTTCTTATCATACTGCACTGACACTGCTATAAAAAAAATCTACCTATACTTTAGTTAATCACACAATTTTATGTAAAATCCTCTATCTACTATCTTCTGTTATTTCATTATGAGGAAAGAAAAATCAGCAAATACAAAAATCTGTAAATGAAAGTCATATAGGACTAGGACTACATAGTTTTTATAGGTTGAAATAGTCTTTATAATCTTTCAAAATATGCCTATGATTTTGTGTAAAAAGCCTTGTTAAAGCTTCAAATTGTGTTTTATCTAAAAAGAAAATTCTATGAGATTATTGGTACATGACCCCAGATTGACACAGGCATTTGTATATAAAATTATGACATTTAAAGCAGCTATAAACAATATTTTTCATATTAATAATGTATAATAACCAGGTCAGAGAATTAACAGTGATTCTGCAGCTCCACTCTGCACTCTCCACTTCACACGGTTTCACTGTCTATTGGAAATTTAACTGTTTTGGTTCAGTGTCATCCCTCCTGCCTTGACCTAGGCATTTTTTTCCTTCCATAATATGAACTACATCTAAACCATACCTTGAAGGATGAAGATCATTCCTCGATTTAAAGTTATATACTCAATTTTCATTTTGATTATAGGAAATTACTAGTAGTAGTGTGAAAACTGAAGAAATACACATCCAGTACAGTAGCTGCTGCTTCATTTTTTTATTTTCTCTTGTATCAAAGCTGCCTAAGTGAAATAACTGAGGCACATAGTGTTTTTGGATTCTAATATCAGTGATTGACAACTAAGTGTTGTAATTGACCAATGACATAGAGGCAGAGAGACATGATGATGCAGCATTGGAAGGAGAGTGGAGTTATACAAATAACTCATTTTGGACAAAAATGACTTAGGCAATAATGCTATGAGGCTCACAGTATAACAGTAAGAGATTGTGCCAAAAATAGTGTGTGTTCAGAAGGAGAAATCACACAAACTCAGAAGAAGTGACCTCATTCGCACAATGAAAAACCTGGTAATGGATATAACCATGAGTATCCATGGTTACTTCTTGCATGCAACAAGGATAAACACAAACACACACACACACACACACACACACACACAGAAGTTTTTTTTTGTTGTTGTTTTGTTATCATTTTTGGCACTAATACGGAAACGTTAACTATATATTTAACATTTACACTTTATTCTTAACACTTAAGATAAAGACTGAATCTTCCTCTCATATATATATATATATATATATATATATATATATATATATATATAATGTTGCTTCTTAATGGGTGGCTGCTGGATGTGTAAAGAAACACCTGTGTGCAAACAGGTTCAACACTATCAACTAAAACGGTGACAAGACATCAGTGTTTTGTTCTTTTTTAAGTGGCCTCATCCTCACCAGACTCTCTTAAACTTCAGTCTGTTTACTCTTCATTGATACGCTTTATTACACCTGAAGGCAGGTTCTCTGTTGAAGTTTAAACTTGATCTACCATAACCAATCGCATCGAAATCAGCATGAAAATTTGGAATTACATACATTTTACACACATTTTAAAGTGTTCTGAATCATTCCTCATCCACCTTCATCCTTAAGGTAAGTTTCATCCCATTTAACCATGTTAATAGTTTAATAATATGTCCTTTATTATATTTAACCTGTTCTGATCACAATTCTTCAATAAAATTGACATAAGTAGTCATGGGAAACTTTATGTATATATAAACTAAAATGAAAAGGCAAAATATGTGTTACTAAGCAAAAAAACTGCCAAGTTGATTCATTTTTTAAATGAGGAATGAATGTAGCATAAACACAGTGTTACTGTTCATTTTATATCCCGATAATTTTACTTTATGAAAAAATCGCTCAATGTTCTTATGGGTTAGACATGTACCCACTATATGTTTACTTCCCTCAAAGTAACATAACAAACTGTCGACTATCATCTGCTAGAGCCGACCCCTCATCCATCAGATTGTTCTTAGTCATCTAAGGGCGCATCTGGCAATGTCTGAAAATGAGTTGAATAGTTGATAGGTTGAGACTCTTGTTGGACTCAAGAACAGCCTTTCTATCTGATGCACACTAACCACAACTTACTTTACTGCATAAGCAATGTTTCAGCCTCACTTTATCAAGGCAGGTTTTGGCTCTGTGCCTGTCACTGATGACACAGAGCGATAATGACTGGTGTCAGTCAAGTGTCCCAAAATGTCAGTTTGCTGAGGAAACTGCTGAGTGCCTGAATGAAGGAATGCTGGAGTGATTCGGACAAGGAGCCATCATTAATATACAGGAGCTACACCTGAGCCTTTTCTGCTATTTGCTAAGTCCAAATGTTGGCTGAGAAACGGTGCTACGAGCCAAAAACAAGCGTGTTATCCTTTCTATTTAAAGAGTTACGTTTAGGTGGAGCATGGGCGTCTGAATTAGAGCCGAGAGGAAACAGTCTAATATCAAACATTGTCTTCCAAATGTAGCACAGAGATTTGTATTAAAGACTGACTAAGAGAGAAAAGTTACATTAAAAGACAGGCTCATTGTTTGTGAACCTCCACCCACCACTGACTCAAGTCGCCCCATCGTCTCCACTGCGGCACCCAGCAGATTACAGTCTCGGCTCTTTTGTTTTCTAGCTTGGGAGAGATTTACTGCTCACTAATCCATAGACCTCCCAAGGTCATAAGAAACACCATGTTCCATATACATGTGCTTATATATTATTTATGTGTTCACCTTTTCTGAACCAGTTATTCCACATCTGAAAGTATGTGCAACAGTGAGTCCTGTAAAGCATATTCTTAAGGACATTGACCCAAACAAATACATGCACTGAACCCCAAAATCTAACCTCAAAGCCTGTTGGAGGAAGAGGCGATTACTCAAATTGAATTCAATTTTTCAATTTCAGCCACACCAAACCCGTTCTGTCCCCAATTAGCTGGGGTATAGTCCAATATCTGTCCCTGAATGTGATCCGTGAGAGAGACACACACACACACACACACACACACACATCTCTGGTGGTTTTGTTTCACAGTGTCATAACTTGGATCTAATAATACAGATTTAAAACAAAAGGAAAAAAAGAATGGTGACACTCATGTCCAAAAATACTGCAAGGCTGCCATCAGAGTTTAGACATTTTAGCTTTGGGGTGTGATTGTCAACCACATACTGTGCATGAGCAGGCAAAATTTAAGCCTGTTTTGTCTCGGTGGCAGGTGAATAGATGAAAAGCAAAAGATAAAAAATTGGTTAGAGATGGAATTTAGTGCTGCTGCCTGCCATAAGAAGATGGTGTAAATGTTTAAAGGCTGGTATGTGAGACAGTTAAAAAAACTTTCCTAAAAAAAATATATATATATATATATATATATATATATATATATATATATATATATATATATATATGCTCCACCGTTTGAAAGTGTTTCACCTAAAAATATGCAAAGTCTCACTGCTGCACAGAAAATGTAAAATGCATTGCAGCAGTCCTAATGGGGCATAGCAAGAGGTTTGGCTGCAAGAGTACAACCTCCCATTCAATGCTGACTCAGATTATGTTGGTTTCATATAAAATAAACGTTCACTCTACTATAATAAGCCTATTAGATCAATTTCAAACCAGTCAGCCGCTTAAAGGGCAAAAGTGATGAATAATAAAGGTCTGTTTTTACAGATTTATGATCCCTGAAACCATTATGCACTTTTGGTATATTTACATTGACTTTTAATCACATATTATTAATCACATACAGATTATATGTCTGCTCCACATAATCTTCTAATTGTTTAATCAGAATTCATTTTAACCATTAAAATATAATCGCTTGTCTTTTGCTTTTATTATGTAATCAACATATACAATTACAGTAATTAGAATAACCGAATTGAAACTGATGTGAAAGACTGCAGTATTTTTTTGCTACGCATCCAAATGCAAACAGTAACTTTTGAAGTCACACAGTATTAAAGTGAATGATCGATCAGTAATCAGCATTTCATCTTCTGTTCCAATTAGTTGATTGGCTTCAGACATCGAATGAATCTTAATTGTTTCTAATATAATTACATTTACATTTATCAATTAATCCTCGTCCTTACCGTTAGACCGTCTGACAATATTCTCCAAAAAAGTATTCTGAGGGGCCACAAGTCCCCTCCGCCCCCCCGCCATGCTGCCGCTGCACTCAGGCGTCTGCAGCTGAATCTTTACTCCTCAGTCTACCATTTGCCTTCATGATCTCTCCGGCTCTGAGACGCTGCGTGGATTTCTTGGGGAGGAAGTGTCTGTCTGCTCTGATCATCAGCTACAGATCCTCATCCCGGCGCGGTGCGGTGCGGTGCGGTGCGGCGCGGTGCGGCGCGGTGGCCTTTTTTTACGCACCTCATCATCCAGGAGGAGAAAACAACGGCAGGGCAGGAGGGGCCGAGCCTCTGGGTACTCCGTGTTTATCAGAAGCAGGAGCCGGAGCGCCATCTGCTGGCGAGGTGAACGCTGGCTACCACAGTATTAGGACTGCACTTTGGAAAACTGGCAGTGACTTTAACAAGCCTACATTCCTTGTGTTACATGATCTAAATGCTGATTTTGACACGGTAGAACAGCAATTTCTTTTAATCACAATAAATCATCTTGTTGGTGTCTCTAGTACTACCTTTCAATATTTTAGTTCTTATCTCAGGGATAGAAATTTTCTGGAAAGTTTGTAAACGTGCTCCTCAAGGATTCATGAAATCAAATGTGGTGTGCCCCAAGAGTCAATTTTAGCCCCCATACTTTTTAACTTCCCACTGGGAAATGTCATCATGAAACATGATTTCAGCTACGCAGATAACACACAACATACTTATGTACATGTCTAAATCTCCTGATAATACAGGGCCTATTGATGCCTTTTTATTTTAAGTATCTTAGTCATCAAATCCATCAAATTCATCAAAATTCCTACAGATCAACCAGGACAAGACTAAGGTTGTAATTATCTATCTCAAGGTTCTGGAAGATAAACTTTTAACCAAACCACAAACATCTAATCATGTAAAAAAATATGGGCAACCTTTTTTGATGTGTTTTAAAAGATGAAGTTATTATTATTAGTGTTAATATTAATAATAATAATAACAAAAATAACAATACCAAAAATGGTAGATGGAAGGAAAGGTTTGACTACTTAAATTGTAAAAATAAAAAAAAGCGTATAAAAATAAAAAAGTGAGTGAAACAGACATTCTGCAGCAGAGAAAAACTTTCCTCCTTGCCTTCTCCATGGATTCACCTTATGAGAGAAGACTTCTATACATAATAATTAACCCATGTTTTACATACATACTTAGAATCTCGATTCTTCTCCTTTTTTGTACTGTAGCTGAACTCAACTCAGTTCTACGTGATTATCATATAGGAATTGAAAATATATGACTTCCCTATATGTAGACTCCACTTCTCAAATGGACAATTTACATTGTAGCAAATCATACACCCTATATACTGTTCTTTCAGTATATCACACTGGGAAAACTGGGTACCAGATAATTCTGTGGGATTACTCTCCTCAAAATCCATGATGGCTATAACAATTAAAATTGCAATTTTAACATTATAACTGATTTTATGTTGTTGTCTTTCCCAAACTGCAAACTATTGTAATCTCTCAAAATGTATACTGACCTTTTAGTAGCTTATATTCTTACATATAACAATAAAAATCAAAAGACTTTCAGGATACTGATGAATTTACTGCATATTTTATACATTATCATGATAAAATGGTATGAAATATTGGAATTTTTATGGTATTCTGTTCTTAACAGTACAGAGCTCACACTTAACTGTAAAAATAAATAATCTAAAAATCGTTCACCCAAACTAATTATAACCTATCTGAAAGTAAACAGTTAATAATTTATTGTCACACAGTCATCTGAAACTAAACCGATTTAGAGTTTATGTAAAAGTTGTGCAGCATAAATTATTCAGAAGATGAGTTTGTTTTCATGAACTTGTTCAATTCCAACAAACGTTTAAATAACATAAATTTAGAAGAAGACTCTGTTGTGCTTTACCAAGTGTTAAAACATTAATGTAGTCAGTTTAGATATCAAAGATGAAATGGAATTGAAATTTACTAGTGTTATTTCTGAAAATAATGTGGGAGGGAATACATCAGCTTGAAGGAGAAATTACATCTTATAAAACTCTTCATCTCATAATAAAATACAACTGAATGATTTCTCTCACTTACTGTGTGCTAGCAGATTGGTAAGAGCTTTTATTTACCTATTTTGGAATATATGGTACTTCTATGATCTAGATTTCTACACAGTAATGTCAATGAAATAAAAATATATAAGAAATGTAATTGTTTGCATAATCATCCTTCTTCTTTAATAGTTTAATTCAATAGAGGTCCATCAAATTGATGTTAATGGTCTCACGATTAGTGAAATAAAGATCACCTGAGTGAAACACTGCACATCACCAAAAACACAGCATCCCTACTGCAAAGCATAGTGGTGGTAGCATCATGCTGTGGGATGTTTCTCAGCAGCCATGCCTGGAAGGCTTGTAAAGATAAAGGGAAGAATGAATGCTGAAAAATACACTGAAATCCTGGGGAACAATCTTATTCAGTCTGCAAGAGAACTATGGCTTGTGGGGAAGATTTATTTTTCAGAAAGACAATTATCCAAAGCATACTGCAAAAGCTACACAAGAATGGTTAGAAAAGAACCAGGAACATGTTCTGGAGTGACTGAGTCAAAGCCCAGACCTCAGTCCTATAGAGAATTTATGACTGGATTTAAAAAAGGGCTGTTCAGCCTGAAACCCACACAATCTGACAGAGTGTGAGCAGTTTTGCAGAGAAGAATGGAGCAAAATTCCTGTGGGCAGATGTACAAGACTGATTTAGACATATCCACACAGACTCACTGCTGTGATTGCAGCCAAAGGTGCATCTACAAAGTACTGACTTTTAGGGGGTGAACAATTATGCAAACAATTATATTTCTTTATATAGTTTTATTTCATTGACGTTACTTTGTAGAAATCTGTTTTTCCTTTGACGTTAAAGTGTTTTTTCCAACACATTTTTGTGTTGACAAGAGAGAGAGTGAGAGAGAGAGAGAGAGAGAGAGAGAGTTGAGTATATTTTATCTTGAGTTCTTCAAAAGATTGTCTCTATTTCTGTTTTGTTTTGTTTTTTGGAGCTGATGCAATAGAAATACATTTTTCACACAAACAGTACCAAATAAAGAAATATACTTAGAAAAGCATCCTGCAATCAGCCTAGGAGGATTCGGGTGAGTAGAATTGGATGGATTACTTTGGGTTTAAAGTCACATTGTGAAAATCAGGATCCTAAGGGAGTAGTAATACTGAGCCATGTGATTTTCTTCCCCCTTTGTTTCCTGCAGTTTGGAGTTGTCTTTCAAGAAGAGACAGAGTCATACTCATCAAAACAACACATATATGGTACAGACATTTATGCCAAGAAACTGATGGTTTCCTCACGCCTGTGTTTTCTCTCAAGAAATATTGTTGCATTTCTATCTTTCAGTTTGTTATGCATCTGTTGCAGGTGTAAATGCATGGATGCCATGGAAACATGTAGGCTCTGTGTGCTGAACACCAGCACACTGTATCACTATTTTAAATGGCAGGTTCAGTTGTTTCAGCATTCAGGTGGCCAAATAAACGAACGACTGAAAATAATGAGTTAATCAAAAAAAAAGTGGTTATCTTTGACTAGCTTATCTAGTAAACAATTCCTGCTCAGCTGCTGTGAAAGCATAACAAAAACAGGGATTTAAGCACAAGAGACTTTAAAAGGATGCAATTTGTCTAATTTGAATGTGTGAATATTACACTGTAAAACCACTACATTAAAATTTTCAGTAACTAATTGGTTTAATTTAATAATTGAAAAAAGGTGAAGTAGTACTGTACTTCTTTTTGTAGCATTATGTGATCAACTGTAAAACAATTATAAAAAAAAAACAATTAAATACTGTTATTTCAGTTGTATTAACAGCATTGGTTGATTAATTGTACAATAAGAAAAATTACTGATTTCAATTGTATTTACAGTATTGTTTGAATGACTGTTATAATACAATAACTTCATTCAAGTGTTGATTACATAATCCTTGTTTGCTTTGGGTCCACATTCATTGGATTCTTGACCTTCATCCTAAAAACTTATGTAACTCAGATTTAAGTCAAGATAGTGATCACCTGATCATCAAAACACATTAACTGGTCCATCCTGTTTTATTATGTTGTACTGGAAGATGAAGTTTATGTACATGCAGACACAAACCTTCTCAATTATATAGTGACGTTTAAATAAAGTGTTACAATATTAGCAATGCCTATTTTTCTAACAGAAAACAAACATGGCAGATTTAATGAGCTGCACACTATCGAAAACCTATTTAATTCCGGGAAAATCCCTAATGAGGTAGGAGCACTAACATGAAGAGAGAAAATCCGCTCCTTCCTTTCCTTCTAATTTCAAAGGTTTAGGAGAATTAAACAATCAGGTTTCAGCTATACTTATTTTTTCTGACAGTCACCACCCTATAATATGAGGTATGACTCAGTCAACTGTATTCTGGTATAAATATATATTCCTGTGAAATTAACTCTCTTGTGAAACGGCAATTTATTCAATTCCTCTGACATTTCCCACATGAAATTCACTTCTTAATTGTTCCCATATATTATTCATATGCAGCAGAAAGTTAAATTCTCTCAACTTGACTGTATTTTGTCAACAAGGACTCACATCAAGTACAGAATGCTCTGCAGCTTTATACCAGGGAAATGTATGAAATGCGAAGAGCAACCACTTCTCAATGGAGTGATTAGTTGTTCGATTCTAAAAATGTCCAAGATTGGTTAAAAAATGTGAGCACGACTTTACGGGATTTCTTTCTTCTGCCTTTTAAAGTGACTCATTGATTATCAAAAGAGCTGGCAATTAATGTTCTTATTTATTAATAGTTGCAGCTCCAGATATAACACTACAAATCAACTGTTTATGTTTCATGAAGACAGATGGAGTTAAAACAGTACTGTGATCTTGGTTTACACAAAAAGGACTCCCAGAGTTCTGCATCACATTATTTCAGAATTTTCTCCATACACAAACATGACGCATCGATAAAGAACATTACAGTCTTTACAAAAGACTGTGCTGACATTAACTTGACCATGTCTTTGTGATTCTGAGATGGCTCAGATGATCTGCAACACTCTTGTGTTCGGGGAAGTTGGAGAACGTGGTCGCCTTGATTGTGTTCCAGTTCTGGGCTCTGCGCTCGGCGGCATGGCCATGCTGCTGCTCCCTAGTCATGTACGGGCGGCTGATCCAGTATTCATTCTCCGCCTCTCGCTCCAGATGCTTCAACATGTTGCGTTTCATCTGCCAGGTGATCTGCCGTGGACGCCGATACTTTCCAATCCACTGCTTCCCAGGGATGCCTTTCCTCAGCAGGGCCAGGGTGAGAAACATGGTGGGAGTTTATACCTGACAAGACACAGGGACAAAAGATGAGCCACAGTTGATGGAAAAACTTTTGACACGTGATCAGACAAAACAAGATGTAAAGATGTCACCATGAGATATTCTCATGGGGCATTTTATTTTTGTTAATTGAAGCCTGACAGCAGTGTAACAGAGATTTTGACCTTTTTGCAAAAGAGCCATCTCATAAAGTCACAGTAACACTGAAAACATCCGCATGGGTACATCAACAGTGTGGGGGTGCTTTAAGAAATTACTACAGCAAAAAAATGCTTGTGTGGCAATAGGAATCAACATTTTGAAAGAAGAATCTTTTGAGAGACTTTGCGTCATCATATGTCATATGTCTTCAACCAGAAAGGAAATAGTCACCTGTGCTAAGCTGCAGGTCTTTAGTCTATGACTGTTCACAGCTCACTGGAGGATAAAATGCTTGCAGCACATCAGATTACATCACATATATTAGCAATAAAATATACTCACAATTGACTGGAAAAAAAACATAGAAATTGATGATCTCAGGTTTTGAATTGTATTATAGGCAATAATAACTTTACTGATTAGTGACCTCTGGCACTAATGAGTCACAGTTTGTGTAATGTTACGACATGACAATGACATAAGAGCCTTATCTCCTGCTCTCTCATGATTAAAGAAGATTACTGTGCAAAAAATAAAAAATGTGACAAGCTGTTAAATGGCTGTAACAAGTGTTTTAGATTTCATTCCTAAACAAAGACTAATGTTGAATGGGAATGAACAGCTGTACCAGCAATAATACAGCTGTATTACATTAGTAATATGGCAATGTAATATGATATAATAAACTTTATATGTTAGTACTAACATTTGTTACCTATTCAATAACTATAGTCAGAACTGTACTGCTATTTTAAATCTTATCTTTTAAACATTGACATTATAAAATCTATACGTGTGTGTTGTTCAAAAGTGTGTATATATATATAAATGCTTGATTTTTTGTTTATATTTTGTAATTACATTTAATTCATAATCCCCAGAAAAAGTATTGTGTGATATAAAAAAAGACTAAAACTAAGGATGCTTCTAATATAACTTTTTTTAGTTTTGTACAGAAAAGACTAGTGTCTAGTTCATTAATGTGAATTGTCCCTCTTAATTGAATACAAATTATTTAGGCTACAAAAAATGTAAGTAGGTTGCTGTACAACACTGACAACAGTCAGTATTTTAGAATTCTATTTACAGCTGTTAATACAATGCTTTGGTTAGCTTCTGATTCAGCGCTTAATGGAAAAGTTACGAGGAATTCACTCTACGTGCAGTAGTGTCAGGTTTTTGTGATGCTTCCTGATGTGAACACATTTTAGGTAAGACAATAACTGTCTGAAACCTATTATTGTATTTGTGAAAATACTAAAGTGAAGATTTCATTGTTTTTGTCCTATATGTCTAGAACTCATTAAACATGGACCAGATAAAAAATCACTGGCCTTAGACTTCTTAAATCTGAACAAGATTGTTACACAGACCCCAAGATTCATACAAATACACTCCCTGATTTATGAAACCTTTATTCTGTTGGTAAAAATGGCTGGTGGCTTTTAATCTAGACCTGGTCTAATGAGATCTACAGTCCAAAAAAATAAACAGTGAAATGGACTTCCATTGCATTTTCACCAATAAAATGAAGGTTTACAAATCAGAGACTGTGTTTTTATGAAACTCTGAGGTCTGTTGGATAATCTAGTCCAGATTTGAGTTATTTATATTTATATGGAACGGGTCTAATGATTTTGACTGATTGAACAAAATGGTTAAATCTCCCCTTCAAAATTTCGAGTTAGATTTATTGTCTTACCAAAAAGTATGACCAAAAACTTGAAAATTAGTGAGCAAACAGTCAAACTGCACATTAAGTGAATTTGTCTTTATTGTAACTGAGGCACAGGTGAAGCTTAAAACATTAACGATAAAGTTCCATGAAAACGCCCCAATAAAAACTCTAATTGAACCATTGTATAACTACTACCACATGGACCTGACACACCTTAATAAACTACAGCCTCTATTAAATCTATTTGTACCAGTCATAACATGACATCATCTGTCTTAACAGTCTGTATTCCCAAAATGTGTAAAAAGGCTTAAGACTTTGATTGACCTTTGTGTAACCAATCATGCTAATAACGTTCTATTTAGTGCAGCATTTGGCCAGATGCACAGTGACGTTAGCAGCCTGACTCTGATTGACATGAAGGGAGCATTAATCAGTAATCTTGGTAACACTCTCATTTCATGGTGAAAAAAAAATCATCAGTTTTCGTAAGGTCTGCATAAGATTGAATGTATGATCCCAAAAACGGTGCTATGGTGTTAGCTTAGCTGTAGCTTCACGTTAAAGACCAAGGGCAGCTTTAAATGGCTCATTTGACACCGACAGAAAAGTATATTTCCCTTACCTCGCTGTATAAATATAACAAGTCAAATTCTCTTTCCGATGACAAGATAAAAAAAATCGGCAAGAATCAAAGACAAATCTAGACAAACCTAAACAAATGCAGGGCAGAAAATTGTGAAGGGAAACGAGGTTGTCATTGAATCTATATCCGGGTTGTTCTACGGTGCGGGATAAGACTCAATCTCCCAAAAAAGCGAAATCACCCTGCGCACGAAAACTCATCTGATCACCACCAAAACCCGATTCCATGCCAAGTATGCGGCATAAAAACAGGGAAGCAGTATTGCAGCATGAAGTGCTTAGTAACAAAACAATTATACATTAGAACAACAGAATAGTAAAACATTAGCAATGGATGACTAGGACAAGAATTCTATTAGTTTATATAAAAAAAAATTTAGGAGTGAAACACACACACAAACACACACAGTCTAGTATACCTAGGGATGAATGAAAGAAATATGATTTTGTTTGTTTGTTTGTTTATATATGTCGTAATAATAACACATAATTAAATACAGCTAGCTTTATGTTTAGCCCTAATCTGTTAGGCTGCAGATTCGGTGGTTCCTTGCATATATATATATATATATATATATATACATCACCACGATATATATATCGTGGTGATGTTGGGCCATCATCTGTGTGCAGTTCACAATGCCCGCCTAAACAAAGGATTCAGAGGAATGGCATCACTCTTTTGAACCATCCTACGTGTTCCACTGATCTAAAACCAACTGAGAACAAATGGACACCAGTTCCAGACAGTGGATGCCCTGAGTGAAGCCATCGTCACCACTTGGAGCAACATCCCCATTAGCCTGGAAACACTAGCATCAAGAAGCATGCTGATTTTTTTGAGGTGCTTAACAAGAATGGCAAAGCTACTTATTACTGAGTCCTTTTTGAAAAATGTATTTCTATTTGGAGGGGCTTTTGGGGATTTTTTTGAAGTGTGGTCTTTAACTTTTTATTCATCTGATGAAAAGCCTATTTCAGTTTAAACAGTTATTTGCAATGAATTGCTTACTCATTTTTTGTCTCACTCCCCCAACAGTGCAAAATGTGAATTCTTGCAATTTTTCAACTGGTCTTAAATGTTTGAACTAAGTGTGTGTCTATATGGGTTAAATCCTCTGGCCCCTCCCACCACATACAGAGATAAAGCGACCTGTTTGTATTTCCGTACTTCTTCATTTGTTGCTGCATGTCCTTAGCTCCTCGGACCTCGTTGCGCAAGTAGTCGAAATGTTTTACTTGACAATGTTGTCAGCAACCACCTGGACTTTGCTGGCTCTCTGTTTCGCCTTGTTGTTATTGTGAGTAATTTCCCCTGCGTTTTGGTTTAACTTATCTAAAAAATCAATCTTATGGCGACTGTGTGTTAATCTATGCACTACTCTTGTAAACATTTTTTCTTCTTGTACTACAGGTATGGCGTTTGGCCATATAGATTTTTTAAAAATCTGGGAATCCCCGGACCAAGACCTTTGCCTTTTGTTGGAACAATTCTTAACCTCGGAAAGGTGACGCACAAATCTCAGCTGACTGAATTGACAGCGGAGAATTAGACTCTGGCCAAGTCTTAGTCCAAGTTCATGTGTAAATCTGATTACAATAACATTTTTGTAGACTATGATCAGTTGTGAAAGTACTCAGGTGCTTTACTTAATATTAATTTATTTTATTCAGAACGATTAAAAAAAAGTAGAATCTATTCACATACACAACGCAAAAAACTCGAATTATATAATCATTACACATTACAGTAAAACAAACACACAGTGTATCAAAGTGTAATCGCAAATCACGGAATTTATATAATTTACATCTATTCTTGAATTGCTTTTTAGGGACTTCTTCGTTTTGATCGTGAGTGCCAAGCCAAGTATGGAGACATCTGGGGGTGAGTTGCTGAGATATCACATTTAAATGTAGCTTGAAGGCTATTTTAAAAAAAACTGTAAAAAATTAAAAATGTGTTTATATACTGTATATATATATTAGTTTGTATATATTGGCAAAGATTTGGCACTAATTGTCAGGTTTTTGTTGTGATATATATATATATATATATATCAAGGAGGCAAGTTTGTTTGTATAACATATTTAACATCAAATATTAAAAGTATCATGAAAAAGTTAAAAAACAAAAAAGCAAAAGAAACATTATAAAGGGATATTTAAAGAGAAGAACAGGCCCAAACAGAAAAGGAAAAAGAACAAAGTTACAGTGCAGTCCAAAAACTGAAAAACTGTCTCAACAAAAGGAAGTGAGAGTTTGCTCTAGATATATGGAGCATAGACACTGTCTAGTTTCGGGCAGGGGCCCAAGAGGCCTGCAGCAGCTGATTAATGTAAAAAAAGATAATCCTTAATAATAAGATAAGACCTTAAAAACTCACCAATACCAAAACATATTCAAAAATGCGAAAAAAAAACAATGTCATAACTTTTGTTCGATAAAGTAATAACTTCTTCTAAATCATTATTGCGATAATGGAATAACTTATTTATATCATCACATTTGTACATGTAATAAGTGAGCTGATAATGTAAAAAATTATTACCTTATAAGTTCATGACTTTTATTATGTTATTGGCCTATTTATTTTAAAGAGGGCAAAGAGATTGCGCTAATATTATTACATATTTATTAGGTTACAGTATTACATTATTGGCTGCTACAAGATGTGAGGGCCTCTTGGTGCTGACCTGGTGTAACCAGTACCTTCTTCTTGACCATAGCAGGGGTAAACAAGGTTGCTCTGCAGGTTTTTGGATTCTTGTAGATGTCTTTAAGGAAGGGTATAGATCCACCATTTGTGTTACAATTTTTTTCCAATACCATTTCATACCTTATAACTTCACCTTATAAATCCCTGTAATATAACTTTACCTTAACACAGTACTTCTTGATTATTTCTGTTAAGCCCCCCCTAGGAAGAAGAAAACAGTTTGCCCCCCCCCTCCACAACTATAAATAATATGTATAATTTATCTATAAAATTGTTAAATGTATGTAAATGCACCTCTACATAACATATCCTTATTAATGTTAAAAAAAAAAATTAATACATGTTTTCTTTGTTGTTCTTTTCTTTATTTTGCAACAGAAAATAAAAATACAATGCAATTGAATCAATGCAATTGCATCAATTGCAAGTTTCCTGAAATGCAAAAAATGAAAACTAGATTTAAACTAAAATGATTTTTTGACTGACTTCCATTTGATACTGAAAAAAAAAATAAAATCATTAAATAATAATAGATTGATCAGCAAAATTACTTCAGAAGCACAATATGTTAAACACTTTGACCTACAAAAAAAACACAAACCATCATTACCGTAATATGTGTACCCTATATATGATGGGAATTCAATAATTAAAATAAATTAATAATAATAAAGCTATAGTGAAAGGATATCTTGCAGCAGAATGATAAAATTAATAGCTTTTCATTATGGAACTGGCTATAATTTAGCTAATTGCATATTTAATCCTATATTTAAGGCTACATAGATTTTTTAAACAATGTTTTTATGTCTAATCAGCAGCGTGTACTATCATGTTGTGAATTTGTGCAGGTTGTTTGATGGCCGAATGCCAGTTTTGATGGTGTCAGATCCTGAGATTATTAAAACTGTGCTGCTGAAGGAGTGCTACACTGTGTTTACCAACCGCAGGGTAAGACATTTGTCTTGTTGCATGTATTCACCTATTCGCCATATCCTGGTTGTTTTATACAGTGATGGAGAGTTACTTACATTTACTCACATAATTTTCTTCCCATTTTTCCTTAAAGGAAAATGATGGGGGATATAAAACTTAAAAACCCACCTGAACAACAGAAACTATATTAATCCATAAATAAGTGTATCATCTAAATTAATTGAGCAGCATATTACTATTTTTCTTATTGTGACTATACGTCACATTAGGTTTATAATGACTATTTTAAAGTTAAAAGCCTGCTATGACATATATTTCACCACAGTATTTTTTTAACTTGTTTTATATCAATTTATTAAGGAATTGTGGTCATAACAGGTTAAATGAAATATAGGACTAAAACCATTGAAACTGTTAAACAAATATCAATGTACCTTTAGTGACAAAAATCAAGCTGTTTGGAAGTAGTCAGCCCTCTCACACCAGTAACACACTGTCACGTGACACACGAGGCTGTCACTGAGGGCCTTCTTCAGTTTAATTAAGGATGAAGCTGGATGAGGAACATTCACGACACCAGTGTCAATGGGTTCTAATGGGTTAAATTTAATTTTGATGTACATCTCAACTTTTTTAATTTTATTATAATTTCAAACTCAATTCCTTATTTATATTTCTAATGTTATATTATTAGAATATTTCAATAATTTGTTAAATCATTATTATTGTTATCTACTAGTAGTGTTACATAACTGTAAAAATCACATAACTAACTTCTCTTGCCTTATATCTTTGTGTTGGCGGTTAGTCACAACTCTGGGAAGTCCCATGCATGCAAGTTTGAAGTTGGCCAATAGAGGCTTATTTTATCAGTCAAAATACAGACTGTAGAGACAATTTTGTTAACAATTCTGCTCAATTTATTTTGTTGTTTTTTTTGTTATGTTTAAAAAAAAAAAAATGTTTTAGGCTCATATTGTGTCCATCCTATCATGAGTATTTCATAATTTCTAAATCTTGCTTGTTTCTAAATCTTCCTTAATTTGGATTTCTACCTATATCCAGTCAATGATTTTGTCTAGGATGACACCTAGATTTTGAGACAGATGGAAAAATACAAGAAACATTTTTCATGTGTATGCAAGAGACGTGCTGAAACATGCTGAATTGGTGGTTCTTATCCGTGGTTTTAGCCAACTGTATAAACTCGTGTCATTATAATGTAAGAACAAATTGTAGGTAATGCAAAAAATTCAGTTCATTCAGCCAATTGTGTTTTTAACATAATTTCCTGTGTTTCCCTGTTGAGCAGCAGTGGAAGTATAATGATAGGAAGAGGGATTTTAATGTTGAAAGATATCTACTTTATTAGTCTGAACAGACAGATTTACATTCGTCAGCATGATTTTTTTTTCTTATGTGAGAAGTGTAAGCTCTGCATTTAACACAGAAATAAACCCGTTGGACTTTATATTGATTTTTATTTGTATTGTATTGATGCAGGTATTTATTATTTGGTTTAGTTGTTGTTAATTTAATTATATGTATGGTATTTATTATGTATATTCATTTCATTTCCCTTCATATTGTTTCCTAAGTCCATTAATGTATCATAAAAAAAAACAATTGTCCTGTCCAAAAAAAAGTTTAGTTGTATTGTATGATGATTTATCCCTGAGCCAGAAAAATCATTTATTTGATCACCAGAGTCATATTTTTAGAAACAGCAACTAATGTTATAAGAAGATGCAATATATCAGAGCAGACAAATGAGTTGCGTTATCAGCGAAGAAGAATTGTATTGAGAAGCATATCACACAAGAATCTAGTTTCTTCTAAACTGCCTTCATGTTGACAGGATAATCCAGTGGCAGGAGCTCTGAGCGATGCAATAACTACAGTTAAAGATGAGCAGTGGAGGAGAATCCGGAGCACATTGTCACCATGCTTCACCAGTGGAAGACTGAAACAGGTTGGTGGCATGTCTGAGCGCTCTGACACAGACCAACTCAGGAAAAATGTACTGTATGCTCACCCTCTAACAGCTAGACAGTTATCTTTGAATTTAAATATAATACAACATTACACAATTCTTCTTTTTTCAAGGCATTTCCCATTGTGGCACAGTACGCAGACCGACTCATTACAGGCCTTGGACAGAGAAATCTGGAAGAACCTGTTGATGTCAAACAGTGGGTTATTTATGTTAAAAGGCTATACACCATTACAATTGTTTCCCTCATAAAATAAATGAACATAGTATCAAATAATATTACTCATTATTTGTTGTTTCAACCAATTAAGCACCAGGTGTATTTTTGTATTTTACAGCTATAAATCACAATAAATATAGAATATCTCTACAGCAATAAAGCGTATGTACTTAACGTTGTGAGGTGACTACGGAATTGTCAGAATCAATTAATTAATGTTTATTAATGTTAATATGACAGAGTAAATATAGCTAGATGCTGACCACTAGAATAACCCTTCATAATGTGAAGGAATAATTACAATGTAAGTGTCTGGAGGACAAAATCAAAAAAAATATATTTAAGTTTATAAAACTAATCTGAAGGTTCAGTGAAGTTTGTCAAATCAAGTAGATATCTTCCGACATTAACATTTTCTCTCTTTCTGCTGTTATACCTAAAATAAAACATTGTGTTTTATATGAATCCTTTATTTAAAACTTAAAACAACACTAAACTGGCCCAAATAAGGAAAAAACACTTGAAATAAGCTAAATATTATCTGCAGTGAAGAGTTGAATGATTAATAAGATCAATTATTTGTCAATAAAATCATAGAAATCACACTGAGCATCATTATAGAGCATAAAGAATAGGTTCTGTCAGATGTTTCAAAAGGAGATTATAAATGACCAAATTAGATATTAATAAATAAAATAAAGAAATGCAAAAACAGCTCTATTCTAAATTAAATATAAGACCATAAAGATGTTAAATACTGTAAGTGTTAAATATTTAACATAATATTGTTTTAAATAACACAATAGTGGTTAGTTGCAGCCCTACTACTGAAATGATATAAAAAAAATTTTCTTGTATTGACAATGTGGATATTGATTATATTGATCGTATGTATATGAGATATGATATTGTAACAGTAACATTGTGTTTTCTTACAGATAAAAATACTTCAATGCTGTAGCTGAGGGTTCCTCATGCAATATATGCAAAAAGCTTAGTGCTCAGCAGGTTTTGAACCTGACCAGGTTAAAGAAAATCACATTTTTCTGTAGATTCTTGGGACCCTACAGTTTGGATGTCATCACCAGTGCGTCCTTCAGTGTTGAAGTAGACTCCATCACCAATCCAGATGACCCACTTATTTTACATCTCAAGAAAATTCTTAACATGAATTTTTTGGCTTTCTTTTTCCTAAGTAGGTATTCCTGTCACTTCTGCTATAGGTCAAAGTCATGCAACATATAAGCATCTTCTTTCATGCATGTTACATGTTAGCTGACAACACTTTGTTCTCTCCTTTCAGTGATGTTTCCCTTTGGCAGCCGTCTGTTAAATCTTCTGAAAATTGAATTGATGCCCAAGCACAGTGTGGATTATTTTTACAACATCATCAAGAATTTTAAAGACCAGCATGTTGGAGATGAATCTGTGAGCATTTCATGCATATTAAGTGAAAAGAAGTGATACAGTAGCAGAAAACAGTACTGTAAAGGTCTGTATGTTGAGCACTAACACCATGTCTGTCAATACCTGACTCTTTCATGCAATTAATTATTTAATTGCATGAAAGAGTCAGAAAAAATACAAAAATTCAATTTCTGTAATTAAAATCACAGAAATTGACAGCTATAAAAATGTGCAACCCTATTTAAATACTATAAAGGCACCTTGTTTGGTATCACAATAAAGGATGATTGCAGTTGCCATTAAGTCAAGCTGAAATTGAAAGGAATGGTTCAACACAACTAAGACATATCATTTTAATTAATGACATTTAGAGGTGCTGGTAGGCATAATATCCAGGCCGTTTAGTTTCATTAAAACTATTTTAAAATGACTACACACATTGAAATGAACATACAGGCCCTTCTCAAAAAATTAGCACATTGTGATGAAGTTCATTCTTTTCCATAATGTAATGATAAAAATGTAACTTATATATATTTGAGATTCATTACACACTAACTGAAATGTTACAGGTCTTTTATTGTTTTATTACTGATGATTTTGGCATACAGCTCATGAAAACCCAAAATTCTTATCTCAAAAAATTAGCATATCATGAAAAGGTGCTCTAAACGGGCTATGAACCTAAACAAACCTCAACCCGAACAAAAAGGCTGTTCCCAGAGTGCTGTATCAGGGCACCTCAGTGGGAAGTCTGTGGGAAGGAAAAAATGTGGCAGAAAACGCTGCACAATGAGAAGAGGTGACCAGACCCTAAGAAAGACTGTGGAGAAGGGCAGATTCCAGAATTTGGGGGACCTGCAGAAGCAGTGGACTGAGTCTGGAGAAGAAGCTTCCAGAGCCACTGTGATCAGGCGTGTCCAGGAAATGGGCTACAGGTGCCGCATTCCCCAGGTCAAGCCACTTTTGAACCAGAAACAGCAGCAGAAGCACCTGACCTGGGCTACAAAGAAGTAGCACTGGACTGTTGCTCAGTGGTCCAAAGTACTATTTATGGATGAAAGCAAAGTTTGCATGTCATTCAGAAATCAAGGTGCCAGAGTCTGGAGGAAGACTTTGGGGAAGGAAATGCCAAAATGCCTAAAGTCCAGTGTCAAGTACCCAGAGTCAGTGATGGTCTGGGGTGCCATGTCAGCTGCTGGTGTTGGTCCACTGTGTTTTACAAAGGGCAGGGTCAATGCAGCTAGCTATCAGGAAATTTTGGAGAATTTGGAGAGAGAGTTTCCTTCTGCTGAAAAGTTTTATGGAGATGAAGATTTAATTTTTCAACACGACCTGGCACCTGCTCCCAGTGCCAAAACCACTGGTATTTACTATGGTCAGTAAACCATTTGGTTTACTGACCATAGTGTTACTGTGCTCAATTGGCCTGCCAACTCTCCTGACCTGAACCCCCTAGAGAATCTGCGGGATATTGTGAAGAGAAATTTGAGAGATGCCAGACCCAAGACTGTGGATGAGCTTAAGGCCGCTATTGATACATTCTGGGCCTCCATAACACCTCAGCAGTGCCACAGACTGATTGCCTCCATGCCACGCCACATTGAAGCAGTCATTTCTGCAAAAGGATTCCCAACCAAGTATTTAGTGCATAACTGAACATTTGAAGGTTGACTTGTTTTGTATTAAAAACACTTTTCTTTTATTGGTCAGATGAAATATGCTAATTTTAGATAGGGCTTTTTGGTTTTTCTTTATTTTTTTGCCAAAATCATCAATATTAAAACAATAAAAGGCTTAAACTACTTCATCAAACTATGAAAGTCAAATGTTTATCAGTAAAATAAAATAATGAACTTTATCACAATATGCAAATTGTTTGAGAAGGACCTGTAAATATTAGTTTCTTTTCCATGCCCAGTGTTACATGTTGTCTTTGATTGCAGAGACGAGCAGACTTCCTGCAGGTGATGATTCAGAGCGAGATACCCGAGTCTGAGACTTTTAATCAAGATGGGCAGCCAAGTAAAGGTATGATTTCAATGCTGATCAAATGGCTCCCACGAGGTACTTTTGCAATGGCTTCTCATCTGAAAATGTTCAGAGCCCCAAACTGGACAAATATACAAAGTTTCATCATGTTAGGAAAAAGTGGTTTATTATTATTATTTTTTTTACATATTGTTAACCTCATAGCATCATTCTTCAAGCAATCATATTGAAATGGAAATAGTATCAGACCACTGCAAACCTACCAAGACCGAGCCATCCCTCTAAAATTTCAGCCTAAACAAGGAGAGACTGATCAGATGCAGCCAAGAGGCCCCTGATCACTATGGATCAACTGCAGAGGTCCACAGCTGAGGTGGAGGACTCTGTCTGTAGGAGAACTATTAGTGGCACACTGCATAAATCTGGCCTTTATGGAAAAGTGACAAGAACAGGGACAGGGAACAGGGAAGATGCTTAAAATAAATTAAAGGTGGATGGGGCCAAATACAGGACCATTTTTGAAGAAAACCCGTTGCAATAGACCTGAGACTGAGGCAGAATTTTAGCGAAGCAAAATCTACAATGGAATGGTTCAAAACGAAATACATCCAGGTGTTAGAAAGCCAAGTCAAAGCCCAGACTTAAATCCACTTGAGAATCTATGGAAAGATCTGAAAACTGCTGTTCACAAATGCTCTCCATCTTAGCTCCAGCTGTTTTGCAAAGAAGAACAGGCAAAAACTTTGGTCTCTGAGTGTGCGAAAATGATAGACAAAAGCTAAAACTTGCAGGTAAAATCACAAGAAAATGTGGTTTAACAAAGTATTAAGGTGGGCCAAATGATATTGCATGCCCCACTTTTTAGTTTTTAAAAAAAAAAATATTTAATACATTTCTTCCCACTTGGTGTTGATTCTACACAAAAAACTATGAAATGTGTCAAAATATCAAAAGGTTCAATGGGGCCAAATACTTGCAATATAGTGTAACTTAGGAAATCATCCTATGAGGCTAACATATGTTGAAAAATGGTCACTTTTTCATAAAATTATGAAAAACACTTTATAACGCAATATTTTTTAGAAACAAGAAAAACACTATTTCACATTTTTTAAAATATGTATTCATATTTTTTCCTCATATTTCAACAGTATATTCAATCAGATGTATGAACAAACATGAAAAAAGAAATAGACCCATCACCAATTGTCTAACAAAAAAGGACTTAGGCATTTTTTTCCTACATAAATGTAAAATATAGGCCATATATACAGGCCATGATTGAAGCAAAAAGATCACTTTAAGTTTAAATTCACAGATGTTTAATCCCTTTGATTGACTGAAATTACATTTAGTGTCTAGAAAACTGAAGAACTGAATTATAGCTGCTCCTTCCTCTTTTACATTCTTTTGTATCAAAGCTGCTCTGAATCCAATAAATCACTAAGGCAGTGAATGTTTTTAGGTTCAAATAAGCGTTGTGATTGACCACTGACATAGAGGCAGTGGAAGGAGAGTGGAGTTATGCAAATATCTCAACTTGGCCAAATATAAATTGGCCAATAATGCTATAAGGCTAGCGATGAGACGTGGACTACTAAAGCTAATCACAGTGTCTAATGCAGGGGTGTCCAAACTTTGGGTGCAAATTACATTTGAAACATAAAAAAAAATCTCATCATGGCAGTTTAATAGTTACAGAATTTTTAAACACAATAACAGAGAAATTGTTATATCAACAAGTGCAGGGCTCATTTAAAATATGACAGTAACTATAAATGTTGACAGGACGCGCGGTGGTGATGTGCGCACTAGCGGTGTAGCCCCCCCCCCCTAGTGCGTACCTTACAGTCCGATTTTTCAGGAATTACTATTATATACAGTTAACTGCCCACAGTTTTACAGCTTTCCCTCCTTCTTCACTTACTTTGTTACTTATTAGTGTTGCTAATCCGCTTTGTTTGCCAGTCATCGATGGCGCGCCATCCGTAATTATCCCAGAAATTTTATTCCACGGGAGTTTCATGTTATCCACGGCAGCGCAAACAGAAGAGAATAAATCTGTTCCTCTTGTTTGGTTTTTCAGGCTCTGTAGGTCAAGTAGCTCTTCAGTAATATTCATTTCGTTGTCCACTCCTCTCAAAAAAAATAAGTAACTGAGCAGTGTCAGAGGCGTCTGTGCTTTCGTCGCAAGCTAGTGAAAAAAAGTAAACTCCTTTCCTCTGACTCCCAATGGTCTTTTGATGTCCGATGACACACAGGCAGACTTTGGCAAACTCTTGCTGCTTCTCAGGACAGATATTTTTTACCATCACACAGTCTTTGATAAATTCACCCTCGGTGAAAGGTTTGCAATGCTTTGCATACATACTAATTTGTTGTTCCTATTTGAGCCTGTAGATGGCAGCACTTAGAACACGCAGGTAACAGCGCTGCTGCCCAATGTATTACGTAATTGTACATGCGGGCCAGGCGTTATTGATTTTATGATGGAGGCTGCGGGCCGGATGAAAATTGACCACGGGCCGCATTTGGCCCCCGGGCCGGACTTTGGACATGTCTGGTCTAATGGCTAAATGAGAAATAATTAAAAAAAGAAAAATAAAGATACTTTCAGTCCATCTCTTTTAATTATAATTTCTGTTCACTGTATTCAGTTTTTTTTTGCTGTCTCCCTTCATTTTGTTCCAGGCTTAACTGAACACGAGATCCTTTCCCAGGCCTTCATCTTCATCTTCGGTGGCTATGAGACCACCAGCGTCACTCTCTCTTTTCTTCTTTATAATCTGGCAACCAACCCTGAAGCAATGCACACTCTGCAGGAAGAAATTGATGCCAAGCTACCGAGAGATGTACAGTAATTCCGCATGTTTGTATCGTTTCTGTGGTCCTGAGGGAAAAAGAAAAACAATAAATGCTTCTCTTACCTTTAGGCTCCGGTGTCATACGAGGGTTTGGTTGGCCTACAGTACTTGGACCAGGTTATGAGTGAGTCACAGCGTTTGATTCCCACTGCACCTCGGCTTGAGAGGATGTGCAAAAAAACAGTCCAGTTCCACGGCATCACCATCCCTGAAGGGACCCTGGTTGGGATTCCTGTGTCCCTGCTTCACAAGGACCCACGCTTCTGGAGTTCACCAGAGCTTTTCAGACCTGAAAGGTGATTGCATGATTTTTACATTAATGTCTTCAATAGAAAAGTTAATGCAGTTTCAAACGTATTATTTCACAAGACAATATAACCTGAATTTAGCATATTTTTTAAAATCCTTCTACAGTAATTGTGGTTTGTTCAGAAGCATCACTTACACACATGCACCAATGTGTTTTTGTTTTTTTAAACAAATGACACACCATTGTGCCATGCACAAACTATATCCAAAAGTTGAGGTTGATCCAGAGAGATATGGTAAATGGCCTGCATTTGTATAGCACTTTTCTAGTCTTTTCAACCACTCAAAGCGATTTACATTACAAGTATTTATTCACCAATTCACCCATTGATGGCGGTAGCGATACACAAAGCTGCCAGCACATCAGGAAACTATGCATTCACATAGTTTCACACACTCCATCGCAGGCAAATCGGGGTTAAGTATCTTGCCCAAGGACACAACAATATGTAACTCAGAGCTACAGCCAGATATGTGAGCCACAGATTGACAGATGCTCCTTGCTTTATAGATAGATGACTAACAGGATGGGATTTGTGTGCAGGATACTCATTTTAACCAGCAGCATCTTATTTTTCTTACAATGTGTCCCTTTCTCTAAAGTAGGGGTTCTCAGTTCTAGTTCATGGGTGCAAGTTTTCATTCTATTCCAATATGCACTATATTGTGGCAAAGATGCAAAAGAATTCTTCAGCTAGGACTCAAACCTGGGTCTGCTGCACCACCACAGCACACCTACTGGAGTTTTAACAATATTAATGATAATGATGATGTTTTCACTATCCATCCAAACAGTTTCCCAAGAAAAACAAAGATACACACCATTGAGCCATGCAATAGATTAAAGTTGAAACAGTCAGAATGATATGTGAGACAAACACTGACAGTCACCCCTTACTTTATAGATAGATAAGTGATGGGGGATTTTGTGCAAGGGTTTATGTGGAGCTTATATGTGGCTTTATCAGTTCACAGTTGCTGAAATTAAGGGAATATTTGACACATTTAATGTCTTTTTAGCATCAAATCCCCTCTGTGTTCCTTGGGACAGTGTTTCTGTGTTTAGCTGTGGTCGAAGTATAGTAACAGAAAAGGGACTTTGGCACAAAAAAGATTGTCATGTTGAAAAATATGACCTGAATTTGACTAATGTCATGTTCAAAGATATGACCTGAATTTGACTGCTGAATCATTGCCAGTTTAAATTTTGGAGTGTAATTATGGAGTGTAATTTAATGTTAGGGTTAATTTAAAATCTTAAACTATCAAAGATTACAATGTAATTTGACAGGATTTTTTAGTTTAAGCTATTGTGTGTTTTGTAATATTGTAGTTAGTACTGATGTTTTATTGTGAATTACTCCTAATAATGGTACAGGATAGGCAAAAATCAGCCTGGCGGCTTCAGCCTATTTCTTTTTCTATTGCTGTCTGAAAACTTCTGTTGTACAGATATGATTTTGTTTTTTTAAAATATATTTTTGTCTTGTGGATTTTAGCCCCTACCACTTATGAGTGCATTTGAAGGGATTTTTGAAGAGCCGGTTCAAAGACAAACAAAAATTGTGAAAGTCATAATTTATCCTGAGAATTATATAAATATGTTTTCATGGCAATCTAATCAACTGTTGTTGAGACACAAAAGCCATTGGGGAATACCTTCTAGTTGATGGATAGAAGCATTTGGTGAAAAAGGAACACCTGTACAACCTGAAACACTGTTTTCACATTAAACTGCTGAAAGGGGAACATTTAATGTTAATTTTATCATTTAAATCAGCCTTTGTCTAAATTAACATATGACAATAACTAATCCACTGTATGACAATGATGGATTTTACTCAACTCTTCCAGCAGTGATTTCATGATTTGTCTTAATTATATATGTAGATTCAGTAAAGAAAGTGGGGAGGAGGTGAACCCATACGCCTACATGCCGTTTGGACTTGGTCCCCGTAACTGCATCGGGATGCGCTATGCCATCCTTGTCATGAAGATGGTCATAGTCCGTCTCCTACAGACCTACAGTTTGGAAACATGCAAAGACACCATGGTAAGCTCTCGCACTTGACCCATGGCAAGACACATTCACATGCATTAGCTCTCCACTGTTTTTACACTTGTTTCTTCTTTTAGATTCCCCTGGAGCTTGACTGGAAGTCCCAGCCACTTAAACCAATAAAGCTAAAGTTTGTTCCCAGAGGGCAGTGATCCAAGGAGAAAAAAAATCTGCAAATACAGCTTGCTTCTGAATTCCTATCAAAGCTTGTTTTAACACACTAGTGCAGTGCCTGTAGAAAATATTTATTCCTATAGAAGATAGATTGGATGTAAGTGATTTGATGTCCCACACACTGCCTTGCTAACCACAGTAAAGTTTGCTAACTCATCCTGCATTTTTCAAAATTGTTGGATTTCTAACCTGCTCCTGTGCCCACACTGGATTTTTTTTTTGTAAAATAAATGTTGTGGCATAGAAATGCTTCAGCTAGAAATCATATATAAAAAGTAAAATTGACATTAAAAGCTTAATTTAACATTTTTGGCTTTTTCTTCTTTTCAAACAAAACAAAGCCTTTATTGGTGTGTATGCTGGAAACTCATTTTAACCTGCAGCACCTTTTGTTTTTCAAAAAAATGTAAAGCAGGGATCCTGGTGCTGGGGGGCACCATACAAGTTTTCATTCTAACCAAGCAGTTCCACGCCTGGTTCTACTAATCAACCACTAGAGCCACTACAACCCTGAACTGAAATCAGCTCCATAACATAGGAAATAAATACTACAAATGACAACAAATACAAAATATAAAGTTACTGTTGTGAATGATGGATTGAAGACTAAACCTCTCACATATAAAAACAAATCTAAATACTTGGTTCTCTTCTGTCATGTTATATCAATATACTCATTACTTAACTTAAACATTGGTGGAGATTTGTCTCCACCTAGTGGCTCATCACCTGTGAAAGTCTGAAACTTTCTGCTTTTCATGATGCTAATTCATGCTTCCTCACCTCGCGGCTCCTCTTCCAATCCCATCAAATGCCCCTGGAGGAGAGACGAGGAGAGAGGAGGCTCCTGGAGCAGCTTTGGAACAAGGAAACTCTAGTCTATTTTACAGTATGTGCATAAAATGTGTATGTGTATGTATGTGTATAAAAACATGACTAAAGCCAAAATCCTTATAATAAATTTTTATTTTAATGCTTTGGAAAGACTGCATTTTATATCCTAAAACAATATGTGAAAAAAAGGTTTTAATTACTTCACAGCAATTATATTAAAACACTTGAAGGGTGTTGTCTTATGTTAATATATTGATATAAAATGCATTTTTTGGCTTATGCTTTTAAACACATTACTATTATTTTAACACAACTGTATTTATAAAATAAGATAAGACTTTATTGATCCCACAACAGGGAAATTTTTCTGTTACTGCAGCGTACAGAATAAAGAAAATAAAATAAAATAAAAGCTAAAGAAGATCCATCCATCCATCCATCCATTGTCTATCCCGCTTATTCCCTTTCGGGGTCGCAGGGGTCTGCTGGAGCCTATCCCAGCGCGTTAAGGCGAGAGGCAGGGATACACCCCAGATGGTCGCCAGCCAATCGTGGGGCACACACACCATTCACACACCATTCACTCTCACACTCACACCTATGGGCAATTTAGAGTTTACCAATTAACCTGAGCATGTTTTTTGTATTGTGGGAGGAAACCGGAGTACCCGGGGAAAACCCACGCAGACACGGGGAGAACATGCAAACTCCACACAGAAAGGCCCCAGACCCAGGCCCAAGGCGGTCTTGAACCTGCGACCTTCTTGCTGTGAGGCAACAGTGCTACCCACCGCACCACCGTGTCGCCCGCTAAAGAAGATAAAGACTATAAAAAAAAATTAAAAAAATACACAACACTATGTACAAATTCATAGAATTTGTTGATCTGCATACACAGCATGCATTATGGACATAGAATGGAGATAAAATGCTAATAAATAGTAAGAAAAAAGTATGCATACGCAAAGCATATATACATACATACATGCACATACCCACATACATACACATACACACATATTTGCATATATATATATATATATGGACATACATATCCACGTGCATACACACATGTACACATACATAGCCAATGCACACTTAAGGTGCAGGGTGTGTGTGAAGAGAAAATCTTACCTTATATATGTATATTACAACAGTTATTTATAAGATAAAGGAAAGAATAGACATTATGCATGGACTAGAGCAAAAAGGGTATTTCTCCCTATCCCACAGAGGATTTAGATTAGGTTGAGCAACAATTGTTAACTCTATCCTGGAGTTAAACACAGATACTGGTAGACGTTTAGTGAACATGGATGTGGTGATCGGTGTCTTTTTAGCTGTAGAAAGAGCTCAAAGAGGGGTTGCTTATTAAATTAAATTACAGAGGGTCAGACAGGATGGTGAATTAGATAAATGATTTTTTGAGATCCCACATAATACAGGTGTCTATGCATGTGTGGGTGTGTGTGTGGGATAAAGATGACGGCCTCCTGCAGTTATCATTCCAGATGTTAGATGGGCTAGAGAGAGCCCTTGGCCACTGGTTTGTTGAAGCTATGACATACATCACATCAGGGAGAGGAGGATCGGACCAGGAGAGAGAGAAACTGTTGATGGGGTTGGGGAGATATTGGGAAATTTTATGATTGACCTCTTATGCCAGTAAAAAAAGAGAAAGTGTCCACTTTTAACAGTTTTAATAAGTTAGGCAAATTAGTCTGGTAGAGTGGTGGTGTTGGGTAATTCATAATTACAGCCAGGTATAAAAGGTGGTGCACAGGGCAGAAGAGTCAGTCTGTTCCAGCCAAAGACTCCTTTTTATTTTATTTATGAGGAACCTGTGTATGCTCAATAAATCCTGAAGATTTGTTTGGCTTTAAAGAAATTCAGAGAACTTGAGAGGAGAGAGAGGAGAGAGTGGGTGACATATTACGGATTATTATTTTACTAGTTTGAGTATTTTCCATAAAGTGTAAATGGGGTCAGGGCCTACATTGGCTCTTTGCAGTAAATTGTATAATTCAAACAGTACTTGTACAAGGACTTTGCGTCTGATTTGAGAAAAATGCAACAAACATCTGAATTCATCTCACTACCCCTCATATTTATCTACTGACTAAACAAGTGAATGGAATAAAATAAAGTGCAAAGTAAAATGCTAAAATCGTACTAACATAACCAATAAGCAGTGGTTGAAGCACATACTCAGATCATTTAAGTAAAACTATCAATACACCAATGTAAAAGTACTCCGTCACATGCAAAAGGTATACATGAAAAATCCTACCATAGAAAAAGTACCTAATTGCTTCTTTCAAGTTACTATTTCTTTTCATTTACTAAGAGTGTTGAAGTAAAAGTACTACTCTACATACAGTATATCTATGACATCATCAAATTATTAACATGAAGCATTGGTGTGTGAGAAGCAAAGGTTGCTGTTGCAGCAATTTTTAACTATTTTATATCCTGTTCAGTAGTTTAGTTTACTGGTTCTCAACAGAGGGGTCGGGCCCCTCCCAAGAGTCATAAGATGATTAATGGAGGAAAGAACTACAGATAAAAGATACACAAATCAGTTTTCACTGTTTGGACACATTTAGATATTTGGTGAAATGTTGGATTATTTGAACATTACTTAAAATTAAACAATGAGGGGGTTTAGGGAGGGCATCAAGACACCAAAAGAGGAAAAAGTTGGAAACCACTGGTTTCAACTATAGGTTGCATTTCATCACTTATTGTTTTAAACCAAGTGAGGGGGTCAAACATCCAACTCTGGGGGCCAGAACCAGCCTGCTAGAGGCTCCAATCCAGCTCACTGGACACAAAGTGAGACAAAAAAAATGGACCAGCTCCCGTTTCTTCACAGAAATGAAAAGCCCGTGATTTGTAGATGGCTTGTAAGGCATTGCCTGCTTCCTAAAAAAAATTAAAAAAAATAAAAAGTTGAGCAACTGTTTTGAAATTAAATGCAAAGGTAGATTATGGAACAACTGAGACAACATATTGTTGAAATAGCTAATTCAGTCACAACACAGTCACAGATTGTATACATTTCTTTAATAATTTTCCAACAGGGTACAAACGTGGTCGGCTCCACTGAAGGCTCTGTGAAACATCTGAAGTCAGTTTTTACCAGCGTATAAATGACTGAGGTCTGTAGCTCAAACAATTGGTGCAAATACACAAACCGTTTTCTACAAAGTACACAAATATCTTTAGATGAGACATTTACTATTATAATTAAATAACTACATTTACTCAAAAGAATGAGACATTCATTACAGAAGTTGTGATGCCACTTGAATGGCTGTTAACACAAAGGAGTGAAAGTTGGTGATGTATTTGCTATCTTTGGCCTCAGTAATTGTGACTTGTGGTAATTTAAATGTCAAATGTTGACATGAAAACAACATGTTTGCCTCAGCACTTTTAAATGGAAGGCTTAATATAATCAAAGAATGACACTATTTTTTTATTTCTCTGAAATAAATGATCATACAACAGCAGGTCACCATCTGAAGCTATAAAGGTCAGACAGTACAAATATCAGCCAGCAGAGGGCATCGACATCAGCATGTGGCAGTCTGTAAAACAATAAAATAGTTTTGTTTTTCCTTATTCACACTTTAATAAAAAAAAATCTAAACTTTCATTCCAAATGAGACACATATGCTGGTTTCATGTCTTACAGTGTGCCTTGTGTGAAAATAAAATTCAAAAACCCAAAAAATGCTCTGCCACTGCCTCCAAAACCAAAACCAATTAGCACTAGGGTGTTTTTTTTCCCCCATTTAAGGAAATCAGCTGGAAACACTGCTGCATGTGCTGTGGGATGAAGGGATTTCTGGCCCAGTTGGCAGCTTCTTGATACTAACCATATGCAAATACAAGTGTTGGTACACACAAGTACATGCACACAGGGGAAAAAATGAGCAGCACAGGTTTAAATACAAAACACACAGATTGTATTAAAAAAAAATCAAAGAGAAGTATAAAACTGCACTGCGACAGTGCGCTCTTCAAAGCTCTATGGAGTGACCACTGCATTAGAAAAATCAACAGACCTCCAGCAAAAAATGTGGGATAAAAAGTTTGATTATATTACAAAGCCTTTTTGGGGTCCTGAGTTTATCAAACATAACCGAAAGAGACAAAAAAGGCATATATATATATATCATATAAATACGTAAGGATTTTAAAACCACAAACAAGTTCTCAGACAAACTGTTTTGCTGCTTGCAGTTGCAGCCTCAGACCTCCAGCTAAAACAAGTAAAAAAAAGGAAAAACACTTTTCAGAACATCCATTTACAGCTAGTCACACATTTAAGTGTGTCTTAAAACATCAGTCAGGAGCCCAATCCAACATGACAACAGATTTTTCTTGCCTTAATCATTCGCTCGGTTCATACTGAGCATTAGAAGATCTTTTCATAATGCACAGCAAAACTTAAATAATTATAAGTAAAAATATCTTGTTTTTGGTACCATTTGTCCAAAATTGAGTAGTATTACCTTAATGCACTGGCAAATAATTTTGCTTATTTCAATTCGTTTTAATGATTCGGGTTGATGTAGTCTTGTTTTAAGAAAACAATACAAACAACATTTTCTAAAAACAAAAAAAAAATACCCCCATATTTGCATATTGTTACCATATGGGAAAAAAACTAAGCATATAAGAAAAATGTATAACATTGAATTGTAATTAAAAAACAAAATAAGTGTCTATTACTTTCAGATAGTGAGTTAAATAGTTGTAATTATAAAGATTTTCTAAAATGGATAAAAATGGACAACCTCCATGAGCAAAAGGGACTGGTCATGTGACTTGTAAATTGTATTTCCTTTAAAATCAAAGCTGCCTTTTCTCAACTGTAAAAAACACAAAAACAAAAACACAAATTTTATATCACAACGTTGTAGAACTATGTGATAGAGGGCTAATCAAATCAATTGAATATCTTTCACCATAACAGACTTTTAAGTGTCAAAGTCACACTTTTTGTCACGATTTGTAAACACAATGATAGAATATGAAACTAATTACTGTAAAGGTGGCCACCTATATCCCACTTAGACTGCTAAAGCCTCATCTATGCTTCAGATAAACATTTTTCCACTCTTTCAGTGCTCATATAGACACTAGACTGTTGTTTTAAGACAGACTTGAAAAATGTGAACCTGTCACATCATTATGTGTGTGACACTCCAAATCAACGATGTGCATCATCGCTAAGTGGACGTGATGTGAGGGAAATGGCAGTCAGGAGTGCTGGCTGTACTCCTGACAGCTGTAGCTGTAGCTGGCTAACAGCCAGGTCAGGTAAAATGTCTGTTCACACCTAAAAGACACAGCCATCCTCAAACCTCCTTCCTATGTTTAAAGTGCCCTTCTTCGTCTTCGTCGTGTGGGTTACAGACCAAGATGGGCTAGCGTCACATGCTTAAACTCAAATCTCGATTCGGTCAAACCAGGTAAATATGACACATTTTGACTGGAAGTGGTCCAGTACAACCAGTCGTCAGCTGTCGGCCACTGAAACACTTGTGGGTGACGTACCTTGCTCAAAGGCACCATGGCAGTTGCTACTAAGACAAACCTGGGATTTATTTACCTTCTGGTAACAAAAGGGTTACAATTTATCTAAACATTTGAATGAGCCTGTATTATAGACTACTATTTCCTAATGATATCATTACAGTCAATTTTCCCCCTAGAATCTGCTTCATTGCGTTATTTGATCACACCACTTATGATTATTCCACGGTGGGTGTGGTTTAACAGCTGGTACAGGTGATACATGTGACATCAGAAAGGGACAAAGGAAAGGACCAAAATTCACCTGGAGCTTCTCAAAAAATGAAATCTTAACAGTTGAAAAGATCTTGTTTTTCGTCAAATTAGTACCAATGATTAGATTTTTCTTATTCCACTGGCAGATATTTTTGCTTATTAGTTTTTTTTTTAACTTAAGTCATTTTTTTAAAGAAAACAGGACCAAGTTGACCTAAATCAGGGAAAAAATGAACTAGGTTATCGGGCAATAGAATAAGATAATTCTACTCCATATTGGAACTAAATGGTACCAAAAACAAGATATTTTCACCTGTTAAGATTTTAGTTTTGTAGGGAACAGAGTCGATCCAATGTATATTGAGGGATTCTGGACACAAGGTTCAGTTTCAGTTTATTTTGGGCTATTCGGCTGATTGTAGCTCCAGCATAAGTCCATCACAGACAGAAAAAGGAGAAAAAGGCAGAGGTCCTTGTGCATGAACAGCACTTTGAGGCAAAGGGTGTAGATTCCAAAATCCACTGTCATTTCTAACCAGCAGTATATTTGTTTGCAGAGCCGACAAAGAACCGTCAGGTCGAGAAAAGTCACTTCCTCTTTCAGATGCATCAGAGCTTGATGTGGAATAAAACACGCCAATCATAGTTGAGTTTTTAAAAGCAACTCAGAAAAGATTGCCCAAGTTAAGTATGAAGAGATGTTATTGTTGTTGCATTTCAACACATTTTATCCAGATTGTTCCTTCTCGGGTTCCAAAGAGGAGCCTGGTGCAACCATCCTGATCATGTGAGGTCACATCAGGTTTTGCTCTACATCAGTTTGGCCTCCTCTCCTGTGAAAGATTTCAAGATTTTGGACAGGGATTGCACTGTAATTGACAGTTTTTTCCCCCTTTTATAAAAAACAACAAAAAAATTATTGCTGTACTTTCTGTCTTTTTCTCTACAGCCTTGATTTTAAAGAAAAGGTACACTGTAACAAGGCTCTGTCATGCAGGAGGGAAGACAGCACAAAACTGCCAGAAACTGAAACTAATTATATTGTGAACAATATTGCATACTGTGGATGTATATCACAATTAAAATCATCTAAAGGTCAGCACCAGCAAATTCCCAGACAGAAGGCTGGACTGATACGTAGAGCAAACAGAAGAGTGAGCTCACCTGACAAGGACAGTTGTAACCAGACAATCCTAACTAAAATTTAACAAGTGAAAATATCTTGCATTTGGTATAATTAGTCGAACATTGAGTAGAATTATCTTATTCCACTGGCAGGTAAATTATCTTATTTTAAGTTATTTTTTATGATTTTATGATTCATTAAAATCAAGAAAAAAAACTTGAAATAAGCTTAATTATCTGGCAGGGGAATAAGATAATTCTGCTCAATATTGGACTAATTGCACCAAAAACAGATATTTATACCTGTTAGGATATCAGTTTTTGCAGTGTATGCTCTGTAACAGAAATATTTCTTCACATGATGCCCTAAAATACATATTCTGCGCCATAAAGTCTCTCTAGAAACACAAATATATTACTCTTTCATAAGACATTAGGCTCCCAAAGGATTTATGAGTGTGTGTGTGTGTGTGTGTGTTGGTGATTTAACTGCTCCGTAAAAGAAGATATTATGGTTGTAAGACTTAATCAATCTTGACAAATCAAGTTTTGATTGACAGGTCTCTATGGCCGTTGTGATGGTGGCTACTTGCTAATCGCTGCCTTCACCTGGCTGAGCATAATTCTATTTTTCAACTCCGAATGCGTGAAAACTGAGCAAACAAATAGAAACATATCTGTCAGTCTTAAGACTTATTCCTTTTCACTGCCAGTTAGCAGGAACCTCTGACTGCTTGAACGGGTTAGAGGAGGGATATCTGACACTGTGGAACCCCCCTTTTTATACTGGTTTCCACTAAAACAAGGAGGGGGGAAGGGAATAGCACCACCCAACATCTCAGCATAGGGCAAATCTGGATGGGAAGTTTCATAATCCATGACAACCACTTTTGCTTCCATCCTGCAATGCAATTTGGCTAGTTAAAAAAAAAACAGACTTCATAGGAAATTCGATTTTGGGTAGGGAGCTGGAATCCACGTGCCAGGTTCACTGATTCACTGAGAGAGGAGAGTAAAGGTTCCTGCTTTGGTCAGCAGCAGCAACTCCTTCCACTGCTCTGGGTCACTTCTTTTTGGCAGACATTCTCGCCCAGAGCAGGTCACGGTCGAAGCTTTGCTCTCAAGGACAGAAACAGGACGTTTGGCCGCGCACGGTCTGTCACCGAGTCTAGCAGACCTCACAGCTACTACCGGCGAGGCTGGTGGCGGGACTGGCGAGGCAGGGGGCATGGGCTGGAGGAGGAAGGCGAGCAGGGTGACATAGATGCCAGGGAGGCGGTGGCGGCCGCGTCCTCGGCCTCCTCCAGCTCCCCTCCCGCTCCGTGTAGCTCCTGGCTGACGCTGGACTGTAAGGCCGCGGGGGTCAGCCACTCTTTAGGCAGGCAGCTCTGGAGGAACGGCACACAGGAGCTGAAGTAGGCCAGGCGGTTCACCCAGCGGGGGATCTCTCTGCCACACAGGATCTGGAGGAGTGGGAGAAAGAGGAAAATAGTTCTATACACAGCAAACTTCAATGTTTCAAATGATTTACGTTTTACACCAGAAACATAGAACATTGTACACCCGCCCTTTTTTCATTTGTTTTTTAAACAAACTAATAAGACCAAGGCAACCTTTGAGTTCTGTATTTATGGAAAGGTTTACCAGAGAAAAACAGGGAAGGGTCATGTCTTTTATTTCTTTAAAGAAGAAAGGGCCTGTGAGCGACCAACGTGGTCTCCCCACAAAAGGGATCAAGGCAACCAGAAAAAGAAGTGGAGACAGGAGGCAAAGGAACTCACGTAATAAAAACATTTATTGTCGGCGATACAAAAAGAAAACCCAAAACGCTCACGCCAGCAGGGAAAGTCCACCTCGCACCAGGTGGACCAGACAGGCAGTCCCACACGTCGCGTCACCTGTCCCGCACGCAAACATGTCCGGGGGGAACTCCCTCTCTGCTATTCAGTTCCCCCTTATAACCAGGTGAGAAGGGGAGGGGTCATCACCTTCTCACAGGGCCACACAACATTTTCTAGTCTAAAGGTGAGGGGTTCCAACCTTTGCATTACATTTTAAATGGGTTATTTGGTGCATATATGTCCGTGTTATTAATTACATAAACTGCTAAAACTGTTGGCTCCATGCTCGAACCAGTCTGGCCATTCTCCTCTGACCTCTGGTATCAACAAGGCATTTCCGCCCACAGAACTGCCGCTCACTGGATATTTTTTCTTTTTCGGACCATTCTCTGTAAACCCTAGAGATGGTTGTGCATGAAAATCCCAGTAGATCAGCAGTTTCTGAAATGGCCTTGAATTAAGGGTTGGGCGGTGACTGTATAGTTGTGACATCATAGCTTCAAGGAAGTCCTGACAGCTGTTTACACTTCACTGTGGATGGAGATTTTTAAAAGAAACCGTATTTATATAGGACATTCTGTGTCTGTGTCAACATTATTAATTAACCTCTCTTTTAAATGAGGGTTGACTGTATAGTTGTTAATCACTGCTTCATGAAGCCTCTGACGGCTGTATGCATTTCTCTGTCAATTGAATTTGGAAAAAAAATGCATGGACAGCATTTACACAACTTACACTGGAACAGGTTTAATAATGGTTATAGCTAATGACAGAATAATGAATAATGGCAGAAGCCCCACTATTTATTAGTTGATGCTATTTGAATACCACAAAAAAGACCAAAAATAGCCAGAATGAGGATCTAATCTGTTCAAAAAATGTGTTTTTAAAAATACTCAAAAAAAGAGGAAATTCCCTCACTGACCCTCCAGTTTAACAGGTGAGATACATTTTTATTTGGAATTTTGTGTATTTCTTGTATATACTATGTCTACATCTAAGATGAACAGCAGCATTGTATAGAAATATATTATCTACCTACATAATAAGACAGAACCAACATATCAGCTGCATTACCATGCACTATGTTTTCCAAAAAGGAAACACACAACATCTGATGATTTCTCTGAAGAATTACTTGTCAAGTGTGATCTTTTTAGGTGACCACAACCATCTGTGTCCAATCAGTTTTTTTCTCAGGCCTCTTCAACTCAACCACTAATAAGGTTAGAGTAAACATGAGAAATCCTTAGGGCGAGTCTGTCTCTTTATAGCTGTATGCTGTCAGCTGTATGTGATCATTAGGTTTGTGTGTCAGTATTTGTGCGAAGATCTGCTATTGCAGTGGTTTATTTATTTTTGTATCTTAACATGTTGTGTGTAAATGTGTGAATGTGATTTGTGCGTTTGCCAGCTGGCTCTGCATGTGTGGGCTGGTTTCAGTGTCCTAATCCTCATCTCACTGCTAACTGTAAGACCTGCTTATTAGTCACAACAGGATAAGCAGATTTACACACACACACACACACACACACACACACACACACACACACACACACACACACACACACACACACACACACACACACACACACACACACACACACACACACACAATCAAGATGTGTTAAAAGTTATATTTTATTGAATTGGGTTAGTCTTTCTCAACCTCATGTAGGTTTCATTTAATCTCCCTGAAGTTTCTGCAAACACAATTGTGTGTGTTTGTGTGACCTACCTCTGACAGTGCTGAGGAGAAGTGGTTGCAGTTTTTGTGCATGAGGTGGTAGGCGTTGCCTTTGTACTCCTTTCCCATCTCCTCCACGATTCGCTCTACATCCTCCTCAGTGAAGTCTGTGCTGCCCAGGACTATGGCTTCTCTGTAGGGGGAGGCAGACATTACTACAATTTACTGAATACCATACACTGAATACACATCAAGAAATACTTCAATGCATCGTTTCACCTTTATTCAAATGTATCTCTAAATTATAAAAGTACAGTGTGGAATATTTTGGTGCATTTAGCAGCATGGACTATAATAATCATAATCATGCTTTATTTCATGGTTATGAAGTAACAATCAAGTTGTTGTTGAGAATTATCATTTTTTTAGCACAGATGAGCAGTTTTTAGCTACAGGACTCTAGAGACAGCCTTTTGCATTTTTTGTGACACACCTAATATCTCCTGTATGCTTGGGGAACTCAGTTGGTTGCGAGTTGTAACCTCACCATTAGATGCCAATAGAAACCAAAACTTGTCCATTTAATATCCATATTTTATGATTAAATCAATTCAAACTTGGCTTAGAGCTTTGCTGATAAGCACTTTATTTTGAGCCTTATTAAAAATGCTAAAAAAAAAAATTCCAACCAAACTCACAAACTTAAAACAAGGTGGATGTGTCTTGCTTTAGGTTTGAGATGAACTTAACTGTGTTTGACCTAACTGCTTTGTAACTTAACAGCTATTGATCCAAAACAATTTAAGATGAAATCGTTTAAACTGAAACAGTACTTTAAAATGTGATAAGAAGTTCTCAAAAGATATGATGGTTTAGAACCCTATATGTGCATCCAAATGTTGCTGTAGTGGCTTGAACCAAATAAATTAAAGTATATGGATGAAATAGATATTTGTAACATTATGATAGATCGCAGTTTGACTTTGATCGACAAAACTACATTGCTCAGCCTGCATGGAGACAGAAAGTGTGTGTCCGTGTGTGTTTGTGCCAGGGAGAGTCTGTTAAAAGCTACAGGCCCAGATCAACTAGGGCAGAAGTAATACACAGTAGCACAGCACACGAACACACACACGAACACACACACACACACACACACACGAACACACACACACACACACACACACAGCTCCACTGTCTCAACACCATAACAACAGGCTCTGACTCATGAAGTAAAAACCAGCCCAAAAACCCTCAACACAGCAGCACTGGTGTGAGAGAAATAACTCACATTACAGGCTGTGGAAATTCTGCAATTCAACTTGTTTTCAGCTCCTTCATTTTTATGTACTGTAGGCTTCATACAGTTGGGTTTTTTAGGACTGTAGATCATGAAACTTATTTTCCACCTCGTTTACTTGTATGTGTGAGAAAAAATAGAATGGTTATTGTTCATAACCAAATATAATTTTTTACATTTTTAAAGCAAAAATATTTACAAACTTTAGTGGTTGATGTTTTAAACACTGAGTAATTCCTTCCGGAGAAAAAATCTGGCTCAGCAAAACCAAAAAAATATATAGTAGTATATAGTTTTCAAAGGTCAAATTACTGTAGGTAAACGTCTTGCAGCTGATTCTCCTGAGTTCTCCTCCAGTAAGAGGATAACATTCTTGTCGTTTTTTTTTTTTTCTGCACTGGAGCTTTAGCAACCGACACTTATTGATTATAACCAAAGAGGGTCTTCTTTAATGTCATTCGACTAAAACTAAAAAAACAACACAACCAGATACAGATGACAACTCAAGCTTGACGAAGACATAAAGGGCTAAAAATCAAGTGTCAATTAAATGTCTTATGTCTATTTGTTGGGTGACTTGAAGGTTCAGCTGTTGTAGCTTATTCTCTGCCCCACAGATCTGGAACAAACTCCCAGAAAACTGCTGCGACTCTCACAAACCTTTCTGTTTACTGATGCCTACTGCTGATTATTTATTCATTTATATGATCATTTCCTAATAATTTTTGCACTGCACTGTATCTTATACACCGTGTGTGAATTTCAGATTTGCATGCATTATATTACTGTCCCAGTAGGGGGCAACAGTCGTATTTTCCTCCTACCGGCAGCCAGATCGACTGCTATGAAGAAGATACAGGTCGGTGAATTGTGGTTTGTGAGAGGGAAAACGCAACGTGAAATGTTGAAAGTGAGCAGACCAAAAAAGTACAAAGTGCTTCTTCAACGAGGGTCGGTACACTCTTTATTGGCTCTTGATTACTTAACTTATTTATGTTTTTACCGACATGTGCATTACATGTTTTTAAATCTCATGTAGACATATAGGACTATGTTGTACCAATGTGTGTTTTTTAAAAAAAAAGTCAAGAATCCACTTCCACCCAAAAAAATCTAAAATACATCATTTATGAGAGATGCCTCATAGAATTGTTTGCAGACTGTCCTGTCCGCATGAGAGCCTTCTTTGTCCTAAGAAGCCCCGAAACAGTTTGCAAAACTCAGATAAAGCATATCTACATCTAGATAAAAGGACAAACAATTAGGTCATGCAGGACTTTGTAAAAAGTGTTTATTATAATTGATTTTCAATTTGATGTCTTGTAATTCTGGCCCTGTGTCTTTATCTTTTAATTGTTTTAAGATGCAAAGCATAAAAGCATATTTATGAAAAATGTATGAAAATAACGCTTCAGCAAAATATATAGAACACTGCATTGTACTTAGAACTCTCATCTCACTACAGTAACTATACAAGGTTGTGCATGCTGCAGCAAAGACAACAGTTTAGTTGGGGCCTAAATACAGAAGATTCATGTGTCAGCTCATTCCATTTCCAAATTTTAGGACTGTGTGAGGTCACAGATAATGTGATGTAGGGGGACATAATGGGACAATTTATGATATATTGCAATTTTCTTCTACAATATAGACATCTTTCCTTGTTGAATTAAATTTTTTTTCACCTTAGGAAGGGGCAGAGCTTAGTGTCATGTGTGTTTGAAAAAGTTGTCTGCCTCATCTTTTGTATACCAACTGAAAAAACTGTATTGTGTTAATAAGTATGTAAACAGTATAAGGGTTAATGTAACAAATCATGATGGAAAGATGAGAAAGTCAAAAACATTTAAAAATTTATAGAATGTTCACCAGGTCTCTCAAAATGTGCATTGTCTAGTCATGTTGATTTCTTGTCATTTAAAAGTCTATTTGTAACATTTGTTTTTACAAAAATCATCATTTGGTGAAATGGTGTAGCTGAAAAAGAATGATAAATTTTAAATCCTTAATCCTCTTAGAATATAAATCTAGTTGATAGAATGTGTTTTTATTACTTTTTTAAGAGTTAAACTATAGAGGTACCAAATTTCAAGGGTTACATCACATACATGCTATATATGATAAGTATGTAGTATGAATTTGGGACACAATGAGACTCTACCCGGTTTACAGAAAACAGACACAGAGAGGATGTGTTTACGAATGCATTTTGTAGCATAATTTCGGGCAGTACATGGATAGTCTATGCTGACCTTTTGGATAACAGAATTGGCATTACACTGACCCTTCACAAATTACGGCTATATAGATATAAAAAGTACAATTTGAGCTTGACTGCTGAACAATGACAATGAGAGAGTTTTAAAACCATCAGTGAACTTCCTATGAACGCATGTATAGCAGGGATTCAGAACATATAAAACAATTTGAGCTTAAAAAAAAAAAAAAAGTGTAATTACTTACTTAAATTTAAAGGTCTCGCCAAGTTCCGTTGCGTCCCCGGGTGTAATCTCGAAGATCCCTGAGAATGGGTATGGATGTCCTCCATAGGCAAACTCTAAACACACAGGTACAACACACATTTCACCACATTACAAACAGTCTCTCCTCAGCACATATAACATTAATAAACAATTTCTAACCAGTCAAGTGTAAACAGGGACAAAGAGGAAGTAGGTTTTTTGAAGTAGTGTACGTGCTGTACACTATGTCTAGGTAACCTTACCTCTTCCATAGATCTCAATCCCTGAGTGAAAGACTCCAATGCCCAGAGTGCTGGTGAACTCATTGATCCAGTACTGAAGGCAGAAAGACAAACAAACAGATTGATTAAGAAAAAAAGATGCAAAACAATATCTTTCTACCTATTAAACACTACATATTCAAGTATGTAGTGTACACAAAATAATTGGGCTGTAAAGAACTTTTTTTTTTGTTGTGGGATTTTGTTTGGGATTGTTGTGTGTTTTTGTAATAGTAATGAGGCAACAGTGCTACCCACTCTTGCACCGTGTCACCCTTTAATGTAATTGTATTGGACTTAGGTATTTGAATTGCTGATGGATCCTATTAATTTACTATTGTATCTTCTATCTGATTTTTCTATAGTTTTGTAACTAGTGTAGTACCCATAAGAAGTATGATTTCCTATAGAGATATAGAATATCCATCTGAAACATTTCCAAAAAAAAGGATACACACCATGCACAACCTATGTCTGAAAAAGCTGAGGTTTATTTAACAAACAGAGAGATATGAGAAGCACAGACACGTCTGGCATTAGAAATAAGATGTTACAACCACAATCAAATGTATTTTATTGGAAGTTTATGTGATGAACCAAAAATAGTACATAATTGTTAAGTTGAAGGAGAATTATTGTATGTGGTGTAAAATTGAAAAGTGTAGTGTGCATATGTATTGAACCCCTTTTACTCTGTTACAAGCAACGAGAGATTTCCCTTAACAAGCAACAAGAGATTTAGGAATCCCTGATATATAATGTCTCACCCAAAGCCTAATGACTTCCACATGGTGAGATATACATACTTGTGTCAATAATCAGTTTTGGAAGACAGAAGCCAGATAAGTATAGCCCTGAATGTACTTACAGTTTTACTACAATTAACAAAATACTCACTGAAACAGCTCTTCTTGATATGTAATTCTACCTGTACACTGTCAATGTTCTTCCAATTTTTCAGATAATTAATCTGGATTTGTGTAAAGCTTTGTGAACATTTTAAAATATTGATCCTGATTGATTTTTAATGGCTCTAAATTACAGATTACATGCTCATTTTTCTGGTTCTAAATTTGGAGATGAATCAAGTGGAGTAAATTCGTTGCTGCTGCGTTGCATTGCGTTGCATTGCAAAACATATTCAACAGTCTTATAATAGGCTGATAACAACAGCGAGCAAATAAAATCTCCTACATCCTGTCTGTTGTTATGCAGATAGCGGCTGCACACAATCAGCAGTGGTGGAGCTGAAGGTCTTCGCTACACATATGCATTGCAAATCACTTTGTTTTTAAAATGTTACACATGACATGCGGTTTGATCATAAGTTAATCAGGACACTGCATCAGGCTATGACTATTTGTGTTAAGCTCAAAACAGAGCAGGTAGGATGAGATGGTTGAAGTGGCAAGTAGGCATTCGTCATTTTGTACTGCACATTTTCAGGAAAAATTGACTTGAGCATGTAACATATGGTAAAATGAATTTGGTTTTAAATGTTATACTGTAACATTTATTTTATTGTAATGCATTAATCATCTCTCTATTTAGGTTTTGAGTCCCTGCATGTTGATATTTATACTGAAAAAGAGAGTAGGAACCATATTATAAATCTAGAACTATTACAAAGTTTCTTAGCAATACAAAGGATATAGATTTTGCTTGAGCTGGGCTACAACAAAATGGGTATCTTTTTTTTAAGTCCTATTTTTTACCTGGTTGACTTAACAAGTGGAAATATCTTGAAGTAAGTCATGAAGTCCAATATTGAATTTAATGATCTTGAATCATTTTATTCTATTAATAATTTTATTATAAGAATAATTCTACCAGTATTTAAAATTGGATTAAGAGTAGCAAAAACAAGAGATTTTGTCCTGCTAAGATTCCATTTTTATAGTGCAGCAGGATTCCTTCTGAACACAAGGTCAATCCATATCATCAGACATCGATGTCCACATAAATCGGGCTGTTGAAGTTCTAACAGAATGACTTCCTGGAAAACACTGATGTTTCATTGATGACCTCATGCTAAAGCCCCCCCCCTTTCTACACATGCCATCAACTGAAACTGTCTTTCTCTACATACTCTACCAATAACCACAAGATTTAAACTTATGATGACCATGATGACATGGTAAAACCTCATTTCAATGCTGAATGCTATGCCTGAACGTGAATTTAGTGAGTAAAACAAACATGCAGAGATTGTGATGAAGGAACAACACTGAATGACTTTGCCTTCTAATGATTCCAGTAGTAGGTGTCATTTCATTTTAGGCAAGGAACACACATTTCTTTGGAATCAGGGGCTTGCAGTTAGAAACATTTTTCAATTATAAAAAAATTGTCAATTTAAATGCAGAAAACCTATTGCAATTTGAAAACAAATTCAATCAATCAAAACCAATAACCACTATTAATGCATAAAATTCATCCTCCAGACTGAGCTATTTGAAAATTAATCACACATTTTATGTTCCAAATGTCCCATAAAGGAATAATGTCCAAATTTGAACACTCTTTAACATGTGAGTGGACATATCTGCTTAAATCAAGTGTCTTGTTATGATTATTGGAACAATGAGAAATAGTCTCAATAACATCAAGCCTCAGTTTTACTTTTAAAATGCTCAAAAATATGTTTAACACAAACCAATCCAGCTTCAGTCATATTGACCTGTTAAAAATCCACATTGACTGAGTAATATGAGTTCTATTCACACAATGTAGAGCCCAACCTGAAAATGCAGTGATCCACAACCAAGATCACATCTGGGATGTTTTAACTATAAAAAGGTCCTAATTATAGTTAATAATGTGTCTACTATAGTCAAGGTATGGTGAGTGCCATAGCTTGCCTGTAACCAAATGACTCCTCTGATTAATTCAAATATTTATACAGGAACATAACCAATTGAATGAAGATTTGAATATAGGTACACATCTCAATATTGAGTCATTTTGACAAATAAAATAAGTAAATTCAATTTATTATGATAACATCTTGTGTGAGGTTTCAGCCCAGAGTCTCTGCTGCAGAGTAAGTGCTTCCTGACCTAGATAGGTTCACACACGCACAGTGAAGTTTTAGTTTTTGTGACCATATTTACCAAAATACACCTTTGGCCCTAGTCTTATAGTTATCTGAATCAGTATAATTTATGTCAACTAACTTAACAGGTTTAAACAACCCCCAGAATTCTTTCATTGCATGTTATTAGCATGTATGCATGGTATCAGCACTATGTGCATCCACACCAGACTCCAGGGGTCTTTGTGCAGGGTGAGTGAATTCTTTAGTCAACATAGTGTATTACCAGCTGCATGTAGGTATATGTGTCTGTGTATCTTTGAATACCTACTGTATATTATTAAGGAAATGTCAACATGTACCTGGAGTTGCTCTTCTCCTATGTCTTCTATATATTTTATTTTTATTCCTCCCATTCTCACTATTTTACATGTATAAGTGTATTCACTTTGTACATTTGACCCATGCTGAATAAGTTCAAATCAAAGTTGCTTTTCATATTAAAATTTGCTGAATATTTTATTGACCAATTGTTGGGCCTAGAAGTGTCAGGAGAGTTTTTAAAAAGCAGAATAAATAAATATCAAAATATATGTGAAGTATCAAGCAAAACTCCACATTTTAGCAGCTCTACATCTTACCCTGCAGTTTCCAACCAGGGTAGGAAGGACCTTTCGAACATGGAAAATGTATTTACCTATGTATTATTATTTTATATGTATTTACCTCAAGACTAATCTGCTCTAGGATTTTCCCTTTAGTGGTTCACTACTTTATCCAGGCCTTTTGTTGGAGAGGTTCGGGTACTATCACGCTGTCATCACCCACAGCATCCTCCATCACCTTTCTTCCCCATTTGGATGTTTGGTTTGTACTACAGATCATAGATCACAAATCATATTTTAAGTGTTATCATGTGTGCATGCTGACACGTTTGTTCTGTGTCAGCATGTAAATTGTCGACACTAAAGTCTCCTCTGCTCTAGTAAATGCATATGGACTTATTCTTAGCCAGCCCTGTTCTCTTCGGGTAAATCAAAACGTTTATTCTGGACAACACGACAACATTAGATAGAAGTGCTAAATTAGAAAGAGGAGAAAAAAAAGACACCATGGTGACTTTGACATTAAGGTGCCAATGTCCTCAGTTGTGTTGTTGGCAAAATAAGAGTTAAATAGATCATATTTTAAACTTTTCCCTTTTTTTTGGGGAAATACCTAATTATATATATATATATATATATATATATATATATATATATATATATATATATACACACACATACATATACATACATACTTATATATATATACACACACACAAGCACAATACATATACCTGTATACACACACACACACACAGACCTTTAAACTATCTGGTAGCAAGTTTTTAGGGTTACACCGAATGACAGCTTTGGCATCGTCCCATTTAATGCTTTGTCAAATAGAGACTATAAACGGCACAAGTGGAATCATGAGTGCTGAAAGTCCCTAATTGATCCAGAGCAGCATCAACAGCCAAACCCTGCAGCCGACAGGGAACGCAGTGACCATCCCTGCTGAGTGGATCTACTTGACAGAGTTAACCTAATACCCTTACACAAACACACATGCACACTCTCAGGAGATACAACAGACTACAGAGCTGTAGGCAGGCAGGTGTGTGCAGATAATGCCGTCTCATTAGACCAGTGTATTAATGCACTCAGAGCTGCCCAGCAAAGCTACTTAGCTGAGGTGGTAACCGGATGGTGGGGAGGACCTGACAGGCTGGGAATTGTGGAAGAAGAAAAGGGCAGTGGCAGGAGGGAAAGCAGAAAATCCAAAGTATTTTAGTCTAGTTCAGCCAACAGTCTTTCTGTAGTCTTTCACAGCCACCGCTGTTATTCAAAATTCATCTAGTCAAACCAATAGATTAATTTTAGTCTTTCTCTCAATATTGATTAAGTCATTATTACCTGATGAAGTAGCTCCACATATTGAATGATTAGTAATGTTACATGGCTAAAGCTGCCCGGTCTGATATTCACAGAAACACACCACAGAAATGCTACTAAAATGTCTGAAGTGAGACTGGTAACTTGCTAATGCCAAAGATCGCACTAAATTGTATTGTTTTTTAAGCAGGCAAATAAATATACACATCGACCCAGGTGCGTGAATAATACCTTGTATCTTCTATTTTTTAGTGTTTCAGGCAGGAATATTTTTATTGAAACATAGTTATCACATGAAATGACAACATTTTTATTACATTTTATATATAATGAATAATTAAACATTTTTTTTTTATTATTTTGCCAGTCAGTGGTTAAGGACATCATTGATTGACTGATTTCATCTATTCTTTGTCATAAAAAAAAAAAAACATTGTTGACAAAAATATTTTTCCTGGTCCCATCTGGTGAAATTAGCACTGGAGCTGACAGCTCTAATAGCGGGTCTTTACCTGAGAGGCCCTGAGGGGCAGATTGAGATTTGTTGACTCGAAACCACACTCAGATCAAGTTCAGATCACTGTGGACATGTTATTACCATGTGTTTATAGGGCCACAGACAGCCAGACACTCAGCTGTCCAATAACCACTACTTCATAAAACACAGCCTCCTTATTCAGTTCAATGAGCCACTATGCTGGTTCAGTGGAGTGATGCTGCATGGTAGAGCTGCACACAGAGAATGAGCACAAGGGTCCCTCAATAGCTGAGATGCTGGGTCTGCCCCAGATGTTTGCAGGGAGAGCCTGCTGACATCCTGGTCGGCTCCTGGCATATATAGATGGACCTCTGATAATGAATTAACGTCACTTTTATACAGCAACAATTGTCTGTGTGAAAAGTTATTTCAGAACAGTGTATATCCCAGAAATCAAAATATCCCTTCCTGGAGCTGTTTCTGGTATCATGGGCCAGGAACACAGACTTCCTACTATTCTAAATATATATTTATAAGTATATGCTTATACTATCTACAAGCAACTTGCCTCAGCAGGGCAGACAGTAGGAGTTGTGTAAATCTTCTCATCAAGCAAGAACAAAGAAGAACAAACTATATTAAAATAAAATATAAAATATATAAAAATATAAAAATATAAAATATTTCAATCAAGAGTCTCTCTCTCTCTCTATGTATATATATATATATATAGTTTTGTGAATGAAGCCCTAATAGTCACTTTTCATGAAGTGCTCAGAGAAGTGTTTAAAAGGGATAAATATAAGGACTAAAGTCATTATCTCATTGTCTTCAGGGTTCAAACTCCACTGCAAACAAGCAAAAATCTTATTCTCACAGTAGCACACACACAAAAATACACCCATTGGGGTTAAAAAAATTGCCATTAAAAACACACTGTATGTAACCTGTACATACATGAAACTTATGGATTTAGTGGTAATGCAAGGTGTGTGTATCTGTGTATTAGATATGTATGAGTAGTTTCAAAGGGCTTTTGCCCCTGCAGCCCTTCACATGAATGGAAGTGAGACGCAGAAAGCACTTGTCTTTACTTCAGTCAAGAAGAAACTGATGCAGACAGCAAGTCAAGTGAAAAATAACAAGAGGAAGTGAAAGAAAGAGGGGGGAGGAGAGATGAAAGAGAGCAGGGTAAGAAAGAAAAGGTTGAGAGTATGACAAGAAAGGAAGAGGGGGGACCATGGGCAAACAGAAAGAGAAAAGAGGAAGGAAATGAGAGAGGAAGACTGGAACAAATGCAGGAATGAAGGGCATGAATATGAGCATGATCAGTGCTTATCAAAGCCACCTCTGGATTTCACACAGCACGTCATGCTACTATAGATACTGCCATCCATAATCATCACTAACTTGTCAGCCTGTTGGCCTGTGATGCCACCAAGGACTCTTGTTGACTGAACTTTTACAAGGTACAAAAAATGGGGGGGGGAGAGTTGTGGTTTTCAAGTGAAATCCCAAAACACCTAAAAAAAAAACTGTACCCTTTTTGTTTCCCAACAAGACAATCCCTATTTTAAGTGTAATCTGTTCTCTCGGGAACCCATAGTGATCAATGATTCATCAACAGATCCATTTCCAGTGGCTCTCCCCCACTGACTCACCCCCTGCATGGTGACACCATCACATTCAGCCTCATTCAGTCACAAAGAGACATGCTGCATGTCTATTCTATTCTAAGTACAGAATGGATCAAACGGTCAGTTGACTTTAACATCCACATTTGCAGCCACGCAAGTGTGGATGTTTTTCTGCTTTGATAAATTGAAAACCTGAAAAGCAGGGTTGACTACAACTGCTCAAAAAAAGCCCATTGAAGAGCATTTTTCTTCACTCTTAATATGAAATTCCATTATTATCAAGACAACTTTACGTGACTGAGCAGGTGTGTGTTTGAGTCTGATATAGGAATTTTTTGTCATTATTCGTTAAACATCTTTTGCTCCGCTTTCCCAGGCCCATTTGGAAAATAATAGTTTTTATGGATACAATTGTTTGATCTGTGTGGGTGTCAGACGGCACAAACAACGATCTGGTTTAGAAAAATATCTGTACCATAACAATAATAATAAAAGTATCGCTCGCCTTACCATGTCATAGACGTTCAGGATGATCGGCTCGTTTGCCATCACTGGCATTAGGATTTTCTCCCCCCGCTACGTCTCTTCTTCTCTGCGGGTCTCCCTCCTCCGATCACTCCCCGATACTTCTCCTTGCGTCGGTGTGAGACCCAAACTCTTGCCCGCCCCCCACCCCCCAAAAATAGTCTAAAAATCAGCTCAATGATTCAGAAGCCGCCGCCGTTCAAATCGTTTGGGGTCGGAGAACATTTACACCGTCCAACATCTGACTGGCTTTGTCCAAAGATCCCTCCTCGCAGACAGAGGAGCCACTCGGTTAAAAAAACGAACCGACCTGCTGCTAAACCCGCTCAGCTAAAGGAGGTCGAAGTAAAAAGACAGACTTCACAGCGGCAATAGGGTCTTCTCCCAGGAGTGTTGGCACGTAATAAACGAACAATCATTTCCCCCTCCAACGACTTAATTAGCAAAACGGCATAATGTTGAGCTATCAAAACGTATCTTACACAATATGTGACTCGCTGCTCTGTTATCAGCTAGCTAACGGTAGCGGTGAAAGCTGGCAGCCAGGCAGGATGCGACCGCTGGGAGAAAATTGGACAGAGTGCCGAGTCCCGCGGAGCAGAGAGCTGAGCGATAACTCTGCGCTCGATTGATCATCCGTTAGCGCTCTGAGCATTATGGGTGGTATAGTCCTATTGTTGAATGAATCAAAACCACACTGCTCCATGCACAGGTGTGGAATGTCACCAAGTACATTTACGTAAGTATTGTGTTCAAGTACAATCACGCGGTACTTTATATCAGTATCTACGTTTATGCCACTTTAAAAAATAATTTAAGGCTTACCTGTCCTTCAATTCCATGGTGAAACTCAAAATTTACATCACCTGGAGTTAAATTATACAGATATTAGCCAAATTGGTCAGGAGGTAATTCCCCTTTTCTTCATGTTTCCAGATCTTCTTTGCCTGTTTTATTGTAAAATAAATACAGTGATGAAACTTAACTGGCGTCAGCATGTTTAAGGGATATTGGTACCAGTTGATAAACTGTCCTAAGTAAAATGCCAATTATCCTATGGGGCATGAAGTGTATGATACTCTCAATTAAGGACTAAGGTGACTTTACCACATGTGCCATCAAAAGATTATTTTAAACCAAAAAAATCACTTTTGTCAAATGTCTTAGGCCATTATTTTAATAGGGTGACGATATGGGAGGTCTTCCTCTAGGGCAGGGATGGGCAATCCTGGTCCTGGAGGGCCAGTGTGGCTGCAGGTTTTTCTTCCAACCAAGCAGTAACACACCTGATTCTACTAATGAAGAAGGGTTCTAGTGCTTAATTAGTAGAACCAGGTGTGTTACTGCCTGGTTGGAACGAAAACCTGCAGCCACACCGGCCCTCCAGGACCAGGATTGCCCACCCCTGCTCTAGGGAATGGAGGCCGTTAAGAGTAGCATAATAATGCCTGTTGTTTTGAATTGAGACAAACTACTGATTTTAAATGGATAATTGATTAACAAAACACACTTTGTAACTGACATGTGGAAAAGCTCAAGATCTAATACAAGAGTTTATGATCACTCAATAGACGTCTTTTTATTTGCCGCATCAGTGTGTGCTGATTTTCACTACTGGACATGTGTATGGAGAAAACAATTGTGTTGTAAAAATCTACATATTTCAAACACTGGAAGGCCAGAAGCATTAAGACTTCAGTCGTAATCCGTCATCTTCCTTCTCATGTGACAATAAGTTTCCATGACTATAAATCCATTTTTCCTCAGAGACAAACTCATGAGCTCTAAAGGCTGTTTTCTCCTAGCAGTTCCATGAGCGTCTCCTGGTCAGAGAACTCCTGCAGTGTGGAGTTCATCTCAGCCAGCAGGTCCTCTCCTCGCAGGAAGCTCTCCACATCATGCACTGTCATGCTGATCCGGTGGTCTGTTATTCGGTCCTGGGCAAAGTTGTAGGTCCGGATCTTTTCCGATCTGCCTTTGGTGCCAATCTGTAGGAAGAGGAAGAAGACAAATGTAGGAAAAAATTCTTTAAACAAAAACTTGTTTAAAGAATTTGTTTGGCTTGGCTAAATTTTGCTTTTTTATTTTGACAGAAACTAAAAAAAATAGGCATCTTTAAAAAAATATATCTTTTTAAGAATTGATCACTTGTCACAATATATTGCATATCTCGAGCTCTACCTTTTTCCTACCAGTCACACACCTGTATTTTCCGCTGGTTTGAGCGTTTGGTGGTCTCCTCCTCTAGCTTCTTGCTGTACAATTTAGCTGTAAGCATCTTCATTGCTTTCTCCTTGTTCTTCATTTGGGAACGGTCCTGCTGGCACTCTGCAACCGTGCCTAAACATACATACAGGTGCTATTGTTAAAAGGGGATCCTAGAGAGAGACAGGCCAATTAAGACTACATCCTGCTGAACACTGGACAATGTCTTCCCAAACCTATAATGGCCAAGTTACAATCATAAATCAATCATCAATAGATACATTTAAAAAAAAAATTTCATTGAAGAAAAAACTAGGAACACTAGGAAAAGACATGTTTCAAGAGCTTTTCTGGGCCTTTGATATTGATGGATAAAAAGTCCATTACTACAAATCTAGAATCCAAAGATTATAATCACTGGGTTATAGGTATAGGTGTCCTCTTAACAGTGTAACAGGCTTCCATTTTAATATTGCTCTCTATGGGATAAATTCTTTTTGGGTCACATGGGATTTCTTTTTGCAGAACCACGAGTGGCCACTGGGAGAAATCTGTGCTGCTTAGAGGCGGAACCACATCCAGGTCTGTAATACATCCACAAGGTATTTACTACTTTTCGGCTTCTTTGTAAACACTATGTACATCAAAACCCTGTGAACTGTCTTACGAGACTTACAAAAAGGGCAATGAGCAAAACACATTTTGAGTGAAGAAGGACTAAAGAAGAACTATGTTTTCCCCAACACAGTTTTATAGAAAACAGTTTTATAAGGAATCTTCAGCACATTGTGCTTGCAGTTTTTTACCTGTAGGCAGATGAACTATTCTGACTGCACTGTCTGTGGTGTTGACGTGTTGACCTCCAGCTCCGCTCGCCCTCATGGTGTCTATCCTCAGGTCCTTTGAGTTTATTGTAAAGGAAATCTGACAAGACACCAACAAAAAATGTCACAAACGCAAAACTACTCCAACAATTAGAAAGAATAGATAGTAAAAAAGAAACTTTATATATAGTGGTGTGAAAAAGGGTCTGCCAACTTCCTGATTTATTTTTGTCAAACTTTCAGATCATCAAACTAGTTAAAATATTAGTCAAAGCCAACACAAAATGCATTTTTTTTAATGAAAGTTTTTACTTTAAGGGGAAAAAAACTAATGACTACATTTTGTGTTCACTTGTGTTGTCTTAACTGATATTTAAAAAAAACAAAACAAGCAAATAAATGAGAAATCAAGAAGGGGCCCAACACCGTTTTTTACACCACTGTACATGTATTATAACCAAGACTAAATATTTTTCACTTCTGCTTCTATGCCTCTCTGAAAGCATCCTTGTGACCTTATGGTATACCCACTGGCTGAAATGTATCTAAAATCATTAAAACTGCCTCATTGTTCATCCTGTGCAGCCCTACCTCTGTGGGTTGGGGCAGAACAGCCACAGTCATGGTGCTGGTGTGAATCCGGCCCTGTTTTTCAGTCCTGGGGACCCTCTGCACACGATGAACGCCGCCCTCAAACTTCATCAACTTGTAGCTCTGAGGGCCACTGATGCTGGCCGAGGCACGACGCAGACCACCTGGTTATAGGTGAGCAAAAATAGATTAGGAATTACTCATTTTACACACCAGCAATTTCAACTTTAACAACCAGATTTATCTGACATCGATCAGAGATACACAAGGCACAGACACACAGATGCCCCGACCTTTTATAAATGGATGATTGAATACTGACTTTAAGGTAATTTTTATAGGTTATATGTAGTGCAATTACTCTTATACAACTTATAATTACTACTTTTACTGTAATATTACCTGTCATATAATCTATAAATACTACCTTTATTTTCATAACATAAATACTACCAACATTTTGAAGACACATTGTCATTAAAGTGTTTGTGAAGGTACATCCAAACTCCTATGTGTCAAAGAAAAGTAGCAATTCTTCAGATTTGAGAGGCTGTAATCTGTGAAATTTTGGGACATGGCCTGTATATTGATTAATTGATTATATCAAAACAGTTTCCACTTAAATTTTTATATTAATTACCTAGTTGTTGCAGTATATTTAGGCATAGATAATTAACAAAAGGATGGTTTTGTTTTAATGAAAGGAAATGAAAACAGAAAGATCATGTTCTCTCTGTCTGTTTTTCTTCCACTGACCCAAGTCGCTGGTGATGTGCTCCAAGATGTCGAAGCTCCAGCCATGGTGCTCTGCAAAGCCGTGGTACATGTCAAACATCTTCAGAGGAGAAGATGAGAAAGCATAAGAAGATGCCCTCAAATGTCTTGTTTTGTCAATATATTGATTAATTTTGTCACATACAATCCACTAGGTAAATATAGCTAGTTTACTCTTACAGAAACCAGAACACCTTTGGAGACCTTTTGCTTCAGGAATGACTCAAATAATTAGTTGAAACAGTTTATTTTGTTAGTTGGAAACTAATCAATTAATCAACTGAACAGCTCTTCTGTTCTTGGTTCATCATGAGCCATCTCTCCTTGTTATTTCCCAGTACAGAGGTTCTCGCTGATGTAGTTTCATGTATTTTTATGTAAGTAAGGGCACCTGGCCAGACACTATTCCTCCAAAATAACACTTCCAGACCTCAGCAGTGAACAACATGGCCTCTTGACCCCCGACACCGGCTGTGACCTCCAGCACAAGGTCACTCAGATCTGCTTCATCCTCTGGTATCAACATTTCCATGATCTATAAAACAACAAAAAACAGCCTATATGGTTTTAGTTCCAGTTAAAATAAATCGGTTTTAAATCTTCGCTATAGTTCTCCTGGATTAATAACATAATAAAAAATGTATTGGTCAAATCCTACTTTTTATTCTTACCTTTTGTCTCAGATCCTGGACATCTTGCATACAGCCATCTCTCTCCAGCTCAGCCAGTTCACGTAGAGCCGGATCTTTATCTGTGAAGAAAAACATTTTCTTGTTTGATCGGAGCCAGTTTCTAGTGTTTGTATGTCGCATCTTGTACTGCAGTCTATTTTGTACATATTTGTATTTATTTGAAATAAATGCATTTATTAAAACAATTTAAAAAAGCAATAATAGGAGCTTTGTACAAAAGAGATGATCAAATACTGAATAAACTATTTCACAAATCTGAAAAGAGCAAGAGGTGCAAACCTCTTAAATTCCATCCCTTCCCCATCAAGTAATAATGGATATTGTTGCCCTATTAAAATAATGGCCTAGAGAATATTATATTTATCAATCATTTCAATCAAAAAAAACATTGACAGTGGATGACTGTGGACATACATAGAACTATGACCTACAGAGCGCCAGACATTACCAACCAACTTCAGTGGCTGACATTACTGAAGCTCTTGTGGGTGAACAGGACTAAAGTTTAACTATTCTCTAAAGTTATATCATCACCCTATTAAAATAACAACCTCAATAATAATAAAAAACATTTGTCAAATGCAGTGAATATTATATTTATGAATCATTTAAATCAAAAAGGCCTTGATTATCTGTTAATTTGATGTTTATTGTTATTTAGTATTTTACGGTAATATCAGGTAAATCAAATCAGGTCAGGGGGAAGTTTTTTTTTTTTTTTTTTTTTTTTTTTTAAATCACTTTTCCAAGTCTTGTCTTGCTTGTTTTTTACTGAATGTATCCTATCTCTAACATCCAGTTTTGACCGCTTTTTGAAACCTGAGATGTGGCAAATTATCAATGAAGTGATGAGCAAGTTTAAAGGACTTAAGATCCTGGAAATTTCTTTATTTCTTTGTATTTGGCTACATATTTATTGATATGCACAGCCTTTCATATTTAGTTACATGGTCTGCGAAGACAGAGTTGCAGTCCTACAGGCTTCTCCATTCCTCCCTTAGAGCAGCACCCACTCGAAATTACATAGACTGTCCCCAGACGATTTAATTCATTTACTCCTCTATATCAACAGGAGATGAGTTACACATAGTAATCTAATTCTTTTAGCATCAATACAGCAAAAACGGATAGGAGAGTAAAATGTGGACTTTTAAACATTAGATCTGTCACTCAAGGCTGTAATAATACAATATGATATCAGATTATAATTTTGATTTGCTCTGTTTTACTGAAACTTGGCTGCATCATGAAGCATATGTTAACCTGAATGAGTCCACTGCTCCCAATCATGGTAATACTTAAATTCTTGAGACCCTGGCTGAGGAGGAGCTGTTGCAGCCATTTCAACTCCAGTTTATTGAATTGAGGTACAACTTCACATTCTTTGAAAGCTTGTTGTTAGTTTTTCCCACCCAACTTGAAAAATAAAAAGTCTTATATGTGACAGTCCTCTGGGCCTATATTCAGATTTTTATCTGAATTGTCAGAGTTTCTTTAAAGTCTAGTTCTCAGGACAGATAAAATAATCATTTCAGGTGATTTTATTGTCCAAGTTGATATTGACAGTGATAGCCTCGACCTTGTTCTGACGTACGGCATCAAAGTAAAACATGTATGTGTCTTCTTATATGGCATTCAAGCAAGTAAGGCTTCCTCAGCACTAACGACTTCATGAGCTTCTTTAATGACAACATTCTGACAATTAGAGAGAATATATCAACTTGCTCCATCAACTGGCACCAAGCTGACCTCAAACACAGGGATTATAGAGACAAACAAAAGTAATATTATTTATCTAGACTAATTTTCTTCTTTCAACCTTTCTAAACTAGCTTAATTGATTTCCTTATCCAAAATATCAACCTAATTTTTAGATCATATACCATTGGGATTGCTTAAAGAAATGACACATGGAGTTCCACAAAGTTTTGTGCCCAAGACTTTTCACCCTTTATATGTTCCCATTTGGTAAAATTATTAAAAAAACACTATTAATTTCCACTGTTATGCAGATGATACACAACTGTACCTGTCACTTAAGTCAAATGAAGCCAACCAGCTAGCAAAACTTTAAGCATGTCTTAAGGAAATAAAATGCTAGATGACCTGCAATTTTCTGCTACATCTGACAAGACTGAAGTTATTGTGCTCAGCCCTGAACTCCTGAGAAATTCAATATCCATTGATATAGTTATTTTTGGATGACATCTCCATGAACTCACAAGCATCACTATAGGAAACCTGGGAGTCATCTTTGACCAAGATTCTCTGCACACATATTTCTAGTACTGCCTTCATTCACCTATGCAATATAGCAAAAGTCAGACACTTCCTGTCTCTCTAAACAATGCAGAAAAACGTATCCATGTACTTGTTACTTCCACGCTGGACTACTGCAATTCTTTCCAGCTCTGTGTATATTAACAGGCACTAGGCAGAGCTTTCAACTATCAGGCTCATCTCCGGTGAAATCATCTTTCTGTTGCAGTCTGGGGGGCAGACACCTACATTTAAGAACAGGTTAAAAACTTTCCTTTTGGATGAAGTTTATAGTTAGGGCTGGCCCTGACTAGCCTCGAACATTGCTATGCTGCTATAGATTTAGACTGCTGGGACCTCATATCTCATTTCTCCCACCGGTAATACTCATGAACTACTGATGTCCTGGAGTCCTGCCCTGTGTTTGTGTTTTTTTTTTTATTATCAGAGAATGTTGCAATGCAGCCACTGAAGGATCTTCAGTTGTTGGAGGATCTGTTGTTGTCCTGGTTCCCCTGGAAGCTGAGATGGGTCCTGTCACTTCATCCTCCACTTACACCACATTTCAATATATACCCGTTATTCTATTTTTAAAAAATTATATAAAAACCATAGGCTAAACCAGGGGTGTTCAATCCTGGTCCTGGAGGGCCGGTGTGGGTGCAGGTTTGTGTTCCAACCAAGCAGTTACACACCTGATTCTACTGTTCAACCAGTCAAGTGCTTTCTAAGGACATTCATTAGTAGATTTAGGCGTGTTACTGCCTGGTTTGAATGAAAACCTGCAGCCACACTGGCCCTGGATTGGACACCACTGGGCTAAAGCCAACAGTAGAAATACATTCAAGGATCATGTTTAGAGTTTCTTTTGCTTCCTGAAACAGCCTCCAATATAAACTGTTGTTAAATTGTCATTTATCCTGTCAAATTACTTTGACTAAAACAAAAAGTAAAATATCCTAAGTAAAATATTCATTTTCCTATAGGGCATAAAGAGTCTGATCCTTTCAACTCAGGATTAAGGTGATTTTACCAGATGTGGCAGCATAATCATGAAATGATTTAGGACAAAAACTCACTTTTGTCAAAAAAACGATGATGAGAACAGTCTCACCTCTTAGAAGCGGCTCATTCTCAGCAATTTCTCTCTGTTTGAGGTCAAGCTCCCTGATGCTCTGGATGAGAGGAGCCAGCCGGGTGACTTTGGTCCTCTTAGCCTTCAGCTCATCCTCACCACACTGCTTCTCCTCTGTCCTGCTGCTGTTGACGACATTCACACACTCGCTGTACTCCGTCTCTACCTTCTTCAGGTGGTCCTGCAGTGAGCTCCTGGCAAATAGCTCCTCCAGTGACAGCAGCTTGGCCGTCCTCAGTCGTCCACCAGTGTGGAGACTTCTAGTGGCTCCTCCACAGCCGTACCTGGACACTCTATGTATTCCAACAGGTTTGCTGCTGATATTTGCAGAATAAAGAGGCAACAATATACTAAAGACACACTGCCTTCCTCTAGGAAGCAGGTTTACAGCTCTTCTATAAGCCATTGCTCCAAAATATTTGGTTTGACTATTCACTAAATAGCAGCAGAAATTAATCTTTGGCCAAACTTCATTTAAGGTTGTGATAGTTTTATATCCAATTCTTTAGCATATCCCTACATAACTACGATAGCTTGTAAAGAAAACAGGCAGATTTTAATTCAGCATACATGAAGCAATCCTATGATATAAAGAGATCTCAAATGTATGCTCACATCACTCCCTACAACAGAAACTGTGCCATAGTTTCTGAACCGCAACTTAACTTTATATCTCATGTTAATTCAATTACATGCCAGATATAAACCTGCAAAATGTGATAGCCACATGTAGGAAAGTAAGCAACTGACCGAAGACTCCTTCTAACGTTAGATGAATATCTGATCTTTGAGTTAAATTAAAAACGCTATGATGAGTCCGTCACGTTTGTTCTTGTGGTGTCGTGTCATATATCTACGTCTCTGTCACGAATTCCCTTGACTATGAAAGCTTCTGAGAAAAAAATAGCTTAGAAAATTGCCTTCACCGTGTCTGAAGGACGCAGCCATTGAACGTGATGCGCGTGCGCAGAGAAGACCGCTGCAGTTAGAAAAAATAGCTCTTAAAGGAGCAACAGCGCTGCCTGTTGGACTGGAGGGTGCAACCAAAGTACAAGAAAAAGTAAAACAAAAAAACTGTTACTTAAAAATAATAACATACAACTCATTGCTCAACAATGTTTTAAGTGAAACAAATGTGGTGCAGTAGCCAACCTTAAGTACACCCACCAACTCCTGTCCGGTTTCAATGAAAGAGCCACTTCACACATTCCAGGCTTGGGTGTGAACTCAACTGTCTTTAAAGTTCCCAGAGTTGGAATTTTCTGCCAGTGGCATCTTTTGTCTTCCCTAGAGACCTCATTTATCAGAGCACTAGAAATGCCCTTCTTGGATTCCAGTTTCTGCTCAACACTGGGATGCCACCTGAAACAGGAGACATTTTTGTTTCATCAATTTAGGAATAATTAGGCTGCAATGTGTAATAGAATTTGCCCTAATTTCAGCTTTTATTTAATTTCAAAATATATTTATTTCATCTATTTTACAACATAAATTAAAGTGAGCATGCATCTACCTTAATGTCACACTCAAAAAATGCAACCTATGAAACCTAACTCTATATAATAGATATAAAATAAGATAGCTTAAAAGTCACTCAAATACAAAAAATTTGGTATCAAAATATAAATGTTCTTTTTCTGACCCCAAGCCCAGACTACTAAATAAATGAATGCATTGTTCTTCTGCAATGAGATAAAAAAAAATACACAATATTATTGTTTAAAATGTTTTTTCCAGCAGACCCCTCCCCTCTTGAATATCATAGGTTATTGTGTGATGTAGCCAAAGATTCAATTCAATTAAAATTTGTTGGCCTCAAATAAATTGTAGGTATGCAAATTGGAGGCAGTATTTTGTAAGGCAACTGAAGGCAAGCTTTTTTATATTGCACTTTTTAGTGCAAGGCTATTTAAGTGCTACACAAAACATTAGAAACATTAAGCAGTGTGCAAAACATACAAATGACAATAGAAAAACTGACAAACGTATAAATACAATTAACAGACGAGTTCATTGAAGTAAAATAATCAAAAAAAGATTACAACCAAATGAGCTGAAACGGACAGGGTCGATATGTGAAAAAGAACATTTGATTTAACAACAAGAAGCAACATCAGCAAGGTCTTCCGTCTCGACCTTAAAGGAGTAAGTTTCACATCGGAGGGAAAAAAACCGTAGCACACGTCCACTACGTGCTAACGTCATTGAGATTCTCTGTTACCATTGGTTCGCGGGTTAAAGGGACTTTAATGTAATTGGCTTGCGCCTTTTACCCACCGATTTCAAATAGGAGCGAACATCTGGCGGATTTTTCGGTTGTGTAGTAAGTCTATGTTGGTGGGTGTCTGCAGCGAGCTCACTCAGCAGCTATAAAGGAGGGAAATAAGAGTCAACCTTAGAAGAACGACATCAACAGACGTGAAGTGAGCAGGTTTGTGTACTATAGTACATTAATAACGTAATATTTCGTTAGCTAGTCGAGCTATTTTGCCGAGCTCGCACGAAAAGGCAAATTAGTGTTAACAAACAACACACACACCAGAGTTTAAGAGTAATAAAACTACTGTTAGTTTGATGTTTGGTCGCGTTAACCAAGTTATTAGTTGTAAGCTAACGCCGCTCGTCCCAGTTAGTTAGTTGCGCGCTTAAACTGAGGAAAGTTACGTTAACGCGGTTAAACATATTAACGCAAAAAGTCACCGTAATCCAATACGTCAACAGTTGATATCAGCTTATTAATGCTTGTGACAAGCACTAAATGTGTATATTTAAAAGACGTCAGGCATCTAATGTTATCCTTACGTCACTGCTACCTTTCCGCCAAATTTACATCGCGCCAAAATCGAATAACGAATCCGAATATATATACATGGCGGAATACTTTATGCATATATCAATGTTTGTGCAATTCGTGTAATACATAAAGGGACTTTATATCATATCTCTCATTCATGCCAGGACACTTACCCATGTGTGTTATAGTAGCCCGATTAGCTTACACGAGAGAAGCCATTATGCTTACAGGCACATGCGGTGGCAACAAACTTAAAACTCTCCTCGCATGTATCTCTTTCTTTCAGGAATACAAGTACTCCAAGTGTTAGAGTGAATGTTTCCATATAGGAAACTCACCATGAAGTGCCCTAACCATGAAACTACCAGGACCAACAATATGGAGAAAGTTTCAACTGCAGCGTCTAAGATGCATCACCTCAAAGTTTCTCCAGTGAAGGTGGTTGGCCCCATCAAACCACAGAGTCCCCCTGCAGGAGTGACCACTGTATTGTTCTCCCTCAACAGCGAAGACAACAACATACTGGCCCACGACAAAGAAAACAGCACAGATAACAGGGAGAATGGCAGGACTCTGGACAAGAGGTTTGAGGACAGTGGTTATCTATCTCTGCAAAACAGCCAGAACGAGGGTCACCATGAGGACGCAGAAGACAACCACATCCAGGGAAGACGCACAGAAATTTCCCAGCCGTCTCCTTTTGCTGCACAACCAGAAAAGGCATCATCCCCAAAGCATTCTCCTATTAAATGTCAGGGGAGGCCAGGGTGCAGACATCCCATGTCTCTGGTGGCAGCTTCAACTCCCGTGGATCGTCCTAGAAGGAAAACTGCAACCTACTCGCTGTCATCTGTATCTTCTGACCTACACAACACCCCCGACTTACCCTTACTGAACTTCCAGCGTGCTGTTTGTGAAGAGCTAGCCAAGAGCTATCGGAAGAATAAAAGGTATTCTATTAACATTCGATTACTTTATAGCCGCCAAAGGAGGCATCCAAACATTCATAGTGAAGAATTCTTTCTTTCTTTAAAATTATTGGACATATTCTGGGAAATCATCTCTCTCTCTATATATATAGATAGATAGATAGATAGATAGATACACATGCATGCATGCATGCAGGCTTTTTGTCTACCATTCTCCTTATGAAATATGCCAGAGTCCTCACTGGCAGATATATGAAGGACAGTGTAGCACCAACATGTTAACCTGATTTCTTAATTCATTGGTACTCAAGGTTTTGTAGGACTGTGACTTATAATAAGTTCATTTGTGTCTCAGGTATGACTGGAGCATTGTCTCAAAGGTAGCTGAAGATCATCTTCTGGATCGTGTGATCGGGAGCCATATGGGTCTGGAGTACATTGATGTGTTTTCATCGCTGTTGTCCAGGAACATGAGAAGCATCCTGACCAAGATCCTGGCCCTGTTGGGGGGCATGGACCTCATCAGGTAACCTACTGATGCAGTGTCCTGTGAAGAAAGGGAGACTAGGGCTGCACCTAAGCTTGATTGATTTTATTTAATTTCTGCATTCATTTTGTGCTTGACTTTCATAATGGCGTCGGTCACCAAATATAGGTTATATGGTATTAAAAAAAAAACTTGAATCATTTGATCTGATTCTTTCCCCCACTTTTTATTGTCAATTCTTTCATAATGCTGCCAATAGCCATTGTTTTATGTGCTTTTTGGATAAGTCTACATGTATGTAGACTTGATTCATTTTAACAGTGAAGAAATTTGGCAAAACAAATTCTTAAAATTAAAGATTGTTTTTTAGGAATGTAATTCAGGATTTCATGATATAAAATATGCCAGAAGAGATTTAAAGCTTTGTTCAAAATTACCTTTGGTAACCCTTTTATATCAACTTGAAACAAAATTGAAAGCTTTATATGTATATGGAATCAAGGTTTGGGGGAGATTTTTTTTATTCTTTCATTTTCTGTTTTAACCTCTATATTCATATGCCTCATCTCACAGCTGTACAAAAGTGAGCAGGTCATGGAAGCGAATCATTGGTGAGGATGCCGCTGCTCTGAGAAGGTGTCAGCAAGCTGAGCAGACTCTCGGGGTGAGGAAAAGCACAACCACACATTTCAATCCTGTATCAATCAATGAGAAGGCACACTGAAACTCCTTAATGTATGAATTGTTCTAAATCCAGTGTTTGTGGTTTTTAGTAGTCACAGTATCTTGGTTATTAAGCAGCAAGATAAGATGCAACAAAGATTATTATTCCAACCATTTCAGCACTAGACTGTGCTAAATGGAAACTTGAAACCAAATGACACACCTGGTTGAATAATATCAAAAATAATAAATGTCAGTGAGAACAAACAGTTATGGACCAGGGACAGGATGTAATGTGTTCAAATACATGTTTTAGATATGCTTTCTGACTCTTAATTTTCTACCATTTGTTCCTTTTTTAGGAGTCAATCATCTCTCTGAGAAGCGGTTGTGGTCTGACGAGGGATGTAGCCATGTCCAGGGTGGTCCTGTCCTGCATGCAGACCCTTTCCTCCACAAGCACACAATCCGTGTCCTCTTCTTCCTCCACCTCTGGCTGCAGGGTCAACAGACGGCCCAGTGCCTCAAATCCCCAGTGTACACGCTTCAAAGAATATGTGCAGGTGCGTGTATGTATATAGGGTCATTCAGACTGTAGGGCTTAATCCTCAATTCTGATTTATTTATTTCTGTTGTGAAATCCATATATTATGCGAGGTCATTCACATTTCCAATTAAATGTGACTTGTATGTGATCTCCAGTGTAAACTTTCTATGCCCCAAAAGTGTCTGTGTGTGTCTGTGTGTGTCTGTGTGTGTCTGTGTGTGTCTGTGTGTGTCTGTGTGTGTCTGTGTGTGTCTGTGTGTGTGTTCGTTCTATGCGTCCTCTATGCAGTGAGTGTGCTCGATGTACCCAGAAGTAAATATGAACGCGAGCCATGAGTATCTGCCGATTTTAAAGTTGCTGTCCTACTGGAGCCGGCTCGCGTACAAAACATTTGCATTAAGGAAGAAAAGAGCAACATTTCTGGCTGTGGTTGCTGCTTTCTTAATCTTCCACCTACTTCAATACTATAATAATATTTATATAGAACAACAACATTTGTCCATTGTTGATGTGTAGGTCGGATAAACTCGACCTGGCCGTTCAGACTGAAGTAGTATGTCAAAATCTACTATTTATTGGTTTTAGGACATATCAAAGTGTCCTGGGTTGCAATTAAAAAAACTCTGTAATGGATCAAATACAGGTCACAATTGAGCAAAAATCAGGTTTGTGTTCCTTCAGGCTGCAGTCTGACATAGCCTAAGTGATGAGTTAATCAGAATTTGTAATAAAACTGTGTTTCTTTAGTTTTAATGTGCATTTCGTTCTTCCTTCTAAGGCTGCCAGCCGTTTGAAGCAGCACGAGTCTCTACGGTCCTGCAAACAGTGTGGTTCACCGGCAACACACTCGTCCGAATCTCAAAGAGCCACATGCACACGCCGTAGCTGTCTCTTCGACTTCTGCACCCGCTGCCAGGAAGCTTTTCACGGCTCGACCCCCTGCCGCGTGGTGCAGCCCAGAGCCCACTTCCCCACCTCCAAGTCGACCCCAATCATCCCAGGCAGCGCCCGCAGCAAGAGGAATGTCAGGCGTCTGTGACAGAGGTTTACTGAGCTTTTATTTACTGAGAATTTTTTTTTAACTGCTCTCCTTTCTCTGAACTGGCAGCTTTTCCAGTGTCAGTTACAAAACTCCCACAGTTTATCCTGGAAGTGGTCTCTGGCATGTGAACTGTGGCAATAAGACTGTTACTGCAGGACTCCAGCTTTACCAAACCGAGGGAAGCACTTTTGTAAAGACACAACTGGGACAATCAAACAGACAATGAGATTTGGCTAAAACTGTTGTCGTCAGAGAGCGGCAAACATATCTAATGCCAAAAAAAAGAAAAACTGACTGATACACGTTCAAAAGTAACATTTTATTATATTTTTAAAATGAAATGGATGTAAATATATTGTCTTTTTTTTAGTTTTGTAATCTTTTAAATAAATGTCAATCCTTAGATGTATAAATATGCATATTAAGTGTTGTTTTAACCTGTTTATGTCTTATAAAACCTAAAACTAATCATGTTTTCGTGGTTCATTGCAGCACCCATCACAGAGATCCAGCAGTCTAATTGGTGAATATCTGTAACTTATATCAACGTCTCATATTAAGACATTTTTAAAACAAGTAGCTGTAATGGAGAAAATCTAATTAAGACATGTATGTATAGATGTAAATATACTGTTATTGCCCTTTTTTAAGATGATAATTTCTTAATAAAGTTGGTTAGAAATCTAAATCTTCTGCCCACTAGTTTAAAATCCTGCTCATTTTCAGGAACAATCTTTTGCATCTTGCTCGAAATGAGGGGGAAAATGTCTAATTTTTATATGAAGTTAACTTCATTATAGTTTTATAGTTTAGTGTTTTATATAGTGCTACTTTTAGATCTACAACCTTTAAACCAAATGATTGTTAATTAATCTTGCCTTTTTCTTTTTAATTATTCAGTGTAAGACTTGACTTCTAACCAGACAATTGTGAAGTAGCTCATCCAACAGAAATGTTAATATATCTGGTATCTGTTCCACTACTTGTTGACTAGTTAGCAAGCAAGCAGGGAATTTAAAGGTTAGCTAAAGCCATCAGACAAATACTAAAGAATAAACCCCTGAATGCACAGAATTCTCAACTAGGTCAGGTTATGGTGAAATGGTAAAAATAAAAATAGGGTTCAACCCTTTAGTTCATCTAGCTAATAAATAAATTTCATCTAGCTCAAAGTAATAAAGAAAAGTATTTAAATAGTGCAAAGTAGTTAACACTAAAACTAGATGAGTAATGTATAAATAGTTAGCTAAAAGTAATATAAAGCTGAAGTACCTGGAAGCTTAATATTTGAAATTGCATGAGGCAGCTAACGATTAGAATTGCTTTAAGTCGTGATGTTAATGATTCCTGTATGTTGTATACTATTGGTGCAGTGCCCTTTAGAAAGATGGAAGCTTAAGTAGATTTTTCGTGTTTCGCCAAATGATGGTGTGATGGACTGTTAGATATTCTGATAGAAAAATTGTACATTAGGTAAATGATTGACATGCATTGAGATAAGAAGAAACATGAAATTATAGTTTTTGTAAGAAAAAGGCTGGATAGATGCTTAGTCAAAACATCATTGTTAAAAGTTAAAATCATAGAGGTGTTAATGGGGGTGGTCTTCTTACCTCTGGGTACAACCTGGGTCTGGGTCCCAGCTAAAGCATTTCTTTGCATCTATACCACAATATCTTTTCTGGATTCTCCGGATTGTGATAATTACATCTCACCATTTTCGTCACCATTCAAACCTACCTTGTGGGTCAAACCTTCCTGCGCCGATTGTGCTCCAACGTAGTAAAAGTAAGTTTCCTGGTTTAGCTGCTAAATTATTCCTCACTAACACAGGCTACTGTGGCCGCAGCCAAAGACAAAACTACTAAGTAAAGTTCACGTGCTGGCATCTTTTATTCTTTAAGAGAAGAACTACTCAATATACATCCTCAATATAAACTATGCTGAAACTCCAAGGTGTGTTCACAGACCTTCAGGAAATCCAGACACTTTTGTTTTGTGGATGGATGAATAGATAAGTTGTTGAACATGTCGTTAAACCAGGAAATTTATTTCACTGCACGTACTGTGGTTAGTGTGTGGGATATGAAAAAATCACTAACATCTGATAATTTCTCTAGTAAAAACATACTTTCTACAGGCACTGCATTGTTTTATGACTTACTGTTACTTTTGTTACATGTGTTGTCCTACTGTGCTCTAAGGTGGTGGACTGCAACAATGTCCAGCAGTTCAGATCTGCCTAACATGGCCCACATTAAAACTATGATAAAGACCACCAGATTAGGATAAATGCAGTGGTTATGGTGCAAATGCAGAATAATCAGACCTCAACATCTCAGACCCCTTAACGATTGGCCAACTGTGAAGAGTTCCTAGACAGTTGGCCACATACCCCAGTTTTGGAATTCATGGACAACAAGCAGGGAAAAAAGAACCCCCACACACTGTCAATCCTCAGCAAGAATACATTTATCAATGTTTCGATGCTCAGACCATCATTGGGTAGTTTTGAATCTGATTTTGATACACATCGATCGATCACCTCTTTCTGTCAAATTAGTCATCAACACAGGGACAATAAATCAAATTCTGGAATTTCTCATATGACAAAAAGGCCAATAAAAAAAACATAGTCTATAGAAAGGCAATGGTGACTTGGATCTTTACTCTACAAACCCTGGCATGACCACCCCTACTTATTCACAATTACCAGAAGATCTACCATGAAGTGGTCAATTATTTTCCCAGGTATGTTTGTTCTAAAGATCATATATAAGCTAGTTGTAGTACTACAACTATATCTGTGAATTATCAAAGAGGTTTTGACTCTGACACGCATTCTCGTCACTGTAAATACACTTTTCTTTAGGTTAATTCATGATTTAGTTTATTTGACTGAAAACTGGATAACTGATGCAAAAAATGCCTGAACCATATTTAATTACCAACAGTATGGGGCAGTGCAGGATTATTGTTTTGCTTTTATGATAAAAACACATTATCTGCTTCCTAATTAATTAGAGATTATCCATCCATCCATTTTCTATCCCGCTTATTCCCTTTCGGGGTCGCAGGGGTCTGCTGGAGCCTATCCCAGCGCATTTTATGGCGAGAGGCAGGGATACACCCCAGATGGTCGCCAGCCAATCGTGGGGCACACACACCATTCACACACACACTCACACCTATGGGCAATTTAGATTTGCCAATTAACCTGAGCATGTTTTGTATTGTGGGAGGAAACCGGAGTACCCGGTGAAAACCCACGCAGACACGGGGAGAACATGCAAACTCCACACAGAAAGGTCCCAGACCCAGGCCCCAAGGCGGTCTTGAACCCGCGACCTTCTTGCTGTGAGGCAACAGTGCTACCCACTGCTCCACCGTGTCGCCCCTAATTAGAGATTAATTAGATGAAAACTAATAAATTAACCATCAACTATTTTGATAAAGATTGATTGTTTTGAATCATTTCTTAATGATAAAATTGCTTAATTCACTGAATTCCAGTTTCCAAAATAAATATATTTACCTGAACTAAATATGTTTGGTTTGTGGGCTGGTGGTCATGACAAAAATGACCTTTGAAGAACACTGATTTTTTTCACACTTATCTAACAGTAATGGAGAAAATAAAACTCAAGAATCTCTGTATAAATGCTGAATGCATTAGTTGGTAAAAAGTTACAGTCAACAAAAACAGTTAAGACTACTTTACTCTTCTTGGACACATTATCAGCCTCAGTGATTTCTGTATTTCCATCACTAGATGGCAGTAGTGCTGTTTTCTGTCTTGCTTCTCTCCTATGATTTAGCTAAAATCTCTGAGATTCCTCATTGTCCTTTTTACCTTCCAGACATGGTGAGAGTTTTTTTTCTCTAGTTTTTCTCTGGTGTGGCTTGTGTGTATTCAGTAAAAACAGATGTAGTACCCAGCATATAAAGAATATTCAACCAAAAAGCTATAAAGCTAATAAGAAATAATCCCAAGGCAATAACAAAAATGTCTTTCACATGTAAAGCAGAAAGAAAGCATTGGACAATGCTCACACAATAACATAAAATATCTAAAATAAAACCTGCATTTAATCCATTTTCATAATTACACAAATTTAATGTCCTTATAAGATCAGAAATTTAATGACACCCTGTTTGACAGGGTACAAAAAAGCTGGTTATTAACCTTTGCATATATTTTTATTAAAAAAAATAAAATAAGAATGTAGTTCATTTAATCCGATTATTATAAGGTTCCCGGGCTTTGTCCTCAAATTAAAGCATCTGAAGACACACTATTTGCAATTTATTAATAATCAATCTGAGAAAAACCTTTCGCACAATTACATCTTTGTCATTTTTCATCACCCAGAATCTAAGGCCAAGTTATTGGAAAATATCCTTAAAACACAACATCACCACATTGGAAAATTCCACTTCCACTGAATCGTGTGAGTTATGAAGCTGTAAACAGCATTCCCTGACATTAGATGGTGAACTCATCGCTCTCTCTTTATCTCTATTATAGCTTTTGCTCTGTTGTGATGATGCATACACACATCAGTCAACTTTCCTTCACATGTAAGCTCTTACGTGGATGTTTTTTTTCATCCTGTGACGTATATAGAATTGATCTATTATCCATCCTAGGGCTGTTTGTTGTCTAGAAATAGTCTTTCTGCCTCTGACAAGTTTTCCTTTTTTTTTTTCTTTACCTGTATTTACACATATTTCTCTCTTTAATAATATTGTATTACCCTATTGTTAGGAGGGTAATAATTATACTATACCAAACTTCTGAATCATATTTATGTTTCATTAATAAACATTAATAATTCCTTTGTTATTTAAAACAGGGAAAAGTAACAGCGATCATCAATGAATTTTATTGAATGCCACATTTTTGAACATCAGGGGGGAAAAGAGGAAGACATGTCAGAAAAAATAAGAGAGGAGGATCCCTCTTCCAGGATGGACATGTAAGCAATAGATGATTTGTACACGGAATGGAAAAAATACATTTAGCACAGAAAAAGAGTTGAGTATGATATTAAAATGAATACATAAATACATTGATTCATAGTGTATGTGGAGGATGAGGTGACAGGATCCATTACAGTTTCCAACTGAACCAGGACAGCAACAGACCCTCCAACAACTAAAGGCTCCTTAGGAGCAAATAGTGAGCAATATACTATAGATATATTAAAATTAACCTTGTGTATTTGAAAAGTGTCAGGAACAGCAGCCATGCACGTAAGCGAAGGCCAGTGGAATGATGGAACTAGAACTATTTTGCAGAACGTCAGAAGTACTGATGCATTAGCGGCTGCTGATTAATCAGTGCTTTGGCCTTCCACTCGCTCGGCAAATAAGGATCATTTATCTGGCAGATTCATTGATTGGCTGCTGCATGGAGCCAGTCAGACCTGCTGCTAATTGTAAAAGTCATTAGAGCTGATTGTCACATCTGTGTGTGAGTGTGTGTGTTATCACACAGGTGTTTACCAGACAGGACTGGTGCACCATTGACACTTAAATACAAGTGCAGTGTTTCATTATTTTGTGTGTGCACCCTTCTTCTCTCTCACAATTCTTCCTATTTTATCCCCTAATCACTTTTTTGAAAAATTAGCCCATTTCACCCTGCCGATAGACAAAGGGTGTGTGTGTGTGTGTGTGTGTGTATGTGGGAGGGGGTGGGATATGACAAAACACCATCCAGGACCATGTGAGCTGTGAACGTCTGTGAGGTTGATGATCTTGATGCACAGTGACTTCCACATGTCAATCAGACTTATGTCACCAAAGTTGAACTGTAAAAGCCCTGAATCAAAGCTGTCACTCAGGTGCCTGCAGGAAAAAAAAAAACAGAAAGGAAGCAGGAAGTGAAGCAGTTCTTCAGACTGAGGCTGAGCAGGGGACATTTTGATGTTTTCTATGTGATTCTTTTCTTCTCTGAAAAAACAAACAAAATTCTGTGTATGCACCAGTAATGCACAGTGCTCCTTGTAAATCTGTGATTCTCTGTGTAACTGGCTTCTCCTCTCACCGCACCAGTTTCACCAGCTCCACCAAATTCAGCCTCGCCTCTACCTCAGCGACCAGGCTTGCTCTCTACCCATCTGTGCTGGTCCCAGTCTCCTGAATCAGCTCTCTGCTGTCCCTTCCCCGTCCCACTGTCTCATCAGACTCTGCCATACCCACCAGCATCTTCCCCACTCAGTCACAAAGTGGCAATAAAGACCCTTTTACTGTCTTTTCCTGCCTCTTTCTCAGTGTCTGCTCAGGGGTGCAGACCATGAATTGTGACACATCCCTCAGTTTTACACTTTACCTACTGTACTTGCCTGATAAAATACAGAAGGCTGTGTCAGGGAAGGCATCTGACATAAAACTTTTTCCAAATCAGTCATGCAAATGAAATCTCTAACTATTGAATTGGTTAAGGCCGAGGTTAACAACGACTGCCATTGCTGCTGTTCACCTACAGGGTGCCAGTGGAAACTACTGATAGTCGATACAGAGACAGAGGAAGAGGAATGCCAAGAGTATAGGACTGAGAGAAGGGACTTTGAATGTTGGAACTATGACAAGAAACAGTAGAGAGTTGGTTGATGCAGAGGAGGAAGATAGACATACTGTGTGTACAGGAAAACATGTGAAAAGGTAGCAGTGTTTAAGTTATTCTGTCATGGTGTAGAAAGGAAGAGAAATGGAGCAGGAATTATCTTGAAGAAATTTGTTAGGAATTTCTAGTAATGAAGGAGAATTTCCCGTTGTCTTAATGAAGTGATGCAGAGCATCCCCAGAATTGAAAGAGTTGACTTTGATGCAGACTTTAACGGACATGTGAGTGCAGGTTTGGTATCACAGGGAGGAACACAGGAGGACAGATGGTGGTTGACTTTGAAAAAAGGATGAAAACAGCTGTAGTAAATACTTTCTTAGGGTGACCTATAAGGGTAGAGAGAGAGGGTAGACTACATCCTTTGAGACAGTGTAATATGAAGGAGATCAGTGACTGCAAAGTGGTGATAGGTGAGAGTGCAGTCAGGCAGAGAAGAGAGAAGGAAGAATAGAAGAGGTGACTGGACCAGAAAGTAGCAAAGATTAGTAAGGATGAAATGAGGAGGGCATTGAAGAAGAGAAGAGTGGAAAGACAATCGTTCCTAATGATATACCTGAGTTTCTGACTAGGATCTTAGATAGTGAGAAGATGCCTGAGGAATAGTGGAATGGTGTGATGCTGCCGATTTTTAAGAACAAGGAGACGTGCAGAGTTGTAGTATCTACAGAGGAATGAAGCCGATGAGCCATACAATGAAGTTTTAGGAAAAATGGGTTGAAGCTACGCTAAGGACAGAAGTGATTATTTGTTAGAAGCGGTATGGTTTCATAAAAAAAGTCCTACAAATGCAGCATTTGCATTGTGGATGTGAGGGAGCTAGATCACATCTTTGTAGACCTGGAGAAACCTTAGGATAGGGTGCCCAGAGAGGAACTGTGGTATATTATAAAGAAGTCCGGAGTGGATGAATGGAGTACATATGGTAAAAGGTGGAGGATTTTAGGTACTTAGGGTCAATAGTCAAGAGAAATAGAGGGTGGAAAAAAGCTGAAGAAGCTTGTACAGGCAGGCTGGAACAGGGCTAGAAAAGTGTCAGGTGTTATGTGTGATAGCAGAGTTTCCGCTTAAATGAAAGGTGTCTAAACACATTATATTACAATTCAAGTGAAAGAATGAAGTAAAAGAAAAAAACAATATCAAACTAATATTTTCAAAAAAGAACATGAAAAAGCACATTTAATCTTTTTCCGTAATTGAGTCATCACCATTAATTTGTGAACTTCAAAATGATCACATTGTTGTCCTATAATTCATTCCCTAAGTCAATTTTTTCAAGTTTTTGGAAAAACAAAAAAAAATTCAAATACAGGGAATATTATATTTATTAATTATTTCAATCAAAAAGGCTTTGGGTGACTGTGGACATACATAGAATGTTGTGTATCACTTATGTAACATTAAAGAATAAAGTGACTCAGGCCAATTTTTGAACATGTCTAATGTGACTTTAGGTAACTTTAAATCTGGATTAAACTGTCCTTTAATTCAATGCTGAAACTCAAAACAATATTACCTGGAGTAATTTAAACTAATGTCAGGTAAATCAAATTGGTCAGCAGGCAGTTCCCTTTTTCATCACTTCCTTAGCTGTTGCTAATGCAATTTCTTCACTGTGGGACAAGTAATGGATTGTCTTATCTTATCTTATCTTATTTTATCTTACGTCTTCTTCTTCTTATCTAATGTAACTCATTTCCAACATCCCAAAGTGGCAAATTTTCAATAAAGTGATGACACTCAACAGGCATCAACATTTTAATGGACTGAAGATCCTGGAACTTCTTTTTCTTCTATATATTCGGCTGCATATTTATTGGATTTCATTAACATGTACAGCACTTTGCAATGAATTATTATTAAAGCATAACTTGTAAAGTTTAGACTAAATCACAAATTAAAACGTTATAGCCAATAACCTTTATCACCCAACAATAGAAATGCATTTAAGAATCATATTTAGAGATTCTTCTTGCTTCATAGGGCATAAGGGGCCTGATGCTTCCAACTAAGGATTAAAGTGATTTTACCAGACGTGGTAGCATCATCAAGAGTCGACTTAGTCCAAAAACTCACTTTCATCAAAAGTTGCAGTGCAGTACACTTATTTTAATAAGATAAGTTAAGACTTTATTGATCCCACAACGGGGAAATTTGTCTGTTACTGCAGCGTACAGAATAAAGAAAATAAACGCTAAAGAAGATAAAAGCTATAAAAAATAAAAATACACAACACTATGTACAAAATTCATAGAATTTGTTGATCCGCATACACAGTATGCATTATGGACATAGAATGGAGAAAAAAAATACAAATAAAGCGAGAAAAAAGTCTTTTTTATAAAAATAGGGTGATGCCCACAAACATGCATATTTTCAAAAGTACATATTTAAAGGCAAAAAAAATACATGCTATTTGGTATTTAGAGATTATTACATTTTATGTATGTTTAAAGACCTGTTAAAATAATCTGCCTCGTCATTCCTGTCACATCGATTTTTGTATAAATAAATCCATTGTGAGTCTTTTTACCCAGTTCGTTCCTCTCCACAAGGCAGGCAGTAATCACTAATGCCTGCACACACACACACACACACACACAAAGCAGGCAGTAATCACTAATGCTTGCACACACACACAAAGCAGGCAGTAATCACTAATGCCTGCACACACTCTTTACTACTCCCTGCTTTGTGAAGAGGACCAAACAGGCTCTCTGTCTTGCTCTCTCTGTCTAATTTGACCCTATAATCACTAATGTCCAGGACACACACACACACACACAAATACTGTACAGTATTGAATAGAATTATCTTATTACACTGAGAGACTTAGCTCATTTGAAGGTTTTTCTTTCTTGATTTTAGTCAGTTTAATCTTTTTTTTAGGAAAATGTTAGTCTCATTTTCTTAAAACAAGACCAACTTGACTCAAATCAGCAAAGGAAGTTGAAAAAGTAGTGGAATGAGAAAATTCAACTCAATATTGGAGTAATTGTACAAGATATTTTCACCTGATAAGTATTAGGTTTTTGCAGTGTATGTGTATAAATCCACAATGCAGATGCAGAACACATCATCAGCAATCGATTAAATGTTCCCACACAAGTACTGATGGACATGTACAAAATCAAAAGTATGCACTACTGATGTGAAGGGCATGGGATGTGTTTCAAGGCATATTTTGATCAAAATTCTATGAACCATAAAATACAGTTTGTGATTTTTCCCACAGAGGATGTATAGAATGCGTCATGCGATGTGGCTGTGGGGCTGCTGATGTCAGACAGTACATCAATTTGATTGAGACTGAAATATCTCAACAGATATTGGATCTATTGCTACGTAACTGTATATGGGCACACTGGAATTTAAGAAGAAAACATGGCAACTTGACAACCATGTAGCACTTAATGTATTTTTTGAAATAATTTTTCTACAGTTAGAGCACCAGTAGCAATTTGGAGTGAAAAAATGCAATTTTAATAAAATGGATGCCATTTGTCAGATCACATTTCTGCATATAAAAAAAACATCAAATTACTGAATGTATGATTTATGTTCACACAGTTGGCGCAGATTTGTCGGCTGCACATCCATGATGTGAATCTCCCGTTCCACCTCATCCCAAAGATGCTCTATTGGATTGAGTTCTGGTGACTGTGGAGACCATCTGAGTACAGTGAACTCATTGTCATGTTCAAGAAAGCAGTCTGAGATGATTCCAGCTTTATGACATGGCACGTTATCCTGCTGAAAGCAGCCATCAGAAGTTGGGTACTTTGTGGTCATAAAGGGCTGGACATGGTCAGCAACAATACTCGGGTAGGCTGTGGCATTGCAACGATGCTCAATTGGTACCAAGGGGCCCAAAGACTGCCAAGAAAATATTCCCCACACCATTACACCACCACCACCAGCCTGAACCCTTGATACAAGGCAGGATGGATCCATGCTTTCATGTTGACGCCAAATTCTGACCCTACCATCCGAATGTCGAGACTCATCAGACCAGGCAACGTTTTTCCAATCTTCTATTGTCCAATTTCGATGAGCTTGTGCGAATTGTATCCTCAGTTTCCTGTTCTTAGCTGAAAGGGGTGGCACCCGGCATGGTCTTCTGCTGCTGTAGCCCATCTGCCTCAAAGTTCGACGTACTGTGCGTTCAGAGATGCTCTTCTGCCTACCTTGGTTGTAACGGGTGGTTATTTGAGTCACTGTTGCCTTTCTATCAGCTCGAGCCAGTCTGGCCATTCTCCTCTGACCTCTGGCATCAACAAGGCATTTCCGCCCACAGAACTGCCCCTTACTGGATTTTTTTTTTTTTCGGACCATTCTCTGTAAACCCTAGAGATGGTTGTGCGTGAAAATCCCAGTAGATCAGCAGTTTCTGAAATACTCAGACCAGCCCTTCTGGAACCAACAACAATGCCACGTTCAAAGTCACTCAAATCACCTTTCTTCCCCATACTGATGCTCGGTTTGAACTGTAGGAGATAGTCTTGACCATGTCTACATGCCTAAATGCACTGAGTTGCTGCCATGTGATTGGCTGATTAGAAATTAAGTGTTAACGAGCAGTTGGACAGGTGTACCTAATAAAGTGGCCGGTGAGTGTATGTCTTCATGTGTGATCAAAATTGCATTAAATTCTTTAAATTTGGTATTTTAATTACATTGATGAAACAAAAGCATTGAGCAGTCAATGTTGTTTTATCATTACAGACAATCTTTATTGTTTTTTATTTTATGGTTATTTTTTAGAATGACCCAGGTGTGTTGCGTGTGGTGTTGTATAGGAACTGGAGTCTAACAAAGAGCACAAAGCTACATTTTGTGGAAACGCTACAGCTGGCTAAACACAAATGTGGGAAAGACAGAAAACAGCATCAACCCAGCTGATTTTCTACAGGAAAGTGCTGCAAACACTGAGCATAATAATTTTGACTCATTACTGTGTCAGATACAAAGAGCAGAAAAACAGGTGTTTAACGAAATGTCACAGATCATGACCTAAACTTTTCTTTTAGGTGTGTATGCTCCAGTAAGGTCTCATCCTCCTGAGCTGAAAGCTGTGATGCAGCCTGATCCTGCAGCACAGCTACAAAGCTATTAAAAAGAGAACATGGTGAAACACCTTTTAATGTCTGAAAATCACAGCAAACTAAGCAAAAGGTAAAGTCTTTACTGTGCATGTGCATGTAACTTAAATATGTAGGAGTGAAACTGAATTGACTGAATCTACATAATTCATTTCAGTGCAAAAATAGTAGTATAAGTAATATACAATTATAATTGAGTAGAAATGTCTTGTAAAATTAAAGTAAATTGTACTCAAAATAATTATTTGTAATATATTATATAAAATCAACTAAATAGAGTATATATCTAAAGATAGATAAATTAATTTTGTACTATTGACCTAATGAAATTAAGTAATAAAAAAACAAAGAGACACACACACAGCAGACATAAGACAGATGTTGAACTTACTTCCAGCTAAACAAAAAGTAAAGGTGTGATATTTTAGGTAGAAACCATTTTGATTCTGATAGAGATGACATGATTTTTAACAATAACATGTACTGAAAACCCCAGTTGAACTAAATAGAAATGTTTTCATTACCTATAGAGAAGTTGCATAGTTGACTAAGGATACTGGGTCACTACAAACTGTTTTATATTGAGAAAGTAAAGTGTTTATGCCTCCATAAGGAACGCTAACAGACAATTCACTTCCTGTCTTAACTCTTTAACTCAGCTTTTACCAAACCCAGTTTCTGTAATATGAACATGCATTTATTTAAATTGACGTGAGATGAACACTGTGAAATGCCCATTAGTGATTTAAAATAAAAGGAAGATAGAACTAAATCTGCTTTATTTATTTATTATTGTAAACAGGTCTTTATGTCAGATTCTCCTACATGTAGGGAGGCAATCTCATTGCAGCTATTTGGCTTCACTCCTTGTGATCTGATCTTTTCGTTAATGCTGAAGGATCTGAAAACAGATCAGCGTCATTTCTAGAAATAGTGCTGAAACCATGTGTTGCTGTTTTGTTGTCCATGCTGCTACGTTGTTCTGTTATGGAAGCTTTCTTTTTGCATAGAGGTAAACTTTTCAGATTTAACTGAATTCATTATGTCAGTGAAGACAACATATTTGTTTTATTTAACGACAACTTGAAATAACTTGATTGATCCACCGTCACCACAGGTGTAGAAAATAGATTGCATGAAATTAAAAAAAAAGGCCACACTGAATAAGAATATTCTAACCCTGTGTAGATTTTACATGTTTTTATCTGGTTTATTTAATAGACTTTGACATATTGATGAATCATATTTATGTTTTTATGATTAATTCTAAAATGTAATGTTATTCCTTAAAACAAGTTATTTTAACTCAATTAAAACAATTAGAAAAAAAGTGCATTGTAATTTAATCTTATCCGTGCATATGCATAATATAGTACCCTAATAATTCCTAATGCTGAACCTCCTTCTCCCCGCACTGGGACAGCTGTCACGATGTTGACACTTAGGTTTCGAGGTCAGAATGAGGAGGCATTTTAAGGGAGAATGTCAGTGTCACTGAACTTCATGTCAATCAGTTGACATCCACGGGGAGAGCTGAAGGGCACCGGCTGCTTTGCACCCATGTACATCAACATGTTGTCACATCCATCTATACGGTCACAGACACAACTTTTTCTGCTCCTTTCAAATACCATTTGTTTTAAAACAATAACAAAGTGGCATTTTTTAAACTCCAGTTACAAGATGAACTGTAGAACAAAGGAAAGACTTCTGCAATTCTTATCATTCGGAATTCCAGATAATCTCTTAAAACCTGATATCTGGTGAGTGGTGTACATCACTATATGTGCTAAAAGCAGCTCTATGCACAACTTCTACATGTTAAATGAAGTGATTATATGCATCTGTGTCCATTTGAAATGTGTACTTCTTAGACTTCTTCCTCCTGCTCTCACAGTTTCATTCATTCATTTAAATAATAAGTGCAACATTGAAATTCCATAAGAAATTGTTTTAATTGGAATTAAACTCAGCTGATGTCCTAGTGAAACATGTCCCAGTTTATTGTCCAGTTTAATGAGACAATAACACTATTGAAGTTATCATTCTATTGAAACTAAATGAGAAAAATATTCCATTGAATGTTCCTTTAAAGGTACAGTGCATTGAAAAATTTGTTCCACTGAAAATGTAAGGTACAGTCTGATTCCACTGAAGATGAATCTTCTGAAAGTTAAAGGAATTCAGAATTCAATCCAACATATTGTTCCATTCACTGTAAATTGGACAATGTTTCACTTAAGTCTAAAGGGAGTGTAGAGTCATTGAAATCAATAGGATGTTCAGTCTATTAAAAGAAAAATGCCATTGAAGAACCACATATGTTTAAAATGTAGAATGCTGGTCTGAAGTCAGTGGGATAAATTTCCCTCTAATTTAACAGGGAGGTTATTTACATTTAAAGTTAATGGAACAACAATCTTACTGATCATGAAAAAGGAGAATCTTCTACAACTAGTGTACTATTTAAAGGTGAGTTGCTGAATCCTTATTATTATTATTATTATTATTATTATTATTATTATTATTATTATTATTATTATTATTATTATTTAGTTAGATACAGTTACAATGTTCATATGAAAGCTAACAGTGGAAGCTTTCCAACAAAGACGGGTTGGACAAATGCTTCATTTAAGGTTAATTTAACTTTTAGTTGGTGAAATGAATTTCAGAATTCAATCAGTCAAATGTTCCATTCAAAGTAATTCGAACACAATTTCACTGAAAGTGACACTTTCAGATCCACTGAAACCCAATGGGACATCTACTCTACTGAAAGTAACTTCAACAGCTGTTCCAATGACACTTAATAAGTCAGACGTTTAATGAAATTTCATGGGTGAGAGTTCACTGAAATTAAATACAGCAGTTAGACAATGGTTCAGTTTACAGGTATAAATACAGTTTGTTGCACTGAAAGTTAATGGTGCTAGCATTTCAATGAAGATTAAATAGACAATTTTGCCAAATTTATATGAATTTAATCCAACATATTTCCAAATTCATAGTTAACAACAGGTACAGTATATTCACTGAAAACCAATGGGAAGAAATGTAAATTAATAAAAAATAATGTTCCATTGACATTCAAAAAGTCAAATCTTTAAGTGAAAGTTAATGAGACACATTTTACTCAGATTTAATAGAACAATGGTTCCATTGAAAAGTGAATGAACACATATGTTGTGGCCCTCAAAGTCTTTAGGTCTAAGATCTTTAGCAAGCAGTATTATTTACTTAAATTGTGTGTATACTGTATGTACACTACTTTAAAGATAAAGGGGTGATAAGAATGGTTGTACTGTATGAATGGAGAGATAGACCACACTGAAAAACACATCATTATTGGTTGATCTGACTTTTGAATGTCCTGGATTAATACTGTGTTTGTTTTGCAATGGGTGGTTTCATGAGGATGACTTGAGGTATTCATTTGAGCACTGGCCCCTCCTCAAAGTGGCTGCAAAACAGAAAGGAGAGGGAGGAAAATTAACAACTCAGAATATACTCCCCCCCAACCAACAGCTTGGGGCACCAATAATTTAACATTAAATTACGTGTATTTGTTGCCATTGATCTTAATGCATTGATTAGGGTGAAACACAATCATCACATCCAATATGTAAATAACATAAAAGAAACCTTAGCTAAAACACTTATTATTTTTATCTGTAATATAACACAATGTCACATTTGCTCTGTACCAGCAACATAAATTGATTTTGACACGTCTAAGTTAACCCCACATGTTGTAGATTTGTTTTGATAAACAAATCTACAACATAACCTTTTGTGACTGTAGATATATCCTGGATTTATTGTGGATTCATTTTGAGCAGTAACACTCTAAAAATGTTCCTGGGGCTTAATGAAAAACAAAATAAATAAACGAATTATTATATTATGAATTCTCTATGAAAATGTACTGACACCGGTCTAGGTTTAAATTCCAGTGTTGCATAAATATAAATAACATTTATTCATATAATTTTATGTCAAAATATTTTTACATGAATCTATAGATAACATAATTAAATAAGATTAAATATCTAAATTCATATATCTTTGTAATTGTATTGACACTTTATTGTATTTTTTAAATCTATAAAAACTGTGTGTAATTTAAGTGAGTGCAGGTTTACTTGGATTTTACATGTATTTATTTTATGTGTATGGATATATTTTATGTTCTCAAAAACGATGATTTATTAAAAATTGGGACATTAGTTGAAAGTGAGAATATTTATACCACTCTATGTCTGAGCCTACCAGTTGAAAGTTGTTTAGGAGGTGATCTACGTTGATGTCATCATAGTTCTCCTGGAATGTGTTGGGATCGTCCCGGGACTCCTCCAGGTCGCTGGTTCCAGCATCTTCTAAGCTGTGAGTGAGAAAATCATTACATGATTCCTATTTATTTGTATTAAACATTTTTCAAGAGACATGTCTTTATCAAGGATGACGGGCACACGCACGCACACACACACACACACACACACACACACACACAGAGATAACCACCCCCACACCTTGTTTTTTTTTTATTTTTATTTTAGATATGTTATGTTGTTTCTCGGGCGACACGGTGGTGCGGTGGGTAGCACTGTTGCCTCACAGCAAGAAGGTCGCAGGTTCAAGACCCGCCTTGGGGCCTGGGTCTGGGACCTTTCTGTGTGGAGTTTGCATGTTCTCCCCGTGTCTGCGTGGGTTTTCACCGGGTACTCCGGTTTCCTCCCACAATACAAAAAACATGCTCAGGTTAATTGGTAAACTCTAAATTGCCCATAGGTGTGAGTGTGAGAGTGAATGGTGTGTGAATGGTGTGTGTGCCCCACGATTGGCTGGCGACCATCTGGGGTGTATCCCTGCCTCTCGCCTTAACGCGCTGGGATAGGCTCCAGCAGACCCCTGCGACCCCGAAAGGGAATAAGCGGGATAGACAATGGATGGATGGATGTTGTTTCTCACCCTATGTTGTCCCTTGTGTCTTAGTTTCTATGATATATGTGTGTCTGTCTTTTCTTATTTGGTGCATGGTGACTCTGTGGGATCATCTTCAATTCCGTTGTACCGCCACTGTACAATGACAATAAAAGACTACTCTACTCTATTCTTTTCTTAAAGCATGTACTGCATGTTCTACAAATTCATAATTTGACATTAAACTTCATCCAGTGTCATTGCAATTGTTCTGTTTGAAATATTTAAGCCCACACATTGGATGTGTTTACACAAATACACAAAAGTTGTAAAGGCTGTAAATTGAATGTTAGAAAAATAGTCATGAAAATCTAGTGTTTACTAAAATTTTCGTCATTGATAGCATTCAATAAGTAATGATGAGGGGATATGAGCTGGGTTTTGAATGTTGTGAGGTTTTACCTGGTTGACAATGAGTTATTTCAATTATAATTAACACCTGGACTTGTTGGGGGCCTGAACAATGAAAATCTACTCAAATGATCAATGGGCCAATAATGGAGTCTAAACATAAAGAAAGACAGTTTAGCCCTCTAGTCACTATAGGTAGATATTTATTAAGGTGCAAATCAATGTTTTAACACAAGCTGCATCTTCCTTCAGAGTCAAACTCTGTTCATTTGGTTCAGTGTGAAATGGCCGTGAAATAGCCCATTGATCAGTTTAGAGTTTGCTGCCCTACTGTTTAAGGGCAGAAGCACCAGAGACTCCTTCAAATAAACAGCTTATTTAAGGAAAAACATAGCAGGCACCATTGCTAGATTTTGCATTTTTGAGGCTACCATATCTTCTTTCAGATGAGTGAAAAACAAAATGGGTATGTCCATTGGATGGCAACCAAATGTGCAATTACAGAGAAACGTTTAAAATTAAAGTCAAAATCTTATAGAGTTCCAGTTTCATTCCTAACTAAATTCTGAAGTCTGAAGCATGGCAAAATTAGAACTATTGAGAGTATTTTCTGATAAAATTGACAAATCAAAAATGCCTCTGTAAAAAACCTTTGACTCTAATATGACAATGAAATAAAATGGAGAATGGAAATGTATGCAAATTATATCACTTATATCATTACCTAATTTGCATATTTAGAAAAACAATTCAAGAAAACTTCTGTGTCAAAATATTAAATGACTTGATATAAGAAATCTAAAGTTTCATGGTGATATCTACTAGTCAAAACATGAACCAAATGTCATTACTGACTTGATTACTTGATTTGGCTTTGCTTGCTGTTGTTTATCCATACCTAATAAGGTCATGCAGTTTCTGAAGCAGGTTATATTTTGGATCTACACGACCACCTTTTAATTACTTCTTTTTCTTGCTTCATCATGTTACTGCTGTGTCTGCTTTTCAGCTGTACATTTGTTTCTTAGTTTAAGCTCTAGTGTGGGGAGTTCTGTCTCTCTCTCTCTCTCTGAGATTAATGGGTAATTAAAAATGACACAAGCACAGAGTTTAAATGAATAAATAAATTTAAAAAGTAATGGTTGTGACTTTAAAACGTAATTATCTGTTTATAGCTTTACAAAATCCCCAGTAAATGATTCCCTTTACTGTGATAATTTTGGCCACCAGTGTGTGTCACAGACGGATGATTAAAACACAGTGAACTATACAAATATTTCCCTAGTAGTGACAGCTGGATCGGACATTCATATCTATGTAAAAGTTCCACACTGCAGCTCTAACTAAGGAGGCCAATATGTGTCTTTAACTGCTTTTTAAAAAAGCTGCTGATTTAAAAAGGAATCTTCTGCTATAGAATATCTCAATTTTTTCAGCATTGCTCCCCTTTTTTTTATAAAATGGGACACCCAAGAAGACGGCAAAAGTGTACAAAATCCAATCTGAACTTTTAAAACGCCTTTTGAAACCACCTGCTGGTGTTATTCTTCTACAGCCTTTGATTTTAAGTGACTGATTTCTAGAATGTCCCATATCTTAAACTGCTACCAGAAGAATTAAACATACTTGGGATACAAAAGGGGAGCACAGACTGGTGTTGTCAGTGGTGCCAAATGAAATCTGAGCTGCTTTATGTCAGGTTGGATGTAAATCAGAATGTTTCACTGAGACATGAATTGAACTAGTTTCAAGGAGAGGACAGACAAAGACATGTGAGGATGAGGGTAGTGAGGACTGATTCCTACCTCCTCTTCCCTGTTAAGACTGAGTTCAGGTACTTCTTGACAGCCATTTGTTTGCGGAAGCGGCTGTAGTTGTCTGTGAAGATGGCATCTGAGTGGCGCTTAACTGGCTCCTCCATCAGCTCATCACTGGACAGAGGAACATAGCATGGAAGGAGTCAGAGAGAAAACCCATGGTATCTTTTCTTAGTTCCTCTCCCTCCCTCTCTCTCTCTCTCTCGCTCTCTCTCAACCACAAGCAGTCCTGGCATAAATTAACCTTTGATGTGTTTAGACATTTACAAAATGCATCATCAGGCAAGTCAGGTCTTATTGTTGCAAATGTCATCGTGTCCTTTGGTGTTGACCCTTCACTTGGTGAACTAGAAGAATGCAGATTTAATATGAAATATCTAACTCAATATTGTTGCACTTTTGAAAGAGTTTAACAAATTTAACAAATTTTTGGCACATGCAATTGACTGTTGCATCTTTTTTTAGTAGAAGAAGCAATAGAATAATGAATACAGTTTCATATTTTGTTAGAATAAGAAATTGAGCTTAAAGAATCAACCGAATAAAAATTATTTCATTTATTATTTTTTATGGCGTTTTTTTTACTAGAGAGCTTCTAAGGTGCTGATTTTTTTTTTTTTTTTTTTTTTGAAGTGGATCTTAAAGTCTTGAATGTATACAATTTAATTTAGTCACGTCTGCACAGCTCTTAGAGGCTGCTCAGAGGTTGCACAGAGTTTTGTGGTTCCAAAAATCGAATGCTCTTTCTTAACCATTTGGTGGTGGCACAATGACAGTGACTCCGCCGAGTAACGGTATGTTCCTACCTGACCCGCTTTCCGATCAGGGACTCCAGGTACCTCCGCGCTGACAGCTGTCCCAGGAGTTTGCTGTAACCGCTGGTAAACAGACCGTCTGCGTGTCTCGCCGGTCTGAAAATCATCACACCAGGGACATTGAAAGAGAAAACGACAAAAAAACGAAGCTGTAGACATAATAAAGCGACAGTCCATTCAGCGTCTGCTGTCAAAAGTATTTCTGATGCGTAAAAGGCGACAATTTGAAGATGTGTACGTCACAGACTATCAGCGTCTAAAAGCGTTGAAGAAACAGGGACACTTCATCACTAATTAAGCAAAAGTTATGTCCTTTAAATCGCCTTACCTCATTTTCGTCACTTAGTTATTATGGGAGGATATGACCACTTCGAAAAAAACAGGTTTCTAATTCTGAGGCGTTTTTTGGCATGCAATTAAGCATCAGCTGAGCCAGCCCGAAACAATTCTCAGGAATTCTCGCGTGGTGTGAAGATGAATGAAGCTGTGCGGCAGTCCGAAGACCACAAACCTGCTCCGTTTGAGTGTGTCTCACCTCATGGATGAGTATGGCAGACTCAGAGTCTGGGAGTACAACACACTGCACAGGGCTATTAGCAGAAGCAGCTGGGGGCCGGTCCGTTGCAACATCGCTTTACACCTGAGGATGGAAACGTTGGCGGGTTACTTTCCATTAAAGATGAGCACATAGTGAGCATACCTGGTAGTTTTCCACAAATCCACCGTTGGAACAATAATAATGCCCTATCCTCTCTTCTTATGTTTTACTATCTTAAATTACACAAAGCAGGAGGCTGAATCGTTGCATTACATTAAAATGAAACAGAAGAGTATTTAGAAACGTGTTTCTCTGTCAAACATCCCGTTTCATTGTGAAATTTAACACAGGAGAGATAAATTAATTATTTAATAATAACAAAAAAACGTAATCCAATGCGTAATTACGCAAGACCGGACCTCACCTTATTACACCAGTTACTGCAATTCCTTTGCTACCACGAACCACAAACTAAATGTAATATCTGGAGCTGATATTAATACTGAAAAGCACAATTTCTTAGACGTAAAATTGAATATTTAGTCATTTAAAGGTGACTTGTCCAAAAACTTTTTGGAGTGCGTAATACGAACAAAATCATCAAATCGAACCAAAGTTCAAACCACCAAACCGAAGACCACCATATCAAATAAAATCTAAAAACAAAACTGATATGCAAATGTCAAATCTTACATGGCCTCTAGAGAAAGTTGTCTGTTTTTTAGTTGTTTTTTCTTTTGCTCTTCCTTCTGCGTTTTCCAGAGTCCTGGATTTGAGCCGCCGGTGTATCTCCAAATCTGTTGCTGCTCTCTGACTCTCTTTCTCTTTGCTCTTCGCCAGCTCGTCTCCGTTTTATACACCTGGATTTCTCATGAAGCAGGAGGGGACATCAGATTCGATCAGGGGCCTGAGACGTCAGTGGGTCGCTGCTTCCGTCATTGGTTTTGCTCACGATCGGAACCAAACATGCATATGGTGAAATTAGTGGGGAGTTTTTTTTTTCTAATTAATTGAAGGAATAACTAACTTACATATCGGACTCGATGTAGTTGACTCATTTGACCCTTTTCCCTCCGCTCATCTCTCACCATGATGCAGATTAGCTGCTGTTGGAAGGCAGGAAAGGAGAATCTAGAACACGGACATGAAATCAAAATGTAAAAAAATATATATATCAGCCTGTAAATGAAAGTCAGACCTCTGTACAGATCTGTTTCACATAATATACACAATATACGAAGTACAATACACTAATCAATTGCTATCAGTTCCTATATTAACTGCAAGAGTCAGAGCAAGAGTTTGGATGCTTTGCGATAATTGTTTTGTGCAAAATGAGCTGCCAAGTGACGCTTGCGCTGATATTTCATCCTCAGCGTAGCAGGAAGCTCTTGTTCTGATGCTGAAACTCTGAATAGTCACAGAGCTGCTGGTTCAGTAGATGAAACAGCTTAGCTCATTTGGCTACCTTTACAGTGAAGCCATGGTGGTGATTTCTCCATTTACAGAATGACATAGTAACAGTTGTGGAGAAGCCTACAACATCAACCAGAATATCGGAAGGAACTCAAAAATTCAATTTTCTGTTGTTTGTTTTACAATTTTGAGAAGCCAATTTGTTAATATGTTTTAAATACTGCTTTATTAATACAACTTCAATACACATTCACCTATCATTAACCATCTCATATATGCATATATAGGTATATAAGTATAATAAAATGTGACATATAATTATAGATAATAATAAAGGGTACATATATCAAGATAGGTACATAATAATAACAGTAAAAAATAAGTATATGTGGTCAAGTTAGATCACAATAAAAACATAAGAATTTCCAAAAATGTTATTAGTTAAAATTCATTTATTTTTTCAGATTTTCAAATGAATTCTCAATTCAGCACTTTATTAATCTCCTGCAGTTTGTTGCCTTTATATCACATTTTAAACTCGAAATATCTGTCCATAACACAACCTTCAAATCATACAGAATTGTGAATATATTTAAAATTGCCAAGAACCAAGACATTCAAATCTGTCTTTTAGGCAAACATAACTTCGACATTTGATCTTGAGTTAACACTTTAGACACATGTCACAGAATAAACAGTATACCGGGAATATATACTTATTTGTCTGGACTATAATAATAGTAATAATTATAATAATTATAATGACTGCATAATTTGCTGCCCACTTTTCTTCATCTCTGACCTTGGCGTAAACGTTAGCTTCATTATGTTGACCCTACATGTCTGTTTAGCATGTGAAAAAGAAAAAGATCTCCTTTTAACCACATTTTTGAGCCTAACCATACTTTTTATCATAAGTCATGACACATACATAATTTGACAACATCATCAATATCATGCTGCAAGCCTGCACAGCCTGAATGTCCATTCATCCATATCAACCGCAAAGACACCACAGATGGTGCTGAAGTCTGGATAAAAGAAGGATCTCATGGCTCACTTTGAATAAGGACAATAACATGTGTAGATGCTGTTTGCAAGATACAGACCTTTTGTTTCTATTTCTCGGTGTGTTAGGCTTTGACAAAAGGACACATAGGATGAAGTGTTTCCCAATCCACCCACAGTGTCCCTGATGAGGCTGATTTGCTCTGCTGGAGTGGCACTGTAAATTAGCTGTGACGCCGGTCCACCACCTCATCCATCCATCCATCCGTCCGTCCGTCCATCCATCCTTCCATCCACCCATCCATCCACCCATCCATCCATCCATCCATCCATCCATCCATCCATCCATCCATCCATCCATCCATCCATCCATCCATCCACCCATCCATCCTTCCATCCACCCATCCATCCATCCTTCCATCCATCCTTCCATCCACCCATCCATCTACCCATCCATCCATCCATCCATCCATCCATCCACCCATCCATCCATCCTTCCATCCACCCATCCATCCACCCATCCATCTACCCATCCATCCATCCATCCATCCTTCCATCCATCCATCCATCTATCCAGGTTTTCTTCAGCATCTAGTGGTGAGGATGCAAGTCAAGTCAAGTCATTTTTTTTTGTTTAGCCAAAAATCACAAATCACAGATGTGCCCCAATTGGCTTTACAGTTTTTACAAATGCAACACAACATCCTTAATTGCTCATATCCTACAAGAAAAAACTCCTTAAAAAATTTTGGGGGAAAAAAGAGTAAGAACCCTAAGGAAGAGTAACAGAAGAGAATCCCTCTTCTAGGACAGACAGGCATGCAATTGATAATGTGTGCAGGATAGAAATAATACATTCAAGCAGGAAAAATGTAGATTGAAGCCTGAAACTGATTGCTGTACATTATAGCAAAATCTCCAGTGCCTGGGGAAAACAAGGGGAATTCAGTTTTGTTTTAGCTGCTCACCGTAATATAAAACAATGAAGCAATGTGAATAAATTATGAGATATATATTCCTAAAAATGTCTTTTAATGTGTCTGCAAGCATTTTCTGAAAATATTATTTGTTTTTGTTTGCATTTGTAGCTGTGTTCCTGATGATAATGATGATGACAAGGCCTTCCCATGTCTGTCATATCTCCTCCCAGTCAGCAGATGACCCATCCTCCTCCTCCTCCCTCTTTTCAAACATGATGGCACCATCTGAACTGTAATATGATCAGCCTAGAGAGAAAGTAGATTACGCAGTAGTCCATGGGAGAAGGAGCTGGTCTAATTGACAGCTGTGATCGGAGACAGATCCCGGCAGGAAGAGGAACTGATGGAGGAAACATCAGCATTATTATGTTGATGTTGATGGAATGTACGGAAGAAAACGTTCCTATAGACAGAAACAAGCTCAGCTCTGTACACAGGATGACTTAGAAAGCTGAAGACAAAATAAAAACTCTTATATGACTAGTTCTGCTACCACTGTCAATGTGAGGTCACTTGCACTCATCCTACTATCATTACTACTGCTACTGTAGAGATAACATTTTTGTTTATGATAATTGTATGTAAAAATGTGACCTAAACAGTATGATAATGAACATTTCTTAATATCCTATTATTAATGTTAATATACAATTAAATTTGACTTTACATTTTGTTCACTCAATAGTGGTTTGGATGTTGTAACTTTGTTGGATTTAAGAATAATAATTAACAACATTCAACAAATGCTTCTCAGTTGTTCAAAGATTAAGACTTTATATTAAATACAGATCAATGTATCTTTCCACAGATTGGTCTAAACTTGTAGTTTAAAGGCCTGTCTTTGGAGACCACTTTTTATGGTCTTGGTCTTGTCGCTACCTTGACAGTCTTTGGCCTAGGTCTCAGGTCTCTCTGTCTTGCAATGTCTCAGACTGGCAGGTTGGTCATAGAGAGATTTGGCAGGCAGCTATCCTTTTTTTCCTTGAATATAATTATTACATGCCCACTAAAAGTGATACTAATCACATGCATTTTCTGAAGTGTTGGCAAATTAGTCCCCTCATGCCCCCAATACCTTTGTCTTGGACTTGATAGTCTCTGGTCTTGGTAGTGTCTTGGTCTCAATTTAGGCAATCTTGACTACAAATCTAGATTGTCCATCCATCCATCCATTGTCTATCCCGCTTATTCCCTTTCGGGGTCGCAAGGGTCTGCTGGAGCCTATCCCAGCGCGTTAAGGCGAGAGGCAGGGATACACCCCAGATGGTCGCCAGCCAATCGTGGGGCACACACACCATTCACACACCATTCACTCTCACACTCACACCTATGGGCAATTTAGAGTTTACCAATTAACCTGAGCATGTTTTTTGTATTGTGGGAGGAAACCGGAGTACCCGGTGAAAACCCACGCAGACACGGGGAGAACATGCAAACTCCACACAGAAAGGCCCCAGACCCAGGCCCAAGGCGGTCTTGAACCTGCGACCTTCTTGCTGTGAGGCAACAGTGCTACCCACCGCACCACCGTGTCGCCCTAGATTGTTCCTAATGAAATTGTTTTACACTCAAAATTCTTTTTCGAAAGGTATACAAATTTGCAGATGCACAGAGAACATAATAAGAGTAAAAGTATACTGGACTCTTACATCTCTCACAAACACAAGCAGAGTTGAAGCTGAGCAGAAGAGTGTGATGTGTACAATCTTTATACAGAGAGTTAGACTTCAGGTCATTGGGTTTGGGGTTTAACAGTAAACCTGGTTCTCTGGTTATTCTGTGTTTGTTTGACCAGCAAAGCATATCTCCCAATGCTAAACAAAAAAGAGGTAACGGAGGAAGGACTAATTTCTACTATGTGTTCATGTTGGCCTCTGAAAATGACAATAAAGACAATGCTTAATTCTCATGTCCTCTACACATGGCAGCGAACATAGCACCTTCTTTACAGTTTACCAGGAAACCCAGATCCCAAAAAGACTCCTGGCCAAATTAGTTTTGTGGTTTGTGTAACTACATTTTAACACAGGGCTGATCCACAAGAAGTTTAGATAATTATAACAGCCTCAAAACCCTAACTTGTATCTATCTGTGAATTTATAACATGAATAAGCAATACAAATTCCATTCAGCTGCTTCAGTTTCAGAGTCCTGGTATTATTCATGTTGGCTCACAATCACATTAATAATATAAATTAACGCTACAAATTAACATTACTGGAGATTACTCAGCTAACATTAGTTTGCACTGCTATTAAGCATTTTTTTTAAACTGGCTACCAACCAATTAGTCAAGTGGTCAGTATTAGCCCCTTTTAATCCAATGCATAGAACTCTACAGATGATGATGAAAGATGATATGAATAAACTATGTGGTGCATACCTTCTCTAAGGCCAGTGGACAGTCTTTTATCTGACATGCAACATGCACCACAACCAATATGTTGGTTGGCTATATGGCTATATATCCAAAACTATTGGGATCATGCTTTGCTGAATCATCATTTGGGTTGTCACCATATTACAATTTTTAACATCAACACTATACAAATATGAAGAAGGCCACTAACAGCCACTAAAACACTGAAAATCAAAAATAAAGAGGTTTGTTGAAAAATACCAACATACTGTAATCCTAACTACATTCACTGTTACCAGTTCCACCACAAGCCCAACTGCTACTCCAACCATTAATTGAAGTCATATTGCACACTGAATATTATATTTTTAAAACAAAGCACGTTATGTGGTTAAATCTACTTCCATGTCCAAATGCTTAATGTCTTTGCAATAAAACATTTTGCATCATGACTCTCCCGCCAGCCAGTGGTGATGAGGGGAATTCCCTGGCTTGCTGAATGCTGCCTCTACACCACATTATCCAATTAGCAGCCACAAAGTGATGACTCTGATGGCAGATTACTGCTGGCAGCCTGGTGGGACTCGCTGGGGCGGCTTTGCCTCTCCCTCATGTGAGTGTATGTGGCAGCTGGGGGAATGGAATAAAGATACTGAGATAAAACTGGTATGTTAAAGATGATGAAGAGAATTTGGAGAAGAGACAAGATAGTAATAACAATTTATCAAACTACAGATTAATCATTTAGTCAATAAAACAGTTGTAATTTTCCACACCTCAAGATAACATCTTCAAATGTCTTTTTATTGCTATTTTTGCTTGAAGAATGACTTATATAAATAATTCATTATCGAATCATTGTTAATCTACTAATTGTTGCAGCTCTATATGGGAAAGAGACTAAGAGAAGGTGGAAGAGGTGTTAGAGGAAAAGGGTGTTAAACTTCTATTAAACTCTATAGTAAAGATTATTTCAAATAAATATACAAACACTAAAATTATAGGGGGACATGCAACCACTACTTAAAAAATGTATAGTTGGAAGATAAAAATGGTAATCTATTGATTTAGATAAATATTATTTCATCAGTTGTGCGCTGTGTTAATGTAATAGTAAGTTGGTAAATACATCCAATTAATATTCTGTCTAAATTAAAAACTTACATTTCTATGTTAAGTGATTTTAAGAGAATTTCAATTCATGAAATATTTTTTAAATCTACAACATGAACAAAGTTAAAAACTAATGAAGAAAATTTAACTGGGGGAACCTCACTTTTTAAATGTTAGTCAACTCGAGAAGTTGTGTTACTTAATTAGATATGTAAAACTTAAAAATCCTTAATAGCTAAAATTATTTGAAAAAATAAATTGAGTGAGTAATCAACTTAAAAATGTGTTAATCAATTATTGAGTAGACCTACTTATCAATTAATAGCATGAACCAACAGATTTTTGTTTGTAACTCAAAACGCTCAGATTTTTCAGCTGTTACAAATCATGTGAAAACTCCATAGTTGTTAGATTAGATTAGAGTCAGAGGCATCCCTCTTTGGGAGCTGAAAACATGTTTAAGTGCCATCTTGGGAGCTAAAATGCATGTCTATGACACACAATATGTATTTTTTTCAATTTCACCCCTGCGCTTCAAAAGTCTGTTCACGCCACTGGTTAGAATTAGGTAAAAAATCATAAGGGTCAAAATGGTTAGTAAAAGGTGTGGTATCCCACATTTTGCGCCTGCCACTTGTGCCACTTCTCATGTTTTGCAGCTAAGCTATTTAACCTGAGCCACCAACTCCAATGTGGACCATTGTCACCTTCTACTTCCTTCTTTCATACCATCTCTTTCTATTTATTTTACAAGTTTTGTGACACTGATGGGTGTGACAAAACAGCAAGATTCAACGCAGCGGGAATGAGTGTGCAGGGTTCTAATCTTGGTTGACGTTGTCCAACCTTGAGACCCACGAGCATCATTTGCTGCCTCAGTTACAATCTAATCACAGAAAACATTAAGAAATGTTTTCTCTTTTTCATACATCTGCATCACAGTCATGGTGATGTACAACCAGAAAGACGAGCAGAGAAAGTATGCATCACTGTTTGTTCCACTATGAGCATCTCTCTTCTAACCGGTGGGAGTAAGTGACCATCGTAAGTGACCAGATGACAGTATCAAGACATCAAGACTTTCCTGCGCAAACAAATGACAGGCCTGTGCACTCATGTGAAATGTCGTCATAGGTGATAATGCCAAACAGGTTTCCATTTCCCATGTGAAAAGAGTCTTCTCCTCTTGGCTCGGGGTGGATCCAGTTGGGTTTGGTGATGGATTGCCATCCACAACCAGAGGAGATTAGATTACAATACATTACAGCTAAACTCCCCTGATGCTGAAACCTGGTTTACTGCAGCAGGAGACAGAGCTGGAAATGTAGATGATGGGTCAACACTGCCAGATGAAATATGTGAAATGAGCCACATTGACGCTGTAATGCAAAATTGTTTACGACACAAATCATGTGTACATAAATTCCCCTCTAAATGAACTGGATAATAGCATTTACTGGACATTGTAGATGTCAGTTTCATCATTTTCATTACCCAGCAAGCGACATCTGTAAAGTAGGGAACTAAAACTTTGCTCTAGATAGATTAGATAATACTTTGAAGGTCTGTGTTGCATGGATATGCTTCTTACAGGAATATGACACTATTGTAATAACAAATAAATCACCTGTGTCAGCATCTCTTGATAATACTCCAATTATGTACCCCCATACACATTTTTGCATTCTTCACAATAAATATATATCATAGAAACATAGATTGTTTTTTATTCGCTGGCCAGGATGGGCTTCTATACGCCTCTCATACATGTTAATAGAAATCTAAATATAGATAGCTAGAAATGCATTAAATCGTATGGCACCGAAGAGATATAGGTTATATTAGCTATACCTAAAAAACATAACCTTGCAAACAATTAAGCCATATTCATGACGATAGTATAAATATATAAATATATAAAATCAAATGCAAATACACAAATGTATATGCAGATGCTACAAGTGTTAAACAAATCTCACATTCTATAAACAGTTTAGTAAACACCCTTTTATAAATGTACTTTTCCTGAAAGTAAATCCAGTGATCTAATAAATAAATAAAAAGACTGTAACTGCCCATGTCTGAAGCTTATGTGACTTATGTGACAGATTCTGTCACTTACTTCCCTAATTTCAAAATGCGGTATGTTGTACTGAGTCAAGAACACACTAACACACTTCAATATTAATATTATTATTAATATAAATAACTTCACTAATAATATAATGATATAATATAGTTATTATTATTAGTAGTAGTAGTAGCAGCAGCAGCAGCAGCAGTAGTAATAGTATGATTAGTGTTAATAATATTATATATGTGTGTGCATATTTATATGCATTTCCCCCTTTTTATTAATATTATTCATTATTTATTTTTCTTTGTATAAGTCTTTGTATTATGTCAATGTTAAAGAAAAAAAACGGACAGTGCAAATGATCTATTGCTATATTGACATCCTAACAGCAACAATCACTATCACTACAGCACATAATGACTACATACACACACAAACAAACACACACACACTTGAATACCCACACTCCACATACTCATCAGAGCCTGCAAGGTCCCTGGAGCTTCCTTTAATGGAGCCTTTGTTTTTGGTGTGTAGCCTCCTGTACATATCAATTAGACCACCAGAGCTCTTCATTGCCTCCTAAATTAACTAAATACATAAATACATTTGGCCTGTATTCAGCCCCACAGCAGACATTACACACAGCAATTCCATCTCCAGACTTTAATTATTGCAACAAAATCATACACGCACGCACACACATACGCACACACACACACACAGACACACACACACACACACACACACACACATTTCCATCATTAGTGCTCATCAACCAACAAAACCCTACCCACAATGCAATGGGTCTGGCTCTCAAGGGAACCAATGAGATTACCCTCTGTGTGGGAAAACAATGTCATCTATCTATCTATCTATCTATCTATCTATCTATCTATCTATCTATCTATCTATCTATCTATCTATCTATCTATCTATCTATCTATCTATCTATCTATCTATCTATCTATCTATCTATCTATCTATCTATCTATCTTGAAGATGTACAGGCCCACCTTTTTACTGTAACATTCTGTGTTACAAAGCTCTGCACTGGACTGAAACACTGCAAATGTTTGAGATCACTATCTGGGCATCATCCCTGTGCAGATTCTGCTTTAGATGTTCACTCAGAGAGCCAATTCTTTACAACTATGAATGCTACCAGCAGAGTGTGACGCTAATTATTTTCCCTAATCAGCTACACACACAGCACAGGCAGTTGTTGCTCATGGCTGCAGCTCTGCAGTAATGAAGTTTGAGCACCTATCCTAGCATGGCAAGATGACCTCATCCTTGAAGGAACAAACTAATTTTATTTCTTAAATAAACGCATTTGACCAGCTACAAACTGTAAATTGACATTCTGAATATAATCAAAGAAAATGACACACGTGGTTTCTTCTCAGATTGAATTTCCCAAAGTTTTTCTCCTAAATTAGGTGTTGCTGTATTCATACAATAATGTGAAGACAAAAGAAAAAGTGAAGGAAGTAAGTGTAACTACAAGTGGGCGATAATGTATGGAACATTGGGGAAAGATATTGACAGCAAAATCAACCTCCTGGCCACATCTTGGTGTACAATAATACCGGTTTAATTTGTGATAATATGTCCCACACTGTACATTACTTTAATGAGTTCTGATATTCCTAAGGCACAACTAAAATTAAATTAACTTTTATATTAATAAACTAAAATTTGCCATTACATGTGCAATGTGGTCTGATCTGGCATTTGCAACTTCCCATCATGTTTTATGTAAAAATGAGAGCATTTCAATAATTCAAATGTTTTTTTTTATTTTTTTATTTGATTAATTAAGTGACTAAACATCTAAGTTGTGATCTGCAAAACAAAGACAAATTATTTTCTGAGGGAAAAAAATGTTACTTTTTTAATGTGTACTGTAATAGACATCAGTGCTTGGTACTTCATTCCAATTTCTTATGGAGTTGTGCTCTGTCACGTACTGCAGTACAGTCAATTTTAATGAAGTTGAAGTTTTTAAAAAAGAAAATCTTTGAAATGTGTTTTTTACCACCCAAACCTTAGAATATAATAATACATTTCTGTCCATAGCTCTGGAAGGTTAATATTTTTTCACATTCAGTAGGTAGATTTTTTCTCACACTCTTTTCGTTTATTTATTTCTCTCTGCATGGACACATACTACCCAGGGAGGTCCACTGATATTGTTTGGGAGAATTAACTGAGTCAGTTCACACTGTGTTGTTGTGTAACATCCATCACATCTATCAGCTCCTGTATCACTCAGACTTTTTTTTCATGAACACCTTTTGTTAAATAAGATTTTTGTTAGTCCAGTCTGCACTCTGTCTATTTGTCTGCCTGTTGGCCACACAAAACTTTATTCTACACTTGCATAAATGCCCTGATAATCTCAGAACTTTGTTGCAAAAATATAAACCCCATAATCTAATACAAAAATAATAGATAAAAATAATGTAAAATAGTTAGCTGCCAATAACTAAGGCTTGATGTGATTTGCACCAGATCCTGTCAATTACTCAACACTTCCACATATAAATATCAGCTAATTTATCCTTAATTGGGCTGATAGTGATTCGCTCTACAACATTCCATTAATGGTGTCCAAATTTAACTGTGTGGTGGAGTCTAAAAGTCAAGAAAACTTCCCATTTATAAACGTTGCCAAGTGTCACGCCATTTTAAGGTTGATTTTCATTTTAATGACAATATATAATGAAGTTAACCTGGAAATTAAAGTTGTTTAAAGGTAAAAAAAATTCCATGGCTGCAATATCTTTGATCAGCTTGTTAACAGCATGATCAGACAGGTATTACAGGTATCAAGAGGTAGACATTCTTCATTTCCATTGAAGTTCTTAGACTCAAGAGCAGTCAAAGGAAAAAAAAAAAAAACACTTTTCCTATTCTATCTGCAGTGCTGAAGATCCTTGGCAACAGGCTGGATCCCTACAAAGCTGATGTCACTGTGTTGACCTTTGACCTCTGAAAATAGAAAGATAAACTGTAAAACTTAATAGTTTCTGATACATACTCATAATATGTCTCTTCATTCACATTCATCTACTGGAAGTGGAATGTTTCTCTGTGCTTTGTGAAAATCTGATTTGAAGTTGAGGGCATTGTGATATTACAATGAGTTTGGAGCCAATTATGGTCAAATATTCTACAATGGGATCCACCAAACTTTTAAAATGAAGGATATACACATTTATGAGCATAACATAAATCATTAATGTACAAACTGTATGTACAAACTAACTTTCCTCAAAAAATAAATACAAATAAAAATAAAAAAAATATGCACAGAAAAACTAAAGAGCAGACGGATAGATGGACGACAGATGCCTTTAACCGTCTACCTGGCCAGATCTACTGCCCAAACATGCTCTATACTTACACATGAGCACACATGAATAATACCATTCATTTACTCACTTTACTTTGGTAAAAATGCTTTGCACAAAATTATCGCAAATTTCCAGTGATGGTGCCAGGCAGATAAAAGCAAAGAACAACACAATACAGAACAACACAATACAGAATACATTTAGTAAAATAAACCAGTTACAAAAACAGCACAAATAGTGCATAGTTTACATTTATTATTTTATTATGGAAAATATATTTAAATTCATTTTAATACACATGCATATCTCTTCACATCATACTTTTTTCACATTTGTTCATTTGTTCATTTTTCTTTTTTATTATTTTCTTAATGTTATGTGTTTTTCTGATTCGTAATATTCTAAAAATGTAAAATGTAACGTAATGTAATGTAAAAATAAACGTATAGTATTCATATATTTATTAACTTTTTATCTGCCGTGATCAAGTCAGCCAATCAGCAGCAAGAAGCTTAAGAGGACCGCGCTGATTGGTTGATCCGCGGAGGAAGAGGATGTCGGGACAGCAAAAGATGTCCGCGGTTGTTTGAAAACCTTGCTGCAAAATCCTTACTTTGGCACCTGTTCGAGCTTTTTTATGCGACGACGCAGTGCTCAGTCAAGGCGCACACAGAGAAAAGACAAGGACTCCGCGATAAGAGCCAGACTATTCCTTATTATCAGGTTGGCGTTTATGGTGTCTATGTACACTTCCAGTTAGCTGAGGCTATCTAGCTACTATGCTAATCTGTCCGGCGAAGGCGTCAGCATGCTAGCACCTGAATAACAGATTTCAGCATACTGGCTGTCCTATTCCAAGTGTTGTTTGGGGACATTCGATTTGGAAACGTCCAGCTAATTCCTATCGGTTTTCTTCTGTAAAGACTCAGCAACAGTAAGATGTTGAAGTTTAGCCTGTCTTTTTTTTTCATTATTGCATTTACTGAGAGTCCCGATGACACCGTGAAATGGAGTTAGTCAACTAGCTGTCCTCAATTGGCTTGCGAAGTGACAATTATTCCGATAAATGAACCCTAATGAACGCATTCGACCCTTGATTGACGTTTCAACAACGTTATATTAGTTTTCAGTTTTATTTAGCAAACTATTTCATGCACATCAACAACATAATAAAAGGGAAAGGAAAGGATTACCTTTATTCCATTAATCATACTACATAACTAATTAGTTTTTGAGGTCTGTCGTATTGTAGCTGCCCTCTATATTTCTACATTTTTCATTGTTTTGGTGGACAGGGATGTACTGAAACACCATAACGGGTCTGAAGATAAAAACAAAACAAAACTGAACAACCTGGATGTTTTGAAACACAACACACACCTACAAGTTATGAGTGCTGCTGTACAATATTAATTAAGTTAGGAACAATTTATGTTTTGGCCTGCATCACTTTGCCCATAGGAAGTTGTTTCATTATATCTTCAGGCGCAAAATCAGGCAGATCCCCAAATGCAAAATTCGAAATACGATGAGAGCATAAGAAATGTGCTTTAGGCCCAAAACAATGTTTTCAGGCAACGTAATATAGAGATTGACAATATCATGTGATTTTTGATTTTTTTTTTTTCATCAGCCATTTTACACATGTATGGCACCTTTCTGACTTTGCACTACTTTAAGTAAACCATACAGTAGATGGCTCTTATAGTTCTTCACTTGTAATAAATACTGTTGCTTAAGCAGCAGGTTGTCTATGTATAGCATGTTTCTTTTTAATAAGCAGGACTACATTTAAAAAAAAAAAAAAATACTAGTTTTCATTAATGCATTAGAGTTATGGCATTTATTGTTTATCGGTATGATGAGTTTTTGTGATGCTTGTAAATGTTGTTTTGCACTGAAACTTGATTTGAAGAAAATTGTGAATGAAATTGAAATTGTATTGTCTGCCAGAAAAATCACTGTTGAATTACATCACTATAGTGTTACTGACTGTTCATCCAATTGCTCAGTATACCAGGTGGTCCTACTTACTACATAGTAGAATTAGTTCAACTACTGATTTGATTAGGGCGACACGGTGGGGCAGTGGGTAGCACTGTTGCCTCACAGCAAGAAGGTCGCAGGTTCAAGACCTCCTTGGTCCTGGGTCTGGGACCTTTCTGTGTGGAGTTTGCATGTTCTCCCCGTGTCTGCGTGGGTTGTCACCGGGTACTCCGGCTTCCTCCCACAGTCCAAAAACATGCTCAGGTTAATTGGCAACTCTAAATTGCCCGTAGGTGTGAGTGTGTGAGTAAATGGTGTGTGTGCCCCACGATTGGCTGGCGACCATCTGGGGTGTATCCCTGCCTCTCGCCGTAACGCGCTGGGATAGGCTCCAGCAGACCCCTGCGACCCTAATGAGGAATAAGCAGGTATAGAAAATGACTGACTGACTGACTGACTGATTTGATTATGTTTCAGCAAAGATGTGTTGGTGTAGTTCGAGCTAAAGGTTTTCTTTTAAGGAAATAAAATCCTCATTGTTCCTGTTGCATTATAAAATTTACTTTAACAAAAGCAGAAATGTGCAGTACAAAATCTTATTTGTAAACATTTTTATGTCTTCATTACCCCTGCCCCCCTTCTCCTAGAAATAATGCTGATATCTGGAACTCATGTCGGAAGTCGTGTATGAAGAGACAGCCACGATGATTGCCGCAGGGGAATTGCAGTCGTTTGTCCCGTTTGGCCGTGAGCACTGCAGGAACCATCCCAACGCCTTCAACCTGCAGCTCAGAGAGCTCCAGCCAGCATCAGAGCTGTGGTCGTCAGACGGTGCTGCCGGCCTGGTAGGGTCCCTGCAGGAAGTCAGTCTGCAGGAGAGAGAGAGGGTAAGGCCGGCGTGGCACTACACGCATTGTTTATATACTGATACTAGAAAAATCAAAGTAGCTAAAAGCAACGGATGTCCTTAATGAAAAAAATAGGAAGTAGATCAAAAGAAGTTGACATTAAATGGTGATGATAACAGGTGGAGCAAGTGAATCAGGTCTCAGGTCTGATATCTTGGGTATCAGGAAGTGCATGTATCAGTGAAGCACAGCAATTAGGCATCCTTATAAGTAACTGTTCTGTATTATATTTAGGCTAGTGGGAAATTCTTATCAATTGTAAATGTCAAACTAGGTTATTAATCATGTTTGCATGACAGCTGTTGCACTGATGTATCAGCATTGTAACAGCTTTTTAAATGCAGTGATGTCCATTTTACAGAAGCCAATAAAGCCAGAATCAGTCACTTCTTGTGTGAAACTAATAGATGCGGTTTTGGTTGGCAGGAATGTTGGCAGCTCAGGAGGGGCTGCGTGGGAGTCAGAGAGGTGGATGTGGAGTTTGAAGAGGAACTCTACGCAGCAGGAAATGTGGTTGTTTGGAGTCAGGGCAGTCGGACCCAAGGCGCCAACGTATACAAGGCCTTCACCGTCGACAGCCTAGTGCAGCAGGTTTGTCACTATATCCAAGCAATAATTGTGTGGGAATAAATTATAAAATTGCTAATTGGATCTATGCTTTTAAAACCGTCTTTTCCAGTGCTGAAATATTATCAGGATTTTTAATTTTTTGTGGGGCAAAACTTATTTGCTTTTTTTCTGTCTGCAGGCTTTATGGTGTAACTTTGCTGTACCTCAAAACAAGAAAGATGGTACAGTATTGTTAAAAAGAAAATTTAATTTGAAGTTATCTGTTATTTTGGATCACAGTCCTATTTGGTCTATAAAGGAGATAGATCATCTATGATGTTTTACAGAGGAAGAAGAGGAGCAGACGGTGTGTATTGTCCAGAGTAGTTGTGTAAATGTCCACACTGTGACTGGGAAAGATTTCATTTCACCGCTGCCCTTCCAGGTGAGGAAGCTAAAGTCAGCTAGTAAGATAACTGGAATCACCAGTCTTTGTTCCAATCTTGTTCTTCCCTTATCCTGCTTGCTGTAAATTATGGGTCTCTAACCCTGGTCCTGGAGAGCTGCTGTGGGTGCAGGCTTTTGTTTCAACAAAGTAGTCACACCTAATTATCTGAATAAATAATTATAAATTGTGATAAATATAAAATATATTCATTATTTAAATAAATATATAATATTGTAGGCGACCGATGTGGCCTCCCAGCAAAAGGGATCAGGGCAACTAGATGAAGTGGAGACAGGAGGCAGCAGAACACAGTTTGGCCAGGAAACAGCCTATTTATTAAAATTGGTACACTCTGGACAAACACCAATAACCGCTCCGACACTAGAACAACACAACAATCTCCCTCTCAGCCACCAAATGCAAGCGTCACCCCTGTGCGTCACCCGCAAACATGTCCGGGGGAAACTCTCTCCCTGTCAATCAATTAATTACTGCCTGGTTGGAACAAAAGCCTGCACTCACATCGGGCGTGTGTGTGTGTTTGTGTGTGTGTTTGTGTGTGTGTGTGTGTGTGTGTGTGTGTGTGTGTGTGTGTGTGTGTGTGTGTGTGTGTGTGTGTGTGTGTGTGTGTGTGTGTGTGTGTGTGTGTGTGCGCGTCTCAGTGTATCCAAATATACATGTTTGTAGCGTAGCACATGAATGTGATGTAATCTTACTCAGCGATGTCTTTCAGGCTTCAAACATAAAGATATAAAACTGTAATTTCTTGTGAAGAATGAACAACAAGTGGGACACAAGCATGAAGTGGAACACACTTTATTGGATATTTTAAACTTTTTTTTAACAAATAATAGCATAGCAAAGAATAGCATTACCTTTTTATTTTTTGAATTTTATCCAAATTGGGCTTCAAGTAACAGGTATTCTCATGATTCAGTTTTGAGATTAAGCGACTGCTTAAAAAAATGTGATAACATTGCTGTTTAGGCCAATTACCAAAATTCAGTAAACTTTTTTTTTCTTAGAAAGGCTGAAAAAGCCAGCATATATTATTTATATTTTCACTATTCTTTTATAGGTAGGAATTGCTGGTTTATAAATTTTATATTTCAAGGTAAATTTATTGTCACCACAATGGTCTGTCTGTCATCTGTGAATTTCGACAGGTCCTAAATGTCTGGGCAACCAAGTTTGGACTTTTGTTAGAACGAAAAAACTCAGCAGCTGATGCTCAACTTGTCCCCCCTGGGTAAATCAAGTCAATTAATTGTATATCCCAAAAATGTCTTTGCATTTATCTTACATATTAGCTGAGCTCTTTTTTTCCCACAGGGAACCTCTGCCTACAATGTTCAGCATGCTGCATCCTCTAGATGAGATTGCACCAGTAGTGTGTAAACCTGCAGGTTAAAAAAAATAAACAAAACACACTTACCTTTCTCTCCTTTTTTTTCTAAGTGACTTGTGACCTGAATCTCTGTATGTGTTTTTCCAGGCCAGTTTGAAGGCTCCCGTGTCCAGTATGTGTCTGACTCCACCATGAAAATAGTTTTTAGCTGCTGTCAGCCCTCTATTATCATCTCATATGACACAGTACATGGAATACACTCTGTCTGGGCCCTGCGCAAAGTCACACAGGATGTAAGTTATCACACACATGTAATTTTATTTATTTATTCATTTTTACCCCCCTGATTTATACATGATTCCAGCAAATCTATTTTGTTTGGGGGTGGATGTATAGGACCAAATAACCTGGTAAGAGTTGATTTTATCAATCAAATATTGATTTTATAAATAAAAAAAAAAAAAAGCTCGGAGAAGAATAATGGTTGGCTCGTTATTGGATATTGTCTAGTTTGGTCTGTGCTTTTAATCGGACCATGTATATAGAATGTAGTATATAGCAACAACATCGTATTCTGATATACCGGTACTATAATTTTGTCAACTTTCCTCACCATTTTAGGTTCAGGCATCTCCACATTACTAATCTACTCTTTTTACCCGTTTCAGTAGGAATTGATTGAAAAATTTTCACCAAAAATGAAAATAAGGTTATAGTATGCTGCACTGCGTCATTTCTGCGTCACACCATACTGTTGTGGCCTTGTTCTATAGGTCAAAATATCTTCCTGCTTTTTTTGTCCTAATCACATACCTGAGACATAAAAACACACAGCCTGCTAACTGCCAGCCTTCTACCTCCATCAGGAGCGTTCCACAGTCCTGCGGTGTCCGACAGAACCGATCGGCACCCCGCTGGGTCCAATGACTTCAGGCTTCCTGACCTCCCACCTCCGGAACATCTCCCGCTTGGATTCCCCTGGTGGCAGTGGGGCAACTGGGCTCTGTCCTGGAATTGGACCAAGGTAAAACTGTTCACCTCAGCAAGATCTTTTAGTCTTAAAATTTCAAGATGGAAGGACTTTACAAGCAAAACTACTGCAGCAACACTGCAGAAACTGAAATCATATCAGGTGAAAATATCTTTGGTACAATTAATCCTATAGGGTTAGGGTTAGGGGTGAATAGAATTATCTTATTTCACTAGTAGGTAATTAACTTGGTTCAAGTTCTGTTTCTTGATTTTAGCCAATTTAATCTTAAAAATTTTAAGATAAATTATCTGCCTGTGGAATAAGATCATTCTAGCCAAATTTAGATTATTTTTGACTGGACATAACCATAGGTTAAAAACGAAATCATAAATATCAGACACAGTCAAATATTTTCACAAGTGACATGCATTCTTTGACCCTTGAGATAATCTAATCTTGTTCTGCTGTCTAACCATGTCCCCATTGACCTGCTTCAAGCTGTGCTGTTGGTACTGGCTCCCCACTACACTACAGTGCTCTGCACAGCCACCAGAACAGGATCATCACGTCTTCACCAGGAATACACTCCCGGACTCATTCCCCGGGTATATCCAACATGGCGGCCCTCAGGTGAGCAAAGGCTGTGAAATTTACTTTAAGAAGATTTAAGGTGGGACTTAATTGAGAGAGGCTAATTTACCCTTATTAGCTATGTTACTTTATAGAGATCAAAATGTGTAAAATGTAGAGACTGTATGGACATCCCATTGACTAGTTTCATGCTCAAAAGTAAGACAAATGGTTATTAATTTGAAATATTCCATGGAGTTTGAACTCATTTCATTTGGGACCTCATAAAACAAGAGCCTCGTTCATCCAGGCACTCCTGCATTGGTTGGTTGTTATTAAACTCCCCCTCCTTTCTTTTCCCACCCTTTTTTCCAGTCGTGCTCACTCTCCAGGCATGGCAGCCCCGTCCTTTTCGAGTGCTTCTCGTTTCAACACGTCTTTCCACAGCCCGTCACCCAGGGGGCATCATGGCCTGTTGCCATCTCACAACAACAGCAGCATCAATGAGAATATGTTGGTGCCAGAGATGGAGCCCATCATCCCTGAGCTATGCATGGAGCAGCTGTGGAGTGAGACAGTAACTGCTGGCTGTCACAGGTAATAACCTCACCTGGTTCCCTATCAAAAACAGATGCACTTGATTTATTCTCATCGCCAGTATTAATGTTAATTTTAACGTGATTTCATTTATTCAGTAATATAGGGATACAGCTTTCTTCTTTATTTCAATACTCTATCTGTTGTTGTATATTTATTTTCTCATAATTATTCATCATCTATCTATAAAGCAAGGAGTGTCTGTCTACCTTCAGTAGGTTCCAACACTATTGTTTTATGGATGAATAGTTAAGAATTTATCATTTCACCATTATCTACATTACATTATCTGTGGTTAGCAGAGCAGTCCGGTAAATGAAAGAATTGCAAATATCCAATCCATCAATTTTTCTATTGGGTATGCATAGTTTCTACGGGCAAAGCACTAGTTAGCTTTAAATACAAGGATATCACCATCTATCTTTAATATATGTGGTGTATTTAGTCAAGAAGATATTGTTGGGAATTCTAAATAACTTGCAGTTTGTTTTAGATGTACAGTAATCTTTATTCTTTAATCGCTTTTTTTAAAATCATTTTTTTTTCAGGGAAATGAGCAGCCAGGCTTCTAAGGTATTCTTGTCCTCTGATCTGTGTGAGAACTACTACCTCTGTTTCCTGGTGGAATCTCATCAACAACTCAGGTCAGAGCAGACACATCTGAATGTCTTCATTTTTGTTCTTATGATGTCAGAATTATCAAAAATGCCTCTTCATTCTTAGAGCCCTCTGTTCAAATGTCTTGTATATTCTGATCAACAGCTCAAAATCAGAAAAAAAATCATTTCATCATTATACATAATACATAATGAACAGAAAAGTTTTGAGATTTTTTTTCATTTTGAGATTATAAACTGGAATCATCCAAACATTTGACATTGTGGCATAAAATAATAAACTGTGATTTATTAAATGATTTATTAAATTATGAAAATAGTTAAAGGTAGATTTTTTGCTGATCAGCTTAAAGGTTCTAGGTCTACATGGAAAACACTGAATTTCTAAATAATAGCAGAATCTTATTTATGAAACAAAATAAACCAAAGAAGATGTGATGTTGCATTTTTTTCGCCAGCATCTTGGTCTCGACCACATCACTTTCATGCTCAAATGATGTTAAAGACATTGATGAATTATTGATTGCTGTGGTCATAATTTGATTGTTGAGCAAGATTTTGTCTGGAAGGAATTAATTACCTTTGCCAAATTGCAGCCTCATCTTATGAGGACCTGATATGTTAAGTGATTGAAGCAATCAAATGGTACTTTAGTGTTTATTATGAAATATAGGGCTACATTAAACTTCTGAAAAGTCCCAAATACTCTAAAATCATGTTAAGCAATATTGCAGTTACCATCTTATGGAAGCAGTGGACACACATATGTAATCAAACTACTCTGCCCTGTTGTACTCTCTCTAATCTTTTGTCATTGTTACCACAGGTGTGTGAAGTTCATTGAGAGCAACGATCCATCTCAGCTCATCTTTACTTCAGTGACTACAATACCTGCCAAAGATGCAGAGCCTCTGCAGGTAGATGACAATATTTAAGCAGATTTACAGAGTAGGCAAACAAGGATTCCTTACACACACACACACACACACACACACACACACACACACACACACACACAGTATACTAATTTAATAATTTGAGTCTGATAATGGACTGAAACACCTCCATTCATCTAGCTGTTTTCTAGCTGTCATCTTGCAGCTCTCTTTGTATGTGTGTGTGTGTGTGTGTGTGTGTGTGTGTATATATATATATATATATATATATATATATATATATATATATATATATATATATATATATGGTTTATGAAAACAATTGTGTAGGAGGTCTTAGAGTATCCATAGAACTTGTACACATCCAGCATCTAGGGGCGTGTGTGTGTGTGTGTATATACAGGTACTACTCGGAAAATTAGAATATTGTGTAAAAGTTGTTTTATTCATGCAATTCAACATAAAAGGTGAAACCAATACATTTTATAGACTCATTACAAGCAAAGTGAGATATTTTAAGCTTTTATTTGTTTTGATTTTGCTCATTAGGACTTGCAGCTTCAGAAAACCTCAAATTCAAAAACTCAGAAAATTAGAATACTGTTAAAAGCTTCAGTATTGAAGGCTCAAAGTGTCACACACTAATCAGGTAAGTAATCCAAAACACCTGCAAAAGGGTCCCGAGCCTTTAAAAAGCCTGTGTCTTTGGTTTAGAAGAATTCACAATCATGGGGAAGACTGCAGATCTGACAGTTGTGCAGAAAACCATCATTGACTCCCTGCACAAGGTGGGTAAGACACAAAAAGTGATCGCAAAAGAAGCTGGATGTTCTCAGAGTGCTGTGTCAAAGCACATTAATGAACAGTTAAGTGGAAGGCAGAAGTGTGGAAGAAAACGGTGTACAAGCCGGAGGGATGACCGCAGCCTGGAGAAGATGGTCAGGAAAGGGCCATTCAAAAGTGTGGGGGAACTTCATAAGGAGTGGACTCAAGCTGGAGTTGCTGCTTCAAGAAAAACGACATGCAGGAGGATGCTGGACATGGGCTTCAAATGTCGTATTCCTGTTGTCAAGCCGCTCCTCACGAGCAAGCAACGCCAGAGGCGCCTTAGCTGGGCTAGAGAAAAGAAAGACTGGACTGTTGCCCAGTGGTCCAAAGTCCTCTTTTCTGATGAGAGCAAGTTTTGCATCTCATTTGGCAACAAAGGTCCCAGAGTCTGGAGGAAGACCGGAGAGGCGCAAAATGGAAGATGCATGAAGTCCAGTGTTAAGTTTCCCCAGGCTGTGATGACTTGGGGATCCATGTCAGCTGCTGGTGTTGGTCCTCTGTGCTTTATCAAGTCCAGCATAAACGCAGCTGTCTACCAGGACATTTTAGAGCACTTCATGCTTGCTTCAGCGGACCAGCTTTATGGGGATGCAGATTTCATCTTCCAGCAGGACTTGGCACCTGCCCACACTGCCAAAAGTACAAAATCCTGGTTCAACAACCATGGGATTACTGTGCTTGATTGGCCCGCAAACTCACCTGACCTGAACCCCATAGAAAATCTGTGGGGCATTGCCAAGAGAAAGCTGAACGGGAAGAGACCAAACAATAAAGAAGAGCTCAAGGCCGCGATTGAAGCATGTTGGTCTTCCATAACACCGGAGATGTGCCACAACCTGGTAGCATCCATGCCGCGCAGGATTAAGGCAGTCATTCGTTCAAAAGGGGCCCCAACCAAGTACTAAGTACAGATGCAACATTTTATTTTCAGAGGCCTGACATTTTTGTATTTAAAATCCCTTTTTTAAATTGATTTCAAGCAATATTCTAATTTTCTGAGTTTTTGAATTTCAGGTTTCTGAAGCTGTAAGTTCTAATGAGCAAAATCAAAACAAATAAAAGCTTGAAATATCTGACTTTGCATTTAATAATACTATAAAATGTATTAGTTTCACCTTTTATGTTAAATTGCCCGAATAAAACAACTTTTACACGATATTCTAATTTTCCGAGTAGTACCTGTATATATATATATATATATATATATATATATATATATATATATATATATATATATATATATATATATATATGTGTGTATGTATATACATGTGTATATATATATGTGTGTGTGTGTGTGTATGTATGTATCTATATATCAATCAATCAATCAATCACACAACTATATATATATATATATATATATATATATGTATGTGTGTGGTTCTTAATGGCTTATATATTCTTACTAAACCAAAGTCTTTGAAGGAATTAATTGCTTTGGTTGCTTTTACCCCCCATTACTTTTGACCGTTTGGAGTATAGCAGCATATAATGAAAATGCAATAAATGAAAGAAATGTTGAAAAACTAACCCATCCTAATGGTATTTACAGTGAAGAAAACAAGTATTTCCCATTTTGCTATTTCTCCCACTTAGAAATCATGGAGGGGTCTGAAATTTTCATTGTAGGTGCATGTCCACTGTGAGAGAGATAAACTAAAAAGAAAAGTCCAGAAATCACAATGCATGATTTTTTAACGATTTATTTGAGTGATACAGCTGCAAATAAGTATTTGAACACCTGTGTGTCATCTAGAATTCTGACCCTGAAGGACCTGTTAGTCCGCCCATTAGAAGTCCACCTGCACTCCATGTATCATCCTTAATCAGATGTACCTGTTTGAAGTGGTTAGCTGCATAAAGACACCTGTCCACCCCATACAATCAGCAAGACTTTAACTTGTAACATGGCGAAGACCAAAGAGCTGTCCAACGACACAAGAGAGAAAATTGTACACCTCCACAAGGCTGGAAAGGGCTACGGAGCAATTGCCAAGCAGCTTGGTGAAAAAAGGTCCACTGTTGGAGCAATCATTAGAAAATGGAAGAAGCTAAACATGACGGTCAAACTCAATCGGAGTGGAGCCCCATGCAAGATATCACCTCGTGGGGTCTCAATGATTCTAAGATGGTGAGGAATCAGCCCGGAACTACACGACAGGAGTTGGTCAATGACCTGAAAAGAACTGGGACCAACGTTTCCAAGGTTACTGTAGGTAATACACTAAGACATCATGATTTGAAGTCATGCATGGCACGAAAGGTTCCCCTGCTTAAATCAGCACATGTCAAGGCCCGTCTTAAGTTTGCATATGACCATTTGGATGATACAGAGGAGTCATGGGAGAAAGTTTTGTGGTCAGATGAGACCAAAATAGAACTTTTTGGTCATAATTCCACTAAGCGTGTTTGGAGGAAGAAGAATGAAGAGTACAATCCGAAGAACACCATCCCTACTGTGAAGCATGGGGGTGGTAGCATCATGCTTTGGGGGTGTTTTTCTGCACATGGGACAGGACGAGTGCACTGCATTAAAGAGAGGATGACTGGGGCCGTGTATTGTGAGATTTTGGGGAACAACCTCCTTCCCTCAGTCAGAGCATTGGAGATGGGTCGTGGCTGGGTCTTCCAACACGACAACGAGCCAAAGCACACAGCCAGGAAAACCAAGGACTGGCTTCGTAAGAAGCGTATCAAGGTTCTAGCATGGCCCAGCCAGTCTCCAGACCTGAACCCAATCGAAAATCTTTGGAGGGAGCTCAAACTCTGTGTTTCTCAGCGACAGCCCAGAAACCTGACTGATCTAGAGAAGATCTGTGTGGAGGAGTAGGCCAGGATCCCTCCTGCAGTATGTGCAAACCTGGTGAAAAACTACAGGAAACGTTTGACCTCTGTAATAGCAAACAAAGGCTACTGTACCAAATATTAACATTCATTTTCTCAAGTGTTCAAATACTTATTTGCCGCTATATCACACAAATAAATCATTAAAAAATCATGCATTGTGATTTCTGGATTTTTCTTTTTAGTTTATCTCTCTCACAGTGGACATGCACCTACGATGACAATTTCAGACCCCTCCATGATTTCTAAGTGGGAGAAATTGCAAAATAGCAGGGTGTTCAAATACTTGTTTTCTTCACTGTACGTGAACAATGTTTGGTTTCTCATGTAGTTTAACTTGTGTCTGACAATAAGGACTCTCTTCAGAATATAGATGCCATGCTGGTTCTAGAGGCCTGCGGCAGTCTGGTTCTCTACACAGGAGTTACCAGGGTAAGGACAACTCAAAGCACCATGACCGCCACAGCAGTTGGACACGCAGTGAAGTGGACAGTTAATTGCCAGGACTGTTCAGAAGTGAATTCCTGTATGATAAAGATTTGAAATCCCTGTCTGTGTTCCTCTAGGTGAGTAAGGTGTTTGTCCCCGGCCTCCTGTCACCCAACTTCAGCCTGGCCAACCACCCTCCTCACATCAGTACCCCGATGGAGAACGTTAGCACACCGGCTAATGCTGGCAGTAGATATCTCCAAAGACTGGATGAGGTATTGCCATGTTTTATAAGCATATTGTTCTTAATCTATTTATAGCTTTAAATATATAATTGTGACTGTGAAATAGGCTACAGCTCATGTAATAGGCACATATAGGTGCCGGTATTTTTTGTATGGATGTGTATTTGAAGATTAGCCAGTGTAATTTTACTCATATCAACATCTATATGTTTCAATTACTATTGTCTTCATATTTCCAGATACAAGTCTGCCTCCTTGCTGCCATTCAATATTGTACAATCTGAAAGTTAATTTCCACAGTGAGATAATCTGTCACAGTAAAAATTTATGCTTGATTTAGTTTCTTGTTTTATAATCATTCCATTTTACTGAGTTGAGTGCATCAATGTTCCCCATTTCTCTTGAAAATATGTTTACAGCTTTAAGTTCTTCATTATTGCATCCATATGCTACTCAGATTGACTCCAGCCTTCTGCCTCAGTCTCTTTACTTTTACTTCATCATTTTACTTCTTTCTCCTCTCTTTTAGTCCATGATGCCTTCTCCTCTGACAGACCTGAGAAGCCCTAACATAAAACATGATGAAGCTTCATTTTTGGAAGATTACAACTTTCAACCGGCCGCACCCTACATTCACGCCTTGCGGGACCCCGTCTGTAACCGGGTTACTCTGGTAAGTTTATGAGTATTTACTATTGCCAAATGACTTCAAGAAAGAAACATGATTGATGCTGCATATCTACCATAAGTGAAAACATTAGTAAATTTCCATATTTTTAAAGTGATGGCAGATTAATCGAAACAAAATATAAGAACAACAAGCAATTATAATAATATTATTATAATAGAATGTGTGTATGCATGTGAGTGAATGATAGACTAAATGTCTCTGGGTTGTGGCCTGTTGGTTTGGACAAAAGAAGACATTTGAGACATCAGTTTGACCTTTTGGTAAAAATATGGTCAACAATTTTTTACAATTTTCTGACATTTAACAGAACACACACATGCACAGTGTAAAAGTGCAAATGAGTGCCTGCAGGCTGCTTCTTTGACATATTACCTCTGTTCATTGATTTGCTTTTTGACCCCTTGGTGCGTCAATCTGGTATCTAATTTTTGGCTAAATGCTTGAGTTTTTAAAGCACCAGGTTACTCTCCGTGAGTGGTCAGGTTGACAACAGCTTTTTTTCTCATCATGCTTTCTGTCTTATAAATTCAGCAGTGCTGTGAAATAGTGAAAAGAGCAGGACCAATCCTGTTGGAAAAAAATGTTTTCTCTCACCCATCAATTTCTGTCTGTCCCACACTTCCACTTTCCTATAATATAACCCCGAGCAATAAAGTTATTCAAAAGCTCAACTCCTTGGCATTCAGAAACACTAAAGGAAATGAATACAGAATATTGTGGTGGTCAGTAAATGTTACTTTTTTAGACCAAACACAGGGAAAAATATGGAAGCACACACCATTCTGAGGAAAAAAATATGGAATCATGAAAAACAGACAAAGAAAAAACAATCATCACTAGTATTTAGTTGCACCCCCTTTGGGTTTTATGATAGCTTACAGTCTCTGAGGCATGGACTACTTCATCAATCTGTTGCCAACTTTCTTTCATTGCAGTTGCCACATCATCTTTGAGGTTGGAGCCTTGCTGCAAACCATTTTTTTTCAATTTCCACCACAGGTTTTCTATTGGGTTGGAATCTGGACTATTTGCAGGCCATGACATTGACTAGATGCGTCTTTCTCCAAGGAATGCTTTCACAGTTTTTGCTCTATGGCATGATGCATTGTTATCTAGAGAAATTATTACATCATCCCCATCCCCAACATCTTTTCAATTGAAGTGATAAGAAAACTGTCCAAAATGTCAATGTAAACCTGTGCATTAATTGACATGCAGCCCCATATCATCAAGGAGTGTGGAAGTTTCCTTTTTAAATCTCACTGGAACGGCAACAAAGAAAAGTTCTAGCATTATCACCTTGTCCAATCCAGATTTGTGATTCATCACTGGAGATAACTTTCATCCAGTCATCCACAGTCCATGATTGATTCTTCATAGCCAATTGCAGTCTTGTTCTTTTCTGTTTAGGCATCAATGATGATTTTTTTTTTTTTTTAAGCTTTCCTGTATGAAAATCCCATTTTCTTGAGGAGATTTTGCACAGTTCTGTCACATACATCGATGCCAGCTTCCTCCCACTTCCTCTTCATGTGTATTTTCTGTTTTCAAGACATATGGCTTTTTTGTATTGATGCTTAGATGTCTTCCTTGGTCTACCAGTAAGCTTTAACAACCTTTCCATGCTGTTTGTACTTGGTCCATATCTTTGATACAGCTGACTGACCAGCACACATCTTTAGCAACTATACATGAAGAGTTACCTTCTTCAAGAAGTTTGACAATCCTCTCCTTGGTTCCAAGAGACATCTCTCTTGTTGGACCTATAATTTTTGCCAATCCACTTGGTCCAGGTCCATCCAAGGTGTGATAACTGCACTCTTTTTTTTAACTGCTGACTAACAAGCAGATCTAATCTGAATGCCAAGGAGTTGCACGTTTGAATGACTTGAATGTGTCAGTGAGTGCTCGCACAAGACTGGTGATTCCATACTTTTTGCTATGGGTTGTACAGTCGACTGGAATATCTGGTAAGTTTGAGGAAACCAAACAATCTTGAGTCAAAGTTGTAATTGTAGTCATTTGTAAAAAAAATATTTTCTGCAAGTTATGCAAATGGGACATAAACTATGACAACAACCAGCCATTATGACTATTTCCTGCTTTATTGGAAATCATGTTGACTTGATGTGAAAAATGTTTCTAATCCCCATTTTGCATTCATTTAGTTAAAAAACAAAACCACTAAATATTAGAGGTAAAATGTATGCCCTTCCTATAGTAAGTATATTTGTTACAAGGGTGTCAGTGAATAAGTGGTTACGATTTATGTATCACCAGTTATCTTTATTATTCATGTCCATTAACATATTTAAGGAACGTAACTTTCTTTATATTAATGTACATACTAAGTCTCTACTTTCATTTTTATTGGGCTAAATTTCTGCTCCCACCCATTTAGTGATGCTTTAATCTGATCATCGTAGTAGCAGTAGCAGCATTTTTTTGCCCTGTGTGACTCAGTTTGACAGTACTCTTAAATTGTCAGTGTCTGGTACTCTGGAAACAATGAATCATAGCACACTCCAATTTGTTTTCCTGTTAAGCTGAATGTTTGCCTTTCATCGAGGGAGCTCATTGCTTTTTTTCTACTGAAGGCTTTTTGACATTTTGTTGTGGTTACTGGGTAATTTTATTAGTAACAGCTGTTCACTTCCTAGGGTTATGAACTTTTTTGATTCTGTTCCCCACTGTATGACTAGATGTATAGTTCAGTGTGGGGTTAACAGTCACTGCAGTGGCATAATACTCAGCCCCACTTGTTCTAACAGAGCTCCTCCAGTTGTGCTGCACTGATGTGAAATTGAACTAAAATTTTATAAATTGAATTTGTGCACAATCTCTGTAGGAGCTAAGCAGTGGCACAATGTTGAGAATATCCATCCCAGAGATTGCGACCTCAGAGCTGGGTGAGACACACACACACACACACACACACACACACCACACACACAAACACGCACACACGCACACACACAATGGCTAATTGAGAGACAGTTGACAGTTAGGTCCTCAAATTAGATTTAAGAGCTGCCCTAGGTTCTTACATGATGTATGTAATCTGGATGTATTGAGGTATAGAGGATGCCATTACAAGACGCACATGCACGCACCACACACACACACACACACACACACACACACATATACTATAAATAAACACAGTTTAACTTTGATCATTTATAATATGTATGTATGAATACACATAATTAACAGCTCAGAGAAAAGCATTGGCAGGCTTGTGTCTGGATCAATTGATAGATGTTTTCACATGGGGAAAACTACTGTGTGGGAACCCATAATTAGCAAATTAACCTGCAACCTTGCTGTTCTTCAGATCAATAAAACCCTCACTTCCCATTCTAACTGACCGCCTGCTGTGCTATAAGTAAAGCAATTTGCTTGTTAGGTTTATGAGCATAGTACATGGACCCATGCTCACACTTGAAACAATGGAATCCAACAAGTATTATTCTCCTGGCAATCACCAAACCCAGACCTGTCCTCAGATTACCAGATGGAGAAATGTGATTTATCACTCCAGGGAACTCCAGCCTCCAGTTCTCTAGAGTCCAGTGGTGGCGTGCTTTACCTCTGCATCCGGTGCTTTGCATTGCACTTGATGTATGGCTTGGATGCAGCTGCAATTAAAAAGATATGCCTATCTAGATTCCAATTATTTCTTTTTCATTTGTAATGAACAGCATTCGTGCACTTCTACCATATTTCATGAATACTTACAATCTACAGTAAGCATTTTTAACAGAGATTCACCATCTAGACCAGTTCTTGTTACCATATTTTTATATCAATTCTGATGTTGTTTGTATCTGTTCTAGAGCGTCAACAAAAATGAATGTGTTTTAACAATTGAATAATCATTTTTGTCCTATATTTTGTTTGTCACAGCTACTCAACTGAGGATTTAAGGCCTTTTTTGTATTACACATTACAGAAAACTAAATTATCATTAATGGCTACGTGGCTGTTATTCCATAGGGAAAAACAGACACCAGACTGATGAGTCCCAGGACTGACAGTGACGAGGGCTTTTGATTTCTGGAGGTAGTGTTTTATCTCTAGGTGGTTGCATAAGTTTGTAAGTATTGAGATCAATTGAAAAAGATGCTGGTGCTCAGAAAACATTATATGGAAAGTATCAATCTACCATACCATTTTTTAAGCTCACTTTTTTAAAAGCCTTCAGTATATCCAATGTGTGTGACTGACTCTGTTGCCCTTGTGTCTTTTCTACAAGTTGCTCCCAATTATTAATAAATCAATCCTCTAAACGAGGCTTTCTCCCTCTAATGAAATGGCATTTATCCACCTCTTCCCTGACCTTTCTCTCTGGATATCCAATTAACATATCCTGGTGACTGATTAGGAATCTTATTGGTTAAAGTCATTAAGAGATGCAGTAACACTAATAAGTGTTGCAGTTATTTAAATTTTATTTTATGCATTTGTCAGAAATGACTTTTCCTTTTTTTCAAACAAGGTCCCAAATATTCAAGCCCTGATAATGTTCGCTTTCTTCAGAAGTCTCTTCCTACATGTGTTTTCATATATCTGCCAACCTGTAATTTTCTTCACCTGTTTTGTTTCCTTTTCCATTTTGTCTCTGATTTCATTCAGTGAGGAAGTGTCTTCAGGCCATTCGTTTCATTCTGCCCAAAGAAGCTGCCATGAAGGTTTGTGGAAGTGACGGCTGATTTGGTCGAGTGAACTCTGGGAAATATGCCGAAAAAAGAAACCAAACCCTAGGGGGATCACCTGACATCTTTTCAGAAATGACATTATTCATTACTTGATAATGCTAAGCCTGTATTTGTGCTATATGGGTAAATGGATGCAGGTTTGGTACACTTGCATTTGTTAAAATATGAACCCTGATGGAGTGATTATTTTACCATATGTAGAGAATACAATTAAGACACTCAACACTCAACACTGATTTGTGGATGGATGGATAAATGAGTTGGTGAACAAGTTGTTAAAACAATGTAAAAAAAAAGATAGATAATCACTTCACCATTTACAACACATACTGTGATATAATTCATGTTTTCTAATCATGTAATTATGCAGGTTTTGGTAAAGTGGTATAACATCTACAATGCCCCTGGTGGTCCTAGTGCCCATGCAGAGTGGAACTTGTTTGTCACTTGTTTTATGACGCTGATGGGCTACAACACTGAACGCCTGACCTGGACACGAAACGTGAGTTTGCTATAGAAATCTTTTATATTTAAAAAGGTCACTACACTAATTCTTTTGTCTGAGCTCGCTGTCTGTCATCCCCAGCTGCATTTTGAGGTGCCTCTCTCTCCCGTCATTGCTGCCAAGAAGGCGCGTCCCTCTGACGGTGGCTCTGATGAGGTGTGTGACTCATGCATGAGCCGTTGTGATGTTTTCTATTTTGGGTGGCTAGACCGCACTGTAGGCTTGTAATTTCTAAAGGATGTCACATCCTAAAGAAAGGTGCGAGCAGCATTTAATTTAGAACCTGGGACTGCCTTGTAACTATAGTGATAGAAACTAAATCTAACGCATCTTAGGGATTTCTTTTTTTCCAGAAACATTCAGGAAATGATCTTTATTTATTTCTTCAATCCTCATTCCTCCCTCCTCAACTTTTTTTTTCTTGTCATTTTTTATTTAACAAAAAAAAAAACAGTGATGTGCATTCAATTTCAAAATTGTGTCAATAAAAGCCAAAAGTATAGTAAAAACATATAACTATTAGTATTGTTCAGCATTAGACTTTCCAGCATTATGTATATTAAAAATACTATACTGTATACAACCTACAACCTTAAACCTGCAAGCAAAAATATGTTGCTGATATTCAGGGAGCTAAAGTGTAGCAATGTTATGAACAAATAAAATTGTCAGCTTGTAGGTGACATTTGCACAAAAGTTGCATAAAATGTTATATAATAACTTTCATAAAATAGAGCCTGCGAGCATTCTAGTAAATCCTGTGAACAAAATTACACTGAATTTGCTGATCAGGCCTTTCAAGAAGCCATAATAATATTTTTCCCTACTGTCCTCCAGTCAAATGATCAGTTTATATATCTATAATGCTCTTTAAGAACAAAATAATGTAAGAAATCATTTTTATGATGAAAAGAAAAGTTTTCAAATACCTTTTTAAAAGTGATTAAATCGTTCAATCGTTAGAAGTTTATTGTGGCTGGAGGAGCTCTTTAGGGTGGTAATGGAAGATAACACATTTAAGTTGTATATCATTTTGCCATTTTGCACTGATAATATAGTGTGTGTGTCTCAGTGTGTGTCTCAGTGTCAAAAATAATAAGCAATTTTTTGGTTCCCATCAGAGCAACAAATGTCAAGGTGGAAGGGAGGTAGGGAGACAGAAACATGTCAGATTAAACTGAACCAGGCTTCTCTTGTCAGCCTGTGACTAGTCTGTGGCGACTTTAAATTTCTCCTTTAGAAACCTGCTCATCATAACTGATGTTGGTTTTTCGGACAAAATTATTTCACCATATGGACATACATGTATAATATAGAACCTCCAGTGTGTGGAGGAAAACCCTCTACCCTTTATACAAATAAGTCATATTAATTAACTCTAAAAAATATATATATATATATATATCTCCCTCCAATACATTAAACGATCCACACTTTGCAGCACAGCACAGCTCCGGAAAGCTAATTGGAAGGATTCACCAAATATTCTGCATATATATAAGATAACTTTAGGTTTGTCAAAAGAGTTGTTTTAGATGCTTTTAAATACAGGTAACAGATTTGTTGTGTTAGATAGATTTGATGTCCGGGTTCTTGTTTGCTTTGTGTATCATAAACTAAAGTCAAGAATTGTTTTCATATGGCCTCCTATTTATTAACTAGAAACACGCTTTACAAAGACAAGTGCTTGGGCAACGGCAATTATTACAACTGAAGAACAGAAATAGCCATATGTGTGTTAACTTAAAGTAGAACAATTTTCTGTTTGTAGCGCATCATGTGAAGATTAACTGAATAGTCATACAATCTACCATTTTACAGATTTTTTTTTCAACTTCTTTCTCTCTTGTAGGACTGGGATTATTTGTTGGGGTGTCATTATCACCGTCAGATGAATTCCCATTCAGTCCGTGGTCCAGTGGACTCCAGTGACTCCAACACAACTGTCACTCCAGATCAAGAAGGCACCTTCTCTGTATGTAACACTCTTGTAGTAGATCCATAAATACGGTAGTATGTAACTTCAGTATGTAACTTCTCCGTATTGCATCCTCCTCAAATGTTTCATTTGTCAACAACTATTATTCTGATTTAAATGATTTTTTCGTTTTAGAATCTTAGCTTTGTTGTCAGGATGGTTGCTATGCAAGTGCGAGATTTTTCACCTCAGGAAACAAACTTTGGTGAAGTTGGCTCGTTATTGGATATTGGCATATGTGCTTTTAATTGGAGACAAATACAATTTTCATTTAGTGTTTAGTATATAGCAACATCATTATCATACTTTGCTATAATGTTACTGTCAACTTACTGTTTTACCAGAAAACAATGTCTCCACATATAAATTTCAGTCATTCCCTGTGGGCCATGTTAGTGAATGTCTGCAAGTTACATGTATAAAATTCTTTAAAAGCCTTGAATCGAGCTTGAATAAAACCTGTGTAAACCCTGCACTCCTTGTCTTTTACCTTTCTAGGAATCGCCTCCTCCCGCCTGTTCATCTCTGAAATTGGACAGTTCGGCTCCTCTCTTCCCACACATCCCTGCTCTTTTCTATGTTCTCCATCTGCTTTATCAGGAGCTGCAGCTGGATGAGCTGCAGAGGGGGAGAGCCTCATCTCTGATCTGTTTGCTGCAGCAGCTGGCCAGGTAACCAGGGCAAGTGAAGTCATGCACACACAGAACTGATTGACCATGAAATAACAGAAAGTAAGTTGCTTGTTTATTATAGAAACACAGAAGATATGAATGTGTTTTTGGCAGAACAAACATCTGGTCCACTTTTCTACCTTAATGATCAGAAGACATCTCATTTTCAATAAAAGCTTGTGTATAATCAAGGTTTTTGTTTATAGCGAAATAAACTTCAACATGGTGTCAAGTGACCACTGTGATTGGTGACAATGACAATTACAGAAAATGGTTGAGTGGGAGAGTGAAGTGCTCTCCAGAGTAATTGGCCTGTGTTGGTTTTATGTGGGCTGTAGTGAAGTATGCTGCATTAGACATTGTTAGGAGTGTCTACATTTTCATTTATTTATTTTTTTACTGATTTAATTGATTTTTCAATTTTTTTCTAGAGCAGGGTTTTAAGATAAATTATATCAATATATTGTATATCTATACTTGCATATAGCAACAAAAAATAATTGAATTGAACCTGTTATAGTTTGATTAAGTCTACTTGGATTGTAAAAGGTATACAATGTTGCATCAAATATCTTCTTTCTTTTGAGAAGATCTTTTAAAGATCCTGGATAACCATCTGCTTCTAACAGTTTATTAGTATAGAAATCAAACACACACACACACACACATTTTTGGGCATGTATAGGGATTAAAAACTATTAATTATCTGATAAGCAGAATGGTAAGGATTCACAGCTGTTAATTTGGTATGTGTTTAATTATTTAAACACGGTTTAAATGCCACAGGGACACAATTTGGAACCATTTTTGACTTGACTGTAGTAAAATGAAGAAACCCTCCTATACTGTAGATATTTCAATATGTTTCATATTACAAAGAATCTGTATTTTCTTTCCTGCAGCCCTGACCTGCCTTTGTCAGATGTTTTTACAATTATCTTTTCTTTGTAGAGACCTACAGTTGGAGGAGTATGTGGATCTGTACTGGAGAGACTACCCTTCATTAATTATTGGCTTCACTGAGAGCTGCCTCATAGACCAGAGTAAGACCCATTTAATGCTTTAATAATGATATCAACCTAGGAAACAGTCTAGACATGCTGTAGTGGTGTAGACAGGGTTGGATGGACTGCTGCTGATAAAGGCAGCTGTACAGGGTGTCATGCTCTTTTGTATTTTGGAGATTGCTGTATAGCTTTCGGACAAAATAACACTATTATAATATATCTTATATAGTAGCCCCGTAGAATCTTTGAAGCTCGTCATTTGTCACTTTAGGCTTATTTGGTTGAATGAGTGTTCATAGTGTTCCTATTACTTTGGTCACCTCTGTAGGTAATGGTATTCAGCTCTGCGTAGACTGCTTGTAATGCAATTTTTCTGGTAGATAAAAGAACATAAGGATAGCGTGGAAAAGAAGCAAATAGTTACTGTAACTGCCCAGATGTAGAGTACGACTATCACGAAAATAAGTTAAATTTAACATCTCTGATGGTGAAATCTCAATATAAAGGGCCACATCATTATGTAGTGTTATTTATTGCAGGGTTGTTTTCTTTGACTTTTACAATTCATTGTCTTATTTATTCGCTTCTATTTTCCTTCTTGGTTTCTCCTATTTGTCCCTCCTCAGCTCTGATTGATCAGATGCAGCGTCCATCCTTTCTGCAGCCACAGCCTCCTTGTGTGTTCAGCTGGCTCAGTAGCTGTCTGAGAGGGGAGGAGATCCCTCCTTTTCCCTACCTGCCCAGCATCTGTTGGAGGACCAGGCTGCTTGTTCTGGTGTGACAAAAGATCCCTTTTTTTTACAGAAAGAAGTACTCAAGTGTTTCTTCTTGTTTGATTTAAACCCTGATGACACAGGTATTCATGCTATAGTGAAGGGCTACCATTTCCATCCTTGAAATGTGCGTTGTGCTTCCTGTGATAAAAACCAAGGAATATGGAAAATCAAGAATGCATTGAGCGACGGGACAGATTTGCAAAAAATCATGACAAACCTTCTCTGAGGCTGATGATTTTAATAAGTTAGTGTTGTGAAACCAAGGGAAACCGTGACGGTAGCAAGTTCAGCTTTTGCTGAGACACAGTAAGATAATGATAATCTATTTTCGCAGCATGTCTGTGATTCTTTTTCTGAACATAAAGAGGAATTACCCTATGGTATGGAAATTTTAAGCTCTGGTTCAAGGTTAATAGATTTAGCAGATGTCTAGAAATGACTCCAATATCAACAAAGAAACTAATAGATGCACAATTACAGAATTGGGGTAATAGGCAGCTCTTTGATATAGAACATAAAATAAAGTGTAGCTCACACTGTAAAGTTTTATTGAGACTGCTGCTGATTCGGACACCGTAAGCATTTGATGTGTGTGTGTGTGTATATATATATATATATATATATATATATATATATATATATATATATATCTCAGTCACACACAGTCGGCTCACTGTTGTTGTTTTTTTTTTTTTTTTTTTTTTTTAATTGTTTTTAATTTAATTTTTTTTTTTTTTTTACTACTTTTTTAAATGCTGCTGTAGCACTGTGAATTTCCCCACTGTGGGACAATAAAGGAGCTATCTAATTTAATCTAATATAAATATATATATATATATATATATATATATATATATATACACACACACACACACCCACAATACATACATACACACCCACAAACAGTAGATGGCTTGTAGATGGTGTTTGTAGGTTCAGCTGGCTCTGCAGGTGTGGAGCTGATTAATAATGAATGAAGTGTGCTTGTTTTGCATCAGTTCCACTGTGAAGGAGGTGAAACGGACTAAAAAGATACAGACAACCCCTAATGCTGGGCTGCAATTTGTGTGTGTCACACTAACCTCACATACTAGCTCTAGTCTTTTTTTTTCGCTCTTAGTTTCTCTTAATATGTTGTGATCAATTCACATGTTCAGTTGTTTTATTAAACCCCCTTTCCATAAAGCCAACGTTTTACTGTAGAGATCAGCTATATAAATGTGATTCTGTTCCTGGCTCACACTTGGAGTTTGAGAAGTCAACTGTGGTTACATATGATTTTGAATTACTTTCTTACATGTTCTATAGAAAAATATGTAGAAATGTTGTGATTTCTTGTATTTATGTTTGTCTTTGTTTCTGTTATACTTTCTTCCTTAGAGTTATGCTCTCTACATCATTGGCGATAAGAACGCCACGTCGACAGATGTATCAAAGTACCTGGTCAAGCTCTCTGCAGGTATGTGTGTACATGTCTGTGTGTTTCTCTGATTGTGTGCATGTGACCATTTATTGACATCCATCCCTTATTACCTGTCAGTCCTGGGGTTCCCTGCTTCAGGTCTCAGAGACAAAGAAAGAAAAGCAAGTATTGCTTTTGCCTGTTAGCTGATTTACTCTTTTTGTTTTTGCTTCAACGAAAAAAAAAGAACAATGTCATGCTGAGGTGACAACAGTTGATGCAGGTATTTGACAAGCCCCTCTTTCCACTGTCACAGAATTGGACAACGACATTGTGGGTGGTGTGAGAGCTTCCAGCTCTATTGGCAGTTTTCAGTGGCAAAAATGAAAAACTGTCATCTGACATTAATGCAGCCCTTCTCTCATCAGGAACAAAATGTCATGTTCACACAATTTCAGTGCCCATTCCTTTAATTAGCATAGGCTTGAAAAATAATGGAATAATACACAATGTTTCCTTCAAGAGGTTTGATCTCTGTTATGCTTTCCTTTCTCAGGTCAAAGGTCTTATGTCAGTGAGCCACACTACAGAAGGTAATTCAGCTCTAAGCAGCGAGATTTTTTCATTTTAATTGTTTTGAGGAGCTTCAAAAGAAGATTAGAAGATTTTTATGTATAATAGATATTATTGAAAATGAATGGCATTTTCTTTATTGGGGTCTTAAATTGCCCAATATACACAATTTTCTTTTTAAAACGAATGCAACATTTAGGAAATAGAAAATGTCTTTAATCAACTATTAATTAACTATTATTACTATAAGCTATAACTATGATTGCTACAATGTGAATTAAAAAGCTAATGTTTCTTTCTGCTTTCTGTCATTATGTTTCTTTTATTATGTTCTGCTATTCCATATTTATATATAAATATATAATATATTTTTTTTATTGAAGGCAGAGCAATGTTAAGGTTTCCGGTGAGAATCTGGCTGAGCAGCTGGTGGTCTGGCTTACCTCAGAAGGTAAGACAAACTTTCTTTAGAAATAATGTTGTAAAAAATGTATTTTTTTTTAGCATTTATTGTAATACATATTAAAAAAATAACAGAATTGACTGCATGTACTTTTATCCAACATGAAACTTTGATGAGAAAACTACCCAAAATGTTTTTTTACATATGGCATATTCCATGAGAGGTGTAAACAATTAACACAGAGAAACAGGAATAAAACTGAGAAAATGTGTTATGTCATGTGTTTTTTTTTTTAGAGGAAGGCCTTTGAATATGACTTGTGATATCACAAAAAAGTGTGAAAACTAGCCCTGATCCAATATTCAATTTACACAAGTATTCAATTTACACAAATGCAATTTGAAAAAAAGAGGAAAAAACTTTATAGTGAATAGGGAGACATCTTGGGTCTAGCAGTTAACCGTAAAATATCAAACACACGTTATTATTATTATTACAAGTACTGTATTTAATATTTATATAAAAACATGTTTGGAAGGGATCTTTTACATTACACAATTTAAACATTGACAATACATCAAGACTAAATAGAACATATTTTTTTGCCCATTACACTGAGTTTGGTCTCAAATATGAAATTCATTGTGTCTTCTCTGCCTCCAAATGAGGATGTAGGTCTGTGTTTGACAAGGGAAAATTCACCCATCCCCCACATGTTTAGGTTTCACCCTGAAGGACTTGGATTCTGTCCCTTTTGGTGTCGCTCTGCCCATCAGAGAAGCCATCTACCGCTGCAGAGAACAGCCGTGCTCCGATTGGTCAGAAGAGGTCTGTCTGCTGATTGGACGACAGGACCTGACTAAACAAGCCCACAAAATGACCCTTGCCAAGAGTAAAGCCGTGAGTATATAATTTGTCAACATGTAGAGCCTTATTTGGATGGCACCCAGGACTCCTTTAACTTATGTTATAAAATCTTCAAAACTTGAGTTGACAAAATTTGGAACTACAAATGATCAATTATGAATTTAACAAAATCCTCAAATATCTGTGAGCATATTCCAATGCAAAACTGGATTTACAAGTCCAGATCAAACTTAAACTGCTTTCTGCCATCACTATGTACATACAAGTCACAGAGGATTCCATGTTCAAGGAAAACTGTAGGTGTGCCGATGACCTTTCATCATAATTTGTAGCAGTCTTTTTTTCCTGCATATAGTGGACATCCTTTTTGGGAACAAATTCTAAACCAGTAGTTGAATTGGTCCAACTACTATTGTCGCTGTATGGGATTGTCTGACTTGTGTGTGTGTGCGCCTCGCCAGTCTGTAGGCACAGGTCTGTCATTGGAGCCTCCTGCGAATACAGAAGCAGATGAAGAGGAGGATGGGATGTCTGACATAATACAAGAGGTACTAGAGTCACTCACTCCAAAAATGATCTTTATTTTAATCTTAAGTAGAGAGCTGGTTGTTGATATTTGGATGTTGAATCATAAATGGACTGCAAATGATATATTAATTGCATTTGTATAGCAGCGAAACAAGTGTGTGTTCACCCTTTCACACACATTCACAAACTGATGGCAGTGGCTAACATACAATGTGCCACCTGCACTTCAGGAAAGCTCGCTATTCACACACATTCACACACCACATGATGCAGCCATCAGGGGCATTTCAGGATGAAAGGAATTTTTTTTTTTTTTTTTTTTTCAGTTGGGCCCATAATTCTACATCACAATGTTATGTTCTACTCACCCAAGGTGTTTCACATTTTGATTTTCACATTTGGAGATCTGCCGAAGATTTCTGGTTTTGAAGATATGAAACGGCTTCCTATGGGCTATTATATTGATTATGGTACAGTAGCACTAATAACATCTCGGTTGTTCAGGTTTTAGATTTTTTATTTATTTAAAAAAAATGCAGTCTGCGTGTGAGGTCACAAACTGTTTTATGACAGCCCACAGACCAGCCCTCCATTGATTGTGCTAGTTACCTTAGTTTGCACAATACCCTCGCACAAAATCCTTCTTCCATTTCGAGAGATAACCTAATGTGATGTGAGCGATCTTCCTTGCAAAGCTAGCAGCTAAGCCGGCGGGCAGGCAGGACTAATGAATGACAGTCACGCTAGTGACGTCACACCCAGTCCGCCTTTACTAAAATTAATAAAAAAAAAAATAAAACCTGAACAACCCCTATGTTTTGAAACACAACACACACGGAAAAGTTATTAGTGCTACTGTACCATAGTCAATATATTAGAAACCTTGTATGTTTTGGTCTGCATCAATTTTCCCATAGGAAGCTGTTTCATGATATCTTCAGACCAGATCTCCAAATGTGAAACATGAAATGTGAAACACCCTGGGTGAGTCGAACATAACATTGTGATGTAGTATTAAGGGCCCAATTGGGGGAAAAAAAACAGCAACCGTACCACACATCAGGGGACAACTGCTCTACCTCTCAGCCACAGATGCTTATTACAAATACTGTGAACTTCTGAAGGTAACAAAAATATGTTCGCAGGAATTACTAGGAGAAAATTGAATATTCATGTCTTCTCTTTCATCTGCAGGTTACAGGACTAATCTGGAGTCAGGATCTAAGGGTCCAGGAGGTCAGGAGGCTCCTGCAGAGCTCCAGGCCAGTCCGGGTTAGTGTTGTTCAACTTCCGGAGGTTTCTGACCATGAATACATTGAGGAGAAAGAGAACAAGTGAGTATGTGAATGTGTGAATAGTATAAAGAATGTCAGACATATTCACTATTTTTTTGTCCTCTGGAACCTTTATTCTTCTTAATGCTTTTCAAATCAGTCCGTCTTTTTCAAACATTTTCATTGCTCCATCTTTTAGATATGTTCATCTTTTATTTTGTCTCATGCTTGTCTGTGGTACGTTAAGCAATTGTTGAGATTCTGGCTGTAAATTCTATTGGACTAATAGCTCTAGTCAATTATTTGTTTTTTGTGTTTTCATTCATTTTAACTCCCTGTTTTTTTTATGCCTGTCCTTGTATTTTTTCCTCCAGGCTGCTGCAGTTGTGTCAAAGGACAATGTCTCTCCCAGTTGGCAGAGGCCTCTTTACTCTCTTCTCTTATCATCCTGTACCGACTGAACCTTTACCTGTCCCAAAACTCAACCTGACGGGTAATGCGCTACTGAAATACTTTCTCATTCAATTTATGAATTTTAAAAACTGAAAATAAAAGTCTTAAACTATAGTGTTTTCTCTAGAAAAACTTTCCAGGGGATCTTCATGTACTGTTCTGTGTTATTATGTTTCTTTTATTATGTTCAGAGCTTTTTAAAATGTGTTCTTGCTTTCTACACAGACTGGATTTTTTTTTGTAATGTTCAGGTCTGGATGAGTATAGGAAATGTTATCTTCTTTATTCAGTATTTTAAGGAAAAGTTATTTGAAAAATCCGAGAAGTCTGTAAAAAAAAAATGGAACTGGGGATTTGAAGAGAACCATGGGTATTTATTTTCAGTTTTTTCATGTGTGTTTTGTATTTCTGCCGCAGGTCGTGGCCCTCCTAGAAACACCATGGTAGATTTGAACAGCGGGAACATTGATGTTCCTCCCAACATGACCAGCTGGCCCAGCTTCCATAATGGTGTAGCTGCTGGACTCAAAATAGCCCCTGCTTCACAGGTGGGTCTGAAACAACAGCTTTTAACACATTGACTGTACACCTAGTGATTAAATTGCCTCTGCAGGCTGCCATGCTGGATTTCAAATTAACTTGCTATCAGCCTTTTTTTCAGTCATTTGTGGTCAAGTGAGCATTTTTCTCTTGAAGAGTTTTGAAATGTCTTCACAGAAACTCCTGTTCCAGTTCTTATGTTTACATTGTAAACGTTCTTACTCTTCTGCAATACAAAAATTCTATATAAAATTCTAAATAACATTAACTTTCTTTTTGATGATGTTAAGGTGGACTCTGCCTGGATAGCCTACAACAAACCAAAGAGTCCGGAGCTGGCCAATGAGTATGCAGGCTTCCTCATGGCCCTGGGCCTGAATGGTCACCTCACCAAGCTGGCCACACTTAACATACATGACTACCTCACCAAGGTACACACAAACACATGCACACAGAAGTGTACATGTGCAGGAAGTACAACAATGTTTATTTCCATTCTGAGTTTCACAAAATACATTTTAATTACCACACTGTCATCATATATGGACACACATTTTGGTTTTGATGATTACTTTTCTACTTTAGGGCTCAGTTTAGAGTATGAAAAATTACTTTATTTCACTACAACACACACACACACACGGTTAATTTCCATTTATTTATAGGTACAACCATCTCAGTTCATTTTCTTGCATGCACACATGTGTACATTTTGTACACACTCTAAGTGAAACCCTGCCCTATACTGCCCTTTGAGAACTTAAGCATAAGACAAGTCCTTCCCACTTACAGGTGAAAAACACAACAGGATGCTGCAAGCTAAATTTTGAGTCTGAGTGTAAAGTCAATGTGATATATGATATGATTAAAGATCAAGAGAAACCAACTGCGTAAAATCCTTGCACCTGCAGATCCATTCCCATTTTGAATCTTGCAGAATTTGAATAAGTTTATTAAATCAAATATCAAATAGGTTTTCATGTTCATGTTCTTTGGTTTGGATTGTTTTGTGCAGTTAATCCTAAAGATTATTTTATGCATTTGTAATTAAAATAATCTTAGCTGAATTTCACTTGGGAAATCACATTGGGAGCTTACTGTCGTTTTGTAACTCTTAAAAAATTAATTTTGAACTAAATTCTACCACAAGATGCTTTTTACGTGTAGCTGAATAATGCTTTACAATTACCAGACAGGTCGTTAAGAATTCCTCATATTTGCATCAAATACATTTAATGCATAGAAAATAATTGTTGGACACAGACATTGACAGCTCAGAATAACCCACAGTATTTAACTGAATTAAATGAACGTAGTTGACAGGGGCCTGTAGCTGGTGGTATTTTTGTTGGTTTCTATTCTCTGTACGAGAAAAATAATGCTGACATACTTTGGATCAGTTCATTAGAATTATGTGAGGAGATTGTGGTTTGGTTTGTATGTGAGGCAATGGCAATCGCAGGTTTTCACAGGAGTTCACCCCCCAAAAAATAATGGTGATTTATTCAGTGAAGCTTAATTAATAATATAACAGTGAATTCACCAAAATAATGGCTGTGATTGAAGAAAAGGTGTTTCAGTTTTACTGAAGAGCAATAATGTCAAATATTTCATCAAAATGTGAATTGTAAAATAGATGACCTGTTGGTGAACTTGTGGGTGGAACACAGAGATCCACAGGGGTCTAATGAAAGCACTCAGCCTTGGTGTCATGACGTGGAAGCTGATTGGACTCCTCAGAGACACAGTTAGAACAGATTACATCCGGAGTCATTTGTTCTGCATAATCCACAGAGACTCACGTCACACTTTATAGACTGATGTAATCATAGCAGATTTTTTTATTCAGATTTTAGATTTCTTTAAAACTGACCATTCTTTGAGAGAATTCCTTTGATTGTCAAAAAAGAAATCCCTTAAGATATAAACCAAAAAAAAAGAAAAATAAATGTGCAATTTCCCTTCTCTTTGCCTCTGTTGTTCTGTCAGGGCCACGAGATGACCAGTATTGGGCTCCTACTGGGTGTGTCTTCAGCCAAACTGGGCACCATGGATATGTCAATCACCCGCCTGCTAAGTATTCACATCCCTGCCCTGCTCCCACCAACCTCCACTGAGCTGGATGTACCACACAATGTTCAGGTAAGCGGGAGTTTGCATACCTGAAATAAAGGGATGTAATGATTCTTTTTAACAAAGATTTGATTCACGATTCATTGGTGCCGATTTAATTCAAGGGCAATACTGTTTTTTAGTGTTTATTGTTTATTTTGACTAATTACGTTTTTGTCCCACTGTATATGATGTCTGTAGGGTGCAGCAACGATCAATTTAGAGAATCACAGGAATTTAACTTAAGACATCGATGTAGCAGATGAATCATTACACCTCAACTAAAAATGCTCCATTGCATTTAAAACATCTGTTCATCTGTTTGTTGTTTTTCATAAATGTATCCTACAAAAGTTTACCAGAAAATGGAAATGTTTCTTTCTCATTTGTTTGGTTGTGCAGGTTGCTGCAGTCATTGGCATCGGGCTGGTCTACCAGGGAACAGGACACAGACATAACGCTGAAGTCTTGCTGTCTGAAATAGGTGTGTCTTTGCAAGAGCAGACTGATGACAGAGACACATACTTTAACAATCCAAGACCTGGATTAAGTATAAGTGTTTCAGATGTGATAATGATTTAAAATCCTTTCATGTCTGAACAACAGACGGAGTCAGCTGCACAGACGTAGTTCACAAGTCTGAACTGAATGTCAACAAATGAATGTGAAGGCTGCAGTAGCAACACAAATTCCAATACGCACCCACACATATTAAATTAAAAAAACCTTATTCCATCCTCTTTAATTCACTTTAATAATCCAATAACACTGTAAGTTAGTAAAGTTTTTGTTTAGTTTAGCTTAAAATCATTTAAGCTAAACTAAATCAAAATCATCTTGCATCAGATCTGAAAGAAATTTGGCTTCCAGCTGTGGCGCAGGGCAAAAGAGGTAAGGAAAGACCCAAAGCAAAATTATTCAAGCCACAGTAATAATCAGATCAGCATTTTTTTTCTTTAATTTTGATTTACATTCATTCCAACCACATGCATTAATTTATCACTTGAAAATCACTCCTGCAAGCATATTGTGATTCCCAATTTTGTGTCTTTAAAACATATTTATAAATTATTTGAAAATAAAACTGCTTTTCTGACAAAAAAATCATTCACAATGATTGCATAGAATAATGTTTATACAAAAATACTGTAAATATCTAACAAAATATGTATGCAAGTTACAGTTTCAACAGTTTATACCTTCCCCAAGCATGGAAAGTATTAGTGTCTCTAGTGTAGTGTGCAAAAAAACCAGCTATGCGGGGGCAGAATATCACCACCAGGTGGCCTCAAACAATGGCACGATTTACTGCAATTTTGCCATTCAAATCAATCCAGAAATCAAGATTTCTTCTGGACCATTTCCAAAATGTAATTATCTGGTAATGGTACCAATCACAACATTTGCTAAAAAATTGACAACAATCCAGCCAAAGGTTTTTCCGGTATTTTGCGGACAAAAATAGACAGACAAATGATGTTGAAAACATAACCTCCTAGCAGAAGTAAATATCCAGAAAAACTTTTCAAACCTGATTTAAGAGATTGTCACATGAGGATTGTGGTCTGTGGAACATGATCAAATAAGTTCTGACTATATCTACAGTCATGGATTGTGTAGTTTAGTATCAAACAAGAAGATGATTTTTTTTTCTGGTTTTGTCTGTGTGTGTCTTTCAGGTCGACCTCCTGGTCCAGAGATGGAGTATTGTACAGACAGAGAATCCTATTCACTGGCTGCTGGACTCGCTCTGGGGATGGTCTGTTTAGGGGTAAGTCCCATGCATAAACACTCTCCAAAGAAGTATTTGTAGAAACATTCTAAGGTTATTTTAACCTGCTGGGTGGTTCAGGTTGTTGAGGTTCATATCTGTAACTATCAGCAGCATAATTGTATATTGTGGGAATACTGTCTCCCTCTTGGACCTCTCTTCCATATTAAACCTGATGTTCATGATTAATGTTTTAAAGGAGTAATTATTTTTGCTGTCTGGCGTTTTTTCTGTCTTGTTTTCTCAAAATCTAAATTACATTCATTTCCTGTTATTCTTTCAAACTGAATATATTTCACCTTCGTCATCTCTGTTCCATCTCTTTTGACTTCCCTCCCCCTCCAACTCACACCTTTAATTCATTTCCTTCCACCTACTCATCGTCCTTTCCTCTTCCTGTTCATTATTTTCTCTATTCCTATACTGTGGCATATTCCCATTCTTCTCCTCAACCCTTTTTTGTCATCATCTGCTCTCCCGTCCTCTGCTTGCAGCATGGCAGCAACCTGATTGGGATGACTGATTTAAATGTTCCCGAGCAGTTATATCAATACATGGTGGGAGGTCACCGCAGAGCTCAGGCTGGAGCCAACAGAGAGAGACACAAGTCCCCGAGCTACCAAATCAAGGTAGATGTCATGTAAATGTATTAAATGTTGTTGCAATATAATTTTATTTTACTGCAATAACTATTTCACTTAATGAAGATTCCAAACTCTTCCATGTTTCTTGAAGTCAAGCGGATTATTCAGAACAATATAATAACAGTGTGATAACCTGCCTAACACTTGTCTATATAGTTGTTATATCACTTTATAGAAGGCCTTTCACTTTCTACCTATTGAACCTTTATACTATTTTCACGACTAGTTACTTACTTGCCAACAATTGAGCTCTAACACAATCACTATCAATGTTTTTTTGTTTTTTTTAACAGGAGGGAGACACCATAAATGTGGATGTAACGTGTCCTGGGGCCACACTGGCCCTCGCCATGATCTACCTCAAGACCAACAACAGGTGAGAAAAGATTACAGCTTATTGGTTACCCCATTTTGTCCAAGCACGGAATAATTACTACTATAATAAACAGTAATAATAATAACAAACCAACAACACAGCTGTGCAGTCTAGCCTAGTGTAGAGTTTTACAATATTGCATGTGTGGTATATATTGCCGCCTTTTCACCCATCTCTCGTCCATGTGCACACCGAGCAGAGTGTCCTAACCTGCCTGATGGAAAATCTCACCACCCTGCTTTTACATTGCACAGCAGAAGTCATCATCTTAGCATTCTATTATTGGTCAAGAGGTTCCTGTCTGCTTCATGGCTAATGTCATGCCATCTGTCTCATGCTGAGAGGGTGTTGAAGATGGGTGTTGATACGTTGTTTCTTTCTGATTCTGCCTGTGAGGTCAATTGCTGACTGGCTGAAGCCCCCTGACACTTGGTTCCTGCTGGATTTTATCAAGCCAGAGTTTCTTCTGCTGAGGGTTAGTGTAACTCTTGCTGTGTCTGGGCTCATTTTGCCACCTTCTTTTTTGTCACTATTAACCGTTCCCTCTCTCCTTGCCTCCTCGCCCCTGAAGACTCTAGCAAGGTGTATTATCATGTGGGATGAGATCCTCCCTAATACAGAGTGGGTCAAAAGTAACATACCTCAGGTGACAAAATGCACACACACAACTCTAGAGTTTAAAATTTGTAGCACCTTATTATTTATAATTACTCTTAATTACAATTCATTTGGGCGAGTGTTTCTCATAAAACCTGGTATTTGTTTTGTATCCAGATCATGAGGGGGACTTTTGACCCCTCGGAAGACATCAACATGGAGACAATGGCGTATGTATTTCGTTTTTTTCCAGAAACGGAGGATTCAACCATTATCTTACCTTTTAATTTTTACATAACCTATGGTTCCTCAATGTTACCAGTTTTGTGTTGACTAATGACTGGTCATGTGCTTTATTCCTCTCAGCCAAGCTCAGGATTACATTACAGCCGGGGCCTGTCTGGCGTTGGGTTTGCGCTTTGCTGGCTCTGCCAATTCCGATGCCTTTGACTGCCTGTACGAATTTGCGCGGACTTTCATGAAGATCATGTCATTTTCCGGTACAGCAGCTGTGGTAAGTGTTTACATATGTGTATATGTTTAGATTTGTACTTAGACCTACTGTTAGATCACAATACAAGATTTCCCCCCAAATCTTTCCTCACATTCTTCTACTTAACACAGATAATTATTTCGTTAATTTTCTATTTCTGTCTGTCTGCTGTATGTTTTCAACATGTGTGCTGGTTCCCAAAGCAGACGGGCTATTACAACCTGCAAACCGGTCTGTCAATGATTCTGCTGGCCATGTCCATGGTGATGTCTGGCACTGGGCATCTGAAGGTCCTACAGCTCTGTCGCTTTTTTCACAAACGAACCGGTGGTGAGATGAACTATGGATTCCACATGGCTCATCACATGGCCCTGGGCCTGCTCTTCCTGGGGGGAGGCAGGTGAGACACACAGCGCGCTGTATAGTCGACGCTCTCAACACTTTGTGACACAGTTATGACCACAGTTCCATCCTAGCACCATCCTGTAAACAGTCATTAATAGAATTTGATGTACGCAGCAGTCTTGTAACATCCCTCAAAACCCACATGCCAACAAGTTAGTGGATTTATCTGCTACTTTATTCCTAATACAGGCTACTGTGGCTATAGTCAACATCAAAACAACAAACTTTGTAAAAAAAAGTTCACGAGTGCTGTAGTCTCATTCTGAGAAGACTCATTTGCTACTACACGCTTGCTGCAGCATCTCCAAAACGTGTTCACAAGACCCTCAGGAAATCACAGTACTATCGTAGAACCGAACCGAATCAGTGCCTAAACTTATTTATAAACATGCATAACAGTGGCATATGCCCAGGTTGTTACTGTAGACCCCCCCCCCCCCCCCCCCACACACACACACACACACACACACACACTCAAGTTCAATCGAGGACATACCTCCTCCGTCACAACCCTCCCTGACTCCCTCATCTAACCCAAACTGCATTTTTCTAAATTGTGCTCTAGGAGACAGGCTGTAACATTGTGCAACTGCCTATTAAAGTAATACTTTACATACCAACTGTTTCTAGTGTAGTATTGTTGCCTACCCAACATGTTATGCACAGACAAGTGAAGAACTCAAGCAAAAACTGAATGATCGATTCATTGAACCATTTGAAAATGCTGTGAATTAGTGTTTATGTGGCTACGGATGTCACAAAGTCTTTCCAGCAACATGTTAACTGGTGCATGAATCTATAGAAAATAAGATAGGACGACACAGATTATTATATACTACATAAAACCTGTTGTATGGCACCTGGATTACTTTATGGCAGAAAAACTCCAGTTGCTCGCACACATGCAAAACATACCTGCCACATTTAGGACTGCTGTTTCTGGAAAGGCCCAGGTACACCATGTACACACATGTGGCATGTGGGCTAACCACACAAACACACACAAATCTGTTTTGAGTGCCGTCTCGTGCATAATGAATGGCATATTGCACTTATGCACACTCACACATACAAAAACACACCCAAACCAGGTTTCCTTCAACCACTGACCTCTAACTTGTGTATTTTGAAGAGAAAGAAAGGCTCCCACTCTCTCATTATGTGTTACAAATGTAGCTGTAATCAGATGAACCTTTGTGGTATATTCTTTTTTTGATGGACCTGCAGAGTGTGTGTGTGTGTGTGTGTGTGTGTGTGTGTGTGTGTGTGTGTGTGTGTGTGTGTGTGTGTGTGTGTGTGTGTGTGTGTGTGTGTGTGTGTGTGTGTGTGTGTGTGTGTGTGTGTGTGTGTGTGTGTGTGTGTGTGTGTGTGACAGGGTTAAGTGTTATGCTGGAGGGCAGGTTCACCCCATGTCATTGTTGAATTTCCTCTAATTCTCTCTCTCTCTGCACTCATCATATATTTCTTCTCTCACCAAGATTAGATTAAATTCTCAACATGTATTATTGTTATCCCTACATGGGTGTCATTCATTTTATTTTATTAATTTCCCTATTTCAATTATTCCTCTACTGCTCATCTTTCTGTATTTTCTGTTTATTTCCCTCCTTCTCGCTTTCTGTTTGCTCATTTAGTTTCTCTTCCCATTTATTTATTTTTTTTGCAGGAAATCGAAGTGAAAGTGAAGTATTTCCCTCCTAAAGTCACAAGTTCAGGCTTTTGATACTTACAGCCCACTCCTTTTTCACTTTTTTTAAGCTCATATCAACACCTGCGTGGAACCTTCCTTTTTGGAGTTGGATGTTCACTTCATGTTCACAAGTATTTCCTCTGCCCTGATTTTCTCCCACCCCAAACACAAGCAGGTTTTCTAAATACAACAGTTCCCCAAGATACAGACATCGGGCTTATGAACATTTGTAGATAAGAACAACCATTGACTGATATCTATGAATGTTCATGAAATGCCATTTTGTGTTGGCAAGTTCCTGTTTTGAACGGCATGCCGCATCTGACTAGTTCCTCTTTCTGCCGCAGCTTATTCTGAGCAGCACCACTCCATACATAAACTCCAACACTCATCTCCTTCATCTTGCGCATGTCTCTGTAAGCATCGGGCGTATTGACTTTGTACTGTTAGAAACATCATCATCATTCCTTACAAGTTAACCTTATTTATCATGGCTGAGCAAAGAGACTGAGCAAGAGCAAAGGCTAGCACTATTGAAATTTAATATATAATGACATATAAGCAATTCAGCTTAGGAACAGATGAGGGAATGCTAAATGAAGATTTTGTAGCCAGGTGTGTGCTCCTTGCTGCACAGGGAGAAAACAGTATAGGCTGCACAATTTCCCCTGACGCAAAGAGGTCCACCATAGACCGACTGTAACGCATCCATATCTGTTCGACAACCTCTAGGTGCAGCACCCACTCCTCGTATGCTAGAGCGCCTCTGGACAGTAGGCCTGTTCAGGGCCCCCGGACATGGGTTGCTCTCAGAGAGAGGAGAAGCTCGCTGCTTCTCTGAATCAGTTGATGCTCCAGCATATGCAAATGACGGGAACAAAACCCCTCTTGACAGTTAATATACGACAGTGTCATTGTATGTCTGTCTAGTTGGGAGAACGTTTTTCAGGGAGAGAAACACCACTGAAAGCTCAGAAATTTATGTGAGGTGCGGAGACAAACGTCCTCTCACAATCCAGCCCTTGTTTATTCGCCCCAGCCATACACTCATGTCTGTAGTGACCACTTTTCTGGATAGAATGGAGCCCATGGGGCTCTCCAAGTCAAAAGAGACAGGGCTCGGCAGTAACGCAGTGCTTCGATGCCCTCCAATGTGACTAACACTCTCCAGGCAACATGTCGCACAGGGTCTGGCCTGAGTAAAGTCACACCAATACTGGTCCGAGCAATCAAAGGCACTGTCTGTATTGAACAGATCTACATAGCCAAAAAAATGCAAGGCACACTCTGAAGGATTGAAAGGGCTGTGAAAGACTCAGGGTCCAGAGATAATCCCAGAAAATGTATTCTCTGACCCGGAGACATGCTCTTTTTATTTAATTCATTGCTCAAAATCGTCACATAGTTCCGCCTGGTATGCTGTGAGCATGGAGAGGATGTTAAGTGCTCTGGCCAAAGTGCTGACTGAAACTGGTCAGATTTAGACTGCAGGGTGGGGTTCCTTGGGGGTTGCTCGAAAATGTATTCCTACAGCGAGGTGGTCGGGAGTCTCCGGTACCTCTGGTGTGAGGGGTTTTAGCCTCCCTTCCTTGCGACCTAGTTTGCAGGCGGCGAAGTGGGAGGCTAGAAAGCAGTTGAGATTAGCTGGATGCTAATGCGTGACCAAAAGCTATAACTATCATGGTGGATAACTGAGGGGAGGAAAAAAAAACACCAAAAACCGACCTGGTGTGATTGGAGAAGCATAAGTAGGGCTAGCTAGTGCCAAGTGACGAAACCTGAAAGATCCATCTACAGACAGTAAAGCTAGCCAGCTGAGATGCAAGATATGATATGAAAAGGTGTTTGAATGAGACTGTGTCGTCTGCAGCGGCGATTTATGGTAGGTGGAACTACGTGCTGTGGACGAATACGCTCACTAGCCAATCAGGATTGGCCTAATGAGAGATCGAAACAAATATTATGAAAGAGAACTGCACAAACTCTTAAGGTTTGAGAGTGACTCGACGGAGAGTGTAGGTGGTGAGAGGGACATTTGTTTACAATTACTGTAATGTAAGTTAGCATTCTTGAACATCATGAAAATTGTTCCTTCTTTGCTGTCAATATGTGGCTTTGTATGCTTGTTTGGACTGCAGAAAAGAAAATTTATCTTTCAAAATGTTTTTAGCAAATTCTTACTGGACACAATTTACTTTAAAACCACCACACTATATTAGAGAGCAAGTAACGTACAGTTGTTGTGTTAAAGGGTCACATCAATACTGATACTAGAAGTTTCAATCCTGTAATTTTCAAATCTTATATCTCTTCAATTATGAAAATCTAACTAGCTATATACCACCAGTGCAAAATATTGTTATGAAATCCAGAGGAAATTAATAGGGGGAAGCAAAAAATCACATTTTTCAGTAGAACCAGTATACAGAGTTGGCTGAAATATCTTTAATTTCATAAATGTATGGTCACAATTGTCAGTTTAAATTTGCTCAGTTAGTCATTGCAGAATAGAAGTGAATTTAAGTGCTATAGGGGGTGTGTCCTCTGTCTTTTGAATTGTAAACTTTGAGGGGGGGAAATTAGTGTGTTTGACATTCTTATTGTTAATGATACTCAAAGCAATCTTTATAATGAGGAGCAATGACTCTTTACCTCAGTTGACTGTTAAATAGGGGTCCCACATGTAGCCGTTCATGTATAAGCAGCCTTCACTGTCTGACCCAACATAATCATAATGGCCCCTTAATATGTGTGCACAATTACTGTAACCACCCACCATTATGGTTAAGGGGCTCTATTGTGGCCTGTGATGACGTTAAGAAGATTACAACACACACCTCGTTTTGCAAACTGAGAACAGAAAGCAGTAGTTATATTCTGGTGTATTGCCCTTTTCAGATCTGTGCCTGTCCCAAGCACATTCAACATACCCATTACTGTGTATATACATAGGCTATAATGGTGGGTGCCTTTTGATTCCTGACTGTTATAACAAGTGAGCAGTTTTAGTGCACACTGACTGCAGCTTGTGCCATATTGTGAGAGTAATCATATGTGTGTGCATGTGGGAGAGAATGTCTTCTTTTGTAGTGAGGTTTGATGTTGTCTCATGTTAGGTACACCTTGAGCACCTCCAACTCAGCCATTGCTGCTCTGCTGTGTGCCCTCTACCCTCACTTCCCTGCTCACAGCACTGACAATCGGTAAGACTAAAGTCACACTTACACACACTATGAAAACATGACCAGGGAACTATATGTATACTAAGCATGTTTTAGTCTTTCCTCCTGTAATAGCGAGGTTGTGGTAGTCAGAAGAGTCACAGACAGTTGAGACTAATGTACTAGTGGTAACAATTGTTCAGATATAAATTACATTTATATTATGTTTCTCCCTAAAAAAAACAGAATGACACACCCTATCTATTTATTTGGGATGCACCCAAATAAAAATATGTAATAAAAAACGTTTGGTCCAATACACATATCAAATGTGGTTGATGGTTTTGCACAGTTTTTTGTAATATTGCAATAAATAGCCTAGATGTTCTTGATAGATTTGTTGCAAACTGCATCATTGGATCACACGGCACTATTTGGTCTTGCTTTTAACTACTCCACTGAAGGCCAAATGTGGCCAATATATTAGGTTACTGAATATTTTACATACACTTAATGTAGAGAATTTGATCATTTAGATTACATTTTGCTCATTGTTTTCTTATAGATGAGTTAAATAAGCAAATAAACAAGCAAGTAAAGAAGTAATAGACTCATAATTTTTCACAACAGAGAGCAGTTTCTGTAATAAAAGAGAACAGCAACATGTTCTGTGCTGTATAAAAATCTGTGCAATGACGTAGCTCTTTCGCTGCAGCTACCACCTGCAGGCCCTGCGGCACCTGGCTGTGCTGGCTGCAGAGCCCCGCTTGCTGGTCCCTGTGGATGTGGACTCCCTGAAGCCTTGCTACGCCCTCTTAGAGGTCACCTACAAGGTGAGTTATTAAAGATCAATCAGGCAACCACTTGACCACTTTATATTTTTGAATATTCTGTAGTCAGAGGAGTTTAAATCCACTCATGGATCAGATTTTAGTTCAACAAAATCTAATCTTTTTTTTTTTTAATTTTGAGGTTGCTTTGAAACAAAATTTTTCTTTTTTTCTTTTTTTTTAAACATCACTAGACGCAGTCAGGAGTATAGGAGCATATTATTTGTCAATTGATTAGTGGTTATTCTAGGTTATTATAAGGTAAAAGATGAGTTTAAATAACTAATCTTTAATCTGTCATGGCTTAAAACAACTTTTTACTTGCATCAATTGTACTTCCTCCCCCGTGGTCTCTATCTTTGTCACACATACTGTACATGTAAAAGTGCCCATGGCACTTCCTCTTGACAAAGTTGCTTTACATGCAACACAAAAACAATTCATAATATTTATGCTTGACTGCATATGCCTGCTTATTTCAAAACCAATAATTTATTTTAAAAAAATTTTGATGCCCACAAACTGTCTGGATTATGCAATATTTGCCCAGTCTCTGCAAGATCCATACCACAGAACACACACTAAAGAAATGGAGGCCTCACAGATAAAATCGGAGCAGACAGACTAGATCAACCCTATTAAGGCTAAATATCTTAAATTCTGCTATATAAGTAAACCTGGTACGCTTTGAAGGGCAAAACTGTAACCTTTGCAAATCCAAAAACACCTATGAAATTAGTATAGTATAAAGCTAGTATAGTAATTCTGGTTCCTCCTTATTCAGCCAATCCTAGAGACAAGCCACTCGGGTGTACTCCACATTGGTTCAGACTTCCTGTGTTGCGTGACCTTACACAAGACGACATGGTGTCCATTCATTATGGTCACAATAACATGCTGTATGTTTGCTCTGTAACATTCATACACTGTTTTTTTTGCCCCGTTTGCATTATTAAAGCCACTTTTAAAAACCATCTGTTTAAAATAAAAAAAACTACTGCTAAATCTACATATAGCAATGAAAGTTATGTTCTTACGTGAGAACCGCTTTTGGTTTTTGTTCCATTTGTATTTGGCTATTTACTCCATTGTCTCTGGAGTGCCACAGTGCTTGCCATATTTGTACAGTGACAGACATTATTGCAACATTGTACATTTATCTTTACTGATGCTGTAAATAGCTCCTGAATTATAGGAGTAGTCTTTTCCTAAACTCATTTTGTAATACTTCTTACTGACCCTTAAGACAATTGTGGCTCTTTTGGTATTTGTCTTTGTATCATTCAATGAAAGGTTGGCCACAGTAGCTTCTGGAGTGCTAATGCAGAGTATAAACTTCATTGGGGCTACCACTGTATGAAAAATGTGAAACAATGACAATAGCTTACATGCAATACAATTCCAATAAATGGTAGATTTTTATAGAAGCAAGATGTCTGTATGAATATAAAGTGTTTAAAGCTGAGCCAAATATTTTTAACATTTTAAGCCAGGAATTGTATAGAAGGGTTTGAAATATCATGGTCATCACAACAAAAGGCAAAGGCAAAACACTGCACCTATCGCCTCCTCAGCTGACCAAACTGGCAGCATCTTGATGTGCGCCATTGGGGGTTGACATACGTCATGTCATCAGGACTGCCACTGTCTTCTTTCTCTAATGTGGGTAAACCTTCCTTTAAAAAAAAAAAAAAGGGCAATAATCTCATTTGCTCCCTGGATCGATGCTTTCAGGCTACTTTGATGGCTTCTTTGTCCATATGACACGTCCTGTGTGGGTCACTGCCCATTAACTGAAAGCATTACAGTGGATTTAAGGTTCCTGTATTTAGGTGTTTCCACAGATGAAGGTTGGTTTCACAGTTAAGGAGAAGAGATTGCTGTGTATAATTAAGACCACCTCAGACGGCACCCTTCATTTCAATTAATTTCACAGCAGAAAGCGTTGCTTGACACAATGAACATTAATCACTCTTTGCGTCACTTATGCTTCTAAGAGAGATTGCAAGTGGGTCAGTGACAAATCATGTTTGGCAAGATGAGAAAGTCAAAACTAAACAAAAAATTTTTCGGACACAAAATGTCAAATGGTGTAACTGAAAAACAATAATAAATTTTAAATATGTTATCAACCTAGAATATAAAACTAGTTGATAGCATATGTTTTAATTTTTAAGAGAGTTAAACTTTCTGGTACGAAGTTTTTTAGGGTTACATCTTTTTGGCATTGTCCTAAGCATTTATGTATTTTTTTTATATGAAATTGTTTATACATTTATTTATAATTCTATAAATTGTGTATATATAGTGTTACAAGTGATACAACCCACTTGGATGTCTTTAAGTGGCTGGAGGTGCAGGGGTGCAGTGTTTCTGATTGTGTTTCTGATACTTTTGAATGGCAGGCTGCATAAAAAATATAAGTGGTACAGTTTTGCTCCTTTTCCCTTATTCGTCAATTGAAATAGGATTTTTTTTAATTAATCCAGATATATCCAAATAGGTCCAAAACAGGAAAGTGGACAAGGTAAACAACCCATAGAATGTGAACAACCTGATCAGCAAGTGTGTATATATACATTTATATATAATACTTATAAATCATTGGGGCTGTAATCTTTTATCAGTATAGTAGATTATTGCCATATGTCAACACTTTTTATGACCTCTGTACAAGCACAGCCTGCCAACAACACAAGCCTGTAGAGACTGGGAATGTGGCGTTTAGTTCGTGCTAATTAGCAACAAAATGGCTCACTTCTCCACAATTTCCCAAACTTCAGTATGATTGTAGTGCTCAAGACAAAAATACACTGATTGTAGGTGAATGGACTGTTTGTGAACAACACCACTTTACCATGGACTCAAAATAGTGGACAAGAGCATGCTGACACATAGCTAATACCGTATATAAGCGCTCTCTAGTCCTCTCTGTAGATCTATCTATTCAAAACTGAAAAATGATTATCTGATTCAATCCCAGTCTACATCCAAACTTCTTAGATCATCTGGGACATGTCTTCCTCCTGTCCCCAGAGTCAGACTTATCCTGGAGAAGCAACGTTCTGTTTTAATGCTCTGCATATCCTAAACAAACTCCCTGAAAACTGCAGGTCTGCTGCAGCTCGCGGTTCTTTTTAAAAGATGGCTGACTTTCTATTTGCTTTTTTGCAGACTATTTTTATTTCTATTATATCAAACTTTTAAAATCATGTTTTTTAATAACAAATATTTTTTGTTTGCCTTGATGCCCTAAGTTTTGTTAGTCATTCTGAATTGCTTTGCTATTGAAATGCCATACGAACAAACTTGCCTTAAACTGTGAAAGTGTGAAAACATGCATTCATGTCCCTTTGTTGTTGTGTATGTTATAAGAACATCATTTCATCTCATTTCAGGAGACCAAGTGGTATGATGAGACAACGGTAGAAATGATGGCTCCCACAATGCTTCCTGAGCTGCACCTGCTCAACCGGGTAAAACCTGAGGAGCCAACTAAACAGACCAAATTTTATAATTATCCATTTCATCCTCTGAGCTGCACCAACATTGCACTTATTCATAGTTTTGTCAAATGGGATAAACCAGTAGAGAGATTTCAAAATGATCAGATTCAATAGATTTGTGTAGCAACCCCAATCCGGATCTTTTTTTTCTATTCATAATGTCAAAGCGTGATTTGTGCATTCTCACAAAGTGTGGGTAACAGTTGCAAATTCTGCATGATGTTGAATCAGCACCGTGCTGCACTGCGCAAGTTCAAAATATTTTTTCATGCAGGTATTTGAAATTTAGATTTTTGCTGCCATTGTCCTGGTATGGTGTTACAGGCTTTTAGGCAGATCATATTTCTGCTGAGGTCTCCATGTAGTCTGAGATAGTTGTCGATCCAGTGGTGTGTATTTTTTTTTTTTAACTGCTCAATGAAAAGCTCTTGTTTATCCAAATCTTCACAGCTTTTGGACTTTGTAGTTCAGTGGAAGCTGGAAACTACCACCCAAGCAGTTATCAGATAAAAGATGCCACCCTAATACCTTTTGTATTTGTATTGTATTTACTGACTACAGGTAAAAGTGAAGGGGCCACGTTACTGGGAACTGTCCATAGACCTGAGCAAAGAAACACAACATCTTAAGTAAGTATGACGAGGACAGCTCTTTAAAAGTAATGCAGAGGTCTAAAGGCAGTCTCCCGAAGAAACCAGTCAAACTGCTGCTTGTGGAAATGATTATAGACCACCTTTGTCTTCTCAGGACACAGTCTTGACTCGATTGACTGTGGTAAAGGACAATCCCTCTCTGATTCCCTTCCTGCAGGTCCATCTTGTCCCGAGATGGGGTGTTGTATGTCAAATTAAGGGCTGGCCAGTTGCCCTACAAAGATGACCCACAGGGCTGGAAGAGCCTGCTGACCTCCACTGTCAACCACCGCAACTACGGAGTCAGAGCCTTCAAGGTGATCTAATGAAACTTCCTGATCGGTCTTGGAGCTTTGAGATTGTGTACAGTCTGAATGTAAACTTTTTTTTTTTCCATTTTCTTATTTGCATACATTTGTTTTGTAGGCTGTGTTGATTTGCATGCACTGACACCACCAGAAGAGCAGTACATAGTAACAATACTGAGAGTGTGGAGTTTGCTCCTCTATGGGAACTTGATCTCGAGCTGATGTCAAAACATGTGCATGCTCATGGAGGATCTAATGTTAAGTCTGTAGTTTAAAGAGTACACTCGACAGGAAAAGTGTCCTGAGATAACTTCTGTTGTGACTCTGCATTATAAAAATAACACTAACCTAACATGACTTGACTTGAGGCCTTTTTGTAGCCTCATGATGTCCTGCTGCACAGGACAAGTGCAAAGTTTCCATTCAAACTGAAAAACCCTCATTTTGTGCAACATCTACACTTCAATTGGCATCACATGTTTGCTTTAGATTAGATTGCCAATGCTTTAGATTAGAACTTTTTCTGCGGCCAAGCTGATGGAAATTGCCTGACATGTTGATGAAATAGACTTTAAATTCACATATATCACTCATAGTATTTTAGTGTCCCTTTAATGCATTTTCCTTTAAATAATTGGGTTTGACACATTTTAAAGAAAAAAAGAGTCTGCTCTAGCAACAGACCATAAATAGACATGAATGGAAATGAATTGACCTCCCAAGTGGCTGCTACAGTGTCCAGTCTTGGCAGGTTGTCACTACAGGTTCAGCAGGCAGCTGTGTGGTTGACAAGACTATTACTGGATCCCTGATGGTCTCAGTGTAAGCTGTCAATACTCCTGCACTCTAGAGGGTTAACAAAAAAAACAGCAGAAAACTCATTATTATTCCCATTCATCCTTTCTTGTCTTTTTCTTTCTTTTTGTGCATTAATGTTTCCATCTCTTTTTTCTTCCTCACTTTGTTCTTTATGTTATCTTTATTCCTCCATCGAATGAAAATACTGTCGTCACCATTCATTAACGTCTTGTCTTCATAATGTCAATGTCTACCCTTCTTGTCAATTGCATTCTTCTGCATTCCTGTTATGTGCTTCAGTCTAAACCTAAATCATTATCCAATGTCCTGTTTGTGTTTTGCAGCCTGAATCCATCTCTATGTTCACCTCTGAGCCGGCCCTCGTCTCCTTTGCGGAGTTCTTCTGTAAAACATCAGAAGGGATGAAACACGTGAGTTGTGAATCCACTTTTACGCTCTATTTAAAGGGTTAAAATTCTGAATTAATTTCATAAAATGTAAAAAAAAAAAAAAAAAAGTAGGTTATAGTCTTCAGTTTTTTTTACTGCCCTGGATTAATATAACAGTGCCTCTTGTCAGTCCACTCATAAGAAAATAAACTGTACCGATCCTCAACAATGTTAAACACGTGGACAAAATTGTTGGTACCCCTCATATAAAGAAGGAAAAACCCACAATTCTCACTGAAATCACTTGAAACTTACAAAAGTAACAATAAATAAAAATGTTATCAAAATCAGCCATTACTTTTGAATTGTTGTTTAACATAATTATTTAAAAAAACAAACACTAATAAAACAGGCCTGGACAAAAATTATGGTACCTCTATAAGAGATTGAAAACTATTTGACCAGAATGACATGATTAACTCAGGTGTGTCCTTTAATTGACATCACAGGTGTTTCTAAAGTCATAATCACTCAGTCTGACTGTTTAAAGGGAGACAAGTAGTCACTCTGCTGTTTGGTGAAGAGGTGTGTACCACAATGAACGTGGACAACAGAAAACGAAGGGGGGAATTTTCCCAGGACATCCGGAAAAAAAAATTATAGGCAAACATCTTAAAGCTAAAGGCTATAAGACCATCTCTAAACACCTTGAAATTCCTGTGACAACAGTGGCTCATATTATTAATAAGTTCAAGACCCACGGGACAGTAGCCAACCTAAATTGATGACAAATTGAAGAGACGGATCGTTCGAATTGTATCCAAAGAGCCCAGAATAACTTCCAAAGAAATTAAAGGTGAACTCCAAGGCCAAGGTACATCAGTGTCAGATGTCATCATTTGTCATTGTTTGAGCCAAAGTAAACTTCATGGGAGACGACCAAGGAGGACACCACTGCTGAAAAAAAATCATAAAAAAGCGAGACTGGAATTTGCAAAAATGCATGCTGACAAGCCACAAAGCTTCTGGGAGAATGTCCTTTGGACAGATGAGACCAAACTGGAGCTTTTTTGTAAGGCTCTATGTTCATAGATTCAAAAACCAAGCATACGAAGAAAAGAACACTGTCCCTATGGTGAAACATGGAGGAGGCTCAGTAATGTCTTGGGGCTGCTGGTGTCTTGAATGTGTGCAAGGTAAAATGAAATCTGAAATCTATCAAGGCATTCTGGAGAGAAATGTGCTGCCTAGTGTCAGAAAGCTTGGTCTCAGTCGCAGGTCATGGGTCTTCCAACAGGACAACGATCCAGACCACACAGCCAAAAACACCCAAGAATGGCGGAGAGAAAAGCGTTCTAGACTATTCTAAAATGGCCTTTTATGAGCCCAGATCTGAATCCCATTGAACATCAGTGGAAGGAGCTGAAACCATGCCATTTGGAGAAGACAACCATCAAACCTGAGACAACTGGAGCAGTTTGCTCATGAGGAGTGGGCCAAAATACCGTTGACAGCTGCAGAACGCTCATTGACAAATACAGAAATCGTTTTATTGCAGTGATTGCCTCAAAAGGTTGTGCAACAAAATGTTAAGTTATGGGTACCATCATTTTTGTCCAGCGCTATTTCATTTGTTTGTTTTTTTAAATAATTATGTTAATCAACAATTCGAAAGTAATGGCTGATTTTGATTATTTAATTTACAATAAATATTTTATTTATTGTTACTTTTGTGAGTTTTCAGTGAGAATTGTGGGTTTTTCCTTCGTTAACTGAGGGGTACCAACAATTTGGTGTGTGTGTGTGTGTGTGTGTGTGTGTGTGTGTGTGTGTGTGTGTGTGTGTGTGTGTGTGTGTGTGTGTGTGTGTGTGTGTGTGTGTGTGTGTGTGTGTGTGTGTGTGTGTGTGTGTGATATTGAAAATCTCTCATTGGCAATATTGTATATATTACCTGTGATTTTGGAATTGGAATCATTTTAAAATGGTGTAGTCAATTGACAAATTGATCATTTGTTTGTTTTCATGGGGTTTTGTCAAAACTTTTCCCTTTATTGTAACATAACAAACAAGAGTGTTTTTAGTTCCTGGAGATTCAGCAATGGAAAGTCACAAAAAAGTCAATTGAAAGTTATACTGATGCCACAATGGAAACTGAGCAGTAATTCACACTTTGATAGTTTTGTGTTCTTTTGTGGTTTGTTAAGCCATCAGTGCAGAAACTATCTGCGCTATTGATGAAAAAGAAAGTTTACCTTTTTAATATCATCATGTATTCCAGCTAATTGTGTGTCCTTTTATAGCACAATTCATTTCAGTCACAGAAACTCAAAGTGCTTCACAAAAGCATACCACACAATTAATTAAAAACCTGGGAGAGTAGAAATGAGTTTAGTTTTAAATAAGGACATGTATCCTGATGGATCTCAGGTCATCAGGCAGTTAGTTCCAGAGAACAGGACCACAATAACTGAAAGCCTCCTTGCCAGACCGGGTTCCAACCAGTAGAGCGCTGCCTGATGACTGGGGTGTTTACAGTTAGTCAGAAATGCACTGAGGAGCCAATGAAGTCATTTCAGGATTGTGATATGGCTGTATGGTGTGAGAATTCGGACTGCTGCAATATAAATGAGTTGGAGCCGCCCTATTGAGTGTTTGGATAATCCTGTAAATAGATTATTACAATAGTCTAATCTGCTGGAGATGAAGGCATAAAGCAGTTCCTGAGAGCCACTTTCAGGCATGATAATCATAGTTTTTATTTATTTTTCAGGTGGTGGAATGCTGTTCTAGTTATATTATTGATGTGGTTTTTGGAGTTAAGATCTGTATCTAAGCTGATGCCAAGGTTTCTGACAATGATACCAAATAGGATGAAATTGTTTGTTTCTAACTTTTTGGACCTGCAAGGAGAATATCAGTTTTGTCTGTGTTTAGCAGTTAATGGACAAACGAGTAGTATATTCTTCAGTACATTTAAATAATTTATCAACAGGACAGAGGAAATTGATATGTATAATTTTATCATCAGCATAAGCAGTTTTTATTTTTATGATAATACAGAGCAGATTGAGTATTTACAACAATCCAAAAAGTAACTAATTTTGATATTGAATGTTAAAAAAAAAAAAACTGTGGAAACTGCCATAACAAACGTCTGTAATAATGTTAAAATATTCCTTTAATAGCCAGGGATCATCCATAGCATTGCAAATATGATAAATCGGTCCGTAGTACACACAATCTATGTAGGATCTTGTACTGTGTGAAGTGAAACTAATTCTACAAGCTACCGTGTCATCCTTCAGTAGACATAAAAAGCTAATTTAAACTGTTGACTAGACTGTCTGTCTCTGTTTAGATTAAATTCAGTGCCACAATGTGTTACATCATGTTTAATGAAATGCCACTTGTTAAGGAAGAAGCAAATGCAAAACAGATTTCAAAGGGCACAAATATCTCTATACATATGTTGTAAAGATTTTGTAGAAAATGTTCAACCATAACTTTGACTCAAAATGTCCACTAACCCAAGTCTACAGCCCATTTAATTGGTGAGGCTGTGCTTTCGCACAGTTTTGAGGAAAAAATGCTAGCATAAAAATTATGTTGCTAATTAGCATGTACCAGATATATAGTTTTGTTCTAAATAACAGCGGTTTGCTTAATAACATGAGTAAAGCCTTAATTTTTATTTCAATGCATTGGGAACACTGCATTTTATATCCTAAAAGAAAATGTGAAGAAAAATATAAGCTTTTTTAAAATTATTTGCATATATACAAATTCAAATATTTACTGTATGAACTGAAAAATCTTTAGGTTTTAGCATTCCATTTAAGTTTTATTTAGTTTTAAAACCATGGTTTCTGAGAACTGCTTCACATCTGTTTTGCATGGAGTCGACTTATGAACAGCTATTGCAGCCTCACAATTTCTGTGCATTTCCTGGTTTTACCTCAGAAGCATTTGACTCCAGGCAACAAAGTTGTGAAGCAGTTCTTAGAAACAACTATCCTGATTATTTTCCAATTCACACGGTAAATATTTGAGTTTGTAAAGAAAATGCAGTGTTCCCAATGCATCAGATATACATATATTATAAGGATTTTGGATTTACTCATGTTTGTACTCACTATTGCGCGCGCGCGCGCGCGCGCGCGTGTGTGTGTGTGCGTGTAATATATTTTTGTATTCCGCGATGCACAACTTTGTGTGTTTAACATGCAGATATTGGCTCATTAGCAGTAAACACAAAATATTGTGACATTTTGACACAAGGATGGCACTAAACTAAAAATTTGGCATCACCAAAACTTTTTTAGTTTTACAATTAATCCCAAGGGGAACATCAATGTCTATACCAAATATCATGGCAATTTATGTAATATACTTTATAAATTTGACTCAAAAAGGCAAACCTCAACCAGCTTAGTATTAGTGCTACAGGGTAAGTGAGGGGATAATCAAAATCCTTAGGATTCAAGAATGGCAGCAATTTCACCAATAGTTGCTGCGTTATTCCAAAGTGGTCATCCCACTGACGGACTAATTGAATTGGGGGCTCCGTCCATAGACTCACGCTGCTGAGACAGCTAAAATAGACTTGCAAAGACAGTTTAAGGGGAGAAGAGGGAAAACACACTTTGAATGAGGTATAATATGTCAGAATCAGCTTTAAAGCTAGGGAACCTTCCATATATAGCATATATTATACATTTTGTAATTTAAAGTGCTTTACAGAATGTTAAAATAGACTGATGCTCAATCTGCTTATAAATCACTTGACTCCTGGTTTCTAATGGGGCTGTTTGATCCTGGCTTCAGGTTAATTGGTTGGATGCACTGAGGTCACCATGTTCCCTTTGCACAGTGAATTGAAAAAGAATTTGTCATTCTGCAGCGTAACTGTCTGTAATTGAATTTACCAACAATAGGATATTTCTTTGCGGTTTATCTGTTTCATCAGTCCAATCACACCAGCTCTGCCTGCCCTTTCCCCACCACCTATGCTTGTATAACATAAACATTTTCTGGCAGGTAATTGCAAGATTTGTTGCTGTCTGGGTTTTAATGTGGTGTGAAATACAATATGTCCATGGTTAGATCTATATGTACAAGTTACCTTTTGCATGTTTCTCTTCAACCTTGAAGGTTTGTGAATATAGCTTTGAAAGTATTAGATTTACTTTTATTATTCATTCCAAATGTGTCAGCCCGATTACTGTATTCTATTATGTATTAATTTGTTCTGATCGAAACTCTGTAATGTAAATTTTACCACAACGTCTACATCTGATTTATGTGACATGTGCAACAATGGGGAGGAGTGAAATTGTTTGCCTTCTCTATTTCGAAATGCATAATATACATAGACATGATTCAGAGTGAAAGTGATCATCAGTGTGATATATATATATATATATATATATATATATATATATATATATATATATATATATATATATATATATATATATATATATATATATATATATATATATATATATATATATATATATATACACACACACACACACGTGGACAAAATTGTTGGTAACCCTCAGTTAAAGAAAGAAAAACCCACAATTCTCACTGAAATCACTTGAAACTTACAAAAGTAACAATAAATAAAAAAATATTGAAATTAAATAATCCAAATCAGCCATTACTTTTGAATTGTTGATTAACATAATTATTTTAAAAAAACAAACTAGTAAAACAGGCCTGGACAAAAATTATGGTACCTCCATAAGAGATTGAAAACTATTTGACCAGAATGACATGATTAACTCAGGTGTGTCCTTTAATTGACATCACAGGTGTTTCTAAAGTCATAATCACTCAGTCTGACTGTTTAAAGGGAGACAAGTAGTCACTCTGCTGTTTGGTGAAGAGGTGTGTACCACAATGAACATGGACAACAGAAAACGAAGGGGGGAATTTTCCAAGGACATCCAAAAAAAAATTATAGACAAACATCTTAAAGCTAAAGGTTATAAGACCATCTCTAAACAGCTTGAAGTTCCTGTGACAACAGTGGCTTATATTATTCATAAGTTCAAGACCCACGGGACAGTAGCCAACCTAAATTGATGACAAATTGAAGAGATAGAGAACAACCTCCAAAGAAATTAAAAGTGAACTCCAAGGCCAAGGTACATCATTGTCAGATCTCACCATTCGTCATTGTTTGAGCCAAAGTGGACTTCATGGTAGACGACCAAGGAGGACACCACTGCTGAAAAAAAATCATAAAAAAGCGAGACTGGAATTTGCAAAAATGCATGCTGACAAGCCACAAAGCTTCTGGGAGAATGTCCTTTGGACAGATGAGACCAAACTGGAGCTTTTTTGTAAGGCTCTATGTTCATAGACTCAAAAACCAAGCATACGAAGAAAAGAACACTGTCCCTATGGTGAAACATGGAGGAGGCTCAGTAATGTCTTGGGGCTGCTTTGCTGCATCTGGCACATGGTGTCTTGAATGTGTGCAAGGTAAAATGAAATCTGAAATCTATCAAGGCATTCTGGAGAGAAATGTGCTGCCTAGTGTCAGAAAGCTTGGTCTCAGTCGCAGGTCATGGGTCTTCCAACAGGACAACGATCCAGACCACACAGCCAAAAACACCCAAGAATGGCTGAGAGAAAAGCGTTGGACTATTCTAAAATGGCCTTTTATGAGCCCAGATCTGAATCCCATTGAACATCAGTGGAAGGAGCTGAAACATGCCATTTGGAGAAGACACCCAACAAACCTGAGACAACTGGAGCAGTTTGCTAATGAGGAGTGGGCCAAAATACCTGTTGACAGCTGCAGAACGCTCATTGACAAATACAGAAATCGTTTAATTACAGTGATTGCCTCAAAAGGTTGTGCAACAAAATATTAAGTTATGGGTGCCATCATTTTTGTCCAACCCAATTTCATTTGTTTGTTTTTTTAATAATTATGTTAATCAACAATTCAAAATGAATGGCTGATTTTGATTATTTAATTTTCAATAATTGTTTTTTTATTGTTACTTTTGTAAGTTTCAAGTGAGTTCTGTGAGAAGGGTTTTTCCTTCTTTAACTGAGGTGTACCAACAATTTTGTCTGTGTGTGTGTGTGTGTGTGTGTGTGTATATATATATATATATATATATATATATATATATATATATATATATATATATATATATATAATTTACATTCCTCAATTTTGAAAGTATATTTTTGTATAAAATACCACCGAACGGAGGACCAACAGTAGGCGAAATTATTTTTTCGATTTGAAAATCTCTCATTGGCAATATTGTACATATTACCTGTGATTTTGGAATTGGAATCATTTTAAAATGGTGTAATCAATTGACTTGGAATCATGTAGCCAGGTACATGTAGAAAACTGCATTTCTTTGATCTGCCTCATTTTTCTTACCAAATATACATATTGTATACAGTCACTTGGCCTCAAATTATGCACAGGGGGAACCAGGGACATGTAGAGCAAGAATGCAGTGGATTTTTTAGAAAACATTTAGGTTTTCAATATTGAAATTATGAAATCTAATTATACAGAATTATCTTGATAGATGATTGGTTTTGCTTCAGTATTTTTTATAATTTTGTTTTGATCATAATGATCATGATAAAAATTCAATGACATCATTATGAAGTAATATATTCTAGCAAATGAAAACAAAAAAGTTTAGCAACTTCAATCAATTCCAATGAGGTGCACTTGAATGACCATGAATTCACATTACTGTAGTAACAATGGAAACAATACATTAAATGATAGTGTGACTGTAGTGACTCGCTCATGGTGGATAAAATCACAGTAAAACCAGTATGAACATGGACATCGTGTGTTATCTGAAAATAGTGGGAGGGATGCATTGTAACCCCACTGAAGATAAAAAAGATTACAGGAGAGGGTAGGATATGTAAAACAGAGTAGAGGAGAATCCCCACCATCCCCACTGGCAAAGTACACCCTGCTGATCATAATCAAGATAATAATGAATCATTGCAGGAAATTATATTCAGTGAGTTAATCATTTTCTATACCTGCTTATTCCTCATTGGGATCTGCTGATGGCAAGAGGTAGGAATACACCCCAGACAGGTCTCCAGTCTATCATGGTTCACACACACCATTCACTCAAACACTCATAGCTACGGGCACTTTAGTCCTCCAATCTCCAATTAACCTCATTATGTTTGTGGACTGTGGGAGTAGTATACCCATATTGACACAGGAAGAACACGCAAACTCTACACAGAAAGGTCCCAGACCGAGGAATTGAATCTTTCTTGCTGTGAGGCAACAGCACTGCCCACTGATCCACCATGTTGCCTTAGGGAATATACTTTATAATTGATTTGGATCCAGTGATTAAAACAACGAAAAACACTGAATAGCAGTTTTGTGATAAAAATCTATTTCTTTGAGAGGCACTGCTACCCAAGCCAATGCTAAGGATTGCTCAGTTTGTTTTTTGTACAACAAACGATCCAGATTTTAAATGAGTAAAATCATTTATTCAGTTAAAGATAGTTAAGACATTACCAAAAAAAAAAGATCTGTGATATGTATATTTCCACAACCACAGGGAATATTTGAAAATTGATGGGACCATTGGGGACAATGACACAAGGCACTACACAACTCAGGAAAAGTTGCACATTAGGCCTAAGGAGCATTTGACTTTGAGTGATGTCAAGGACTGTTTTTGAATAATGTCAAAATGTTCATGTTAGAGTATTTTAGTAATCCATGCATCATGCTGTTTGTGGACATATTCATCTAGTACTCACAAAAACTCACTCACTCATTCAGTCTGTGTGTTTGCAGAAAGAGGATACTCTGGTGTTGTTCTCAGCGATGCTTTATGAATGTGTGACGCAGGAGTGTCCAGAGATGCTGCCCACGTACATTGCTATTGAGCAGGTGACACACATACACACACACATACACACACACACACACACACACACACACACACACACACACACACACATATTAAGAGTGCCAGTTGATCGTGAGTCGGTTGAATTGGTCTTCGTGACACCTGTTTTAGCATTTGTGGTGCAATTACATGACCAAGAAATTCAACTGTGTAAAACTGACAAAAACAAAATGAGATGTTCGCTTTGCTAGATTGATAGACAAAATCAATTTAAAAACTTGGATGCAACTGGTTTTATTTTTGGTTTATAGTGACAATCTGTTGAATGTGGTGAGAAAAAAACAAAAATTTAATTATATATCTAAACATTGTTTTAGTTATTTTCTTTTTCTATTTTCTCCGCAGCCTTGATCTAAAAAACAAAAAAAATGGAATGTAGCAGTTTGTTGCATGTATGTGCATCATAAAAACTGTGTGCGTGTGTGTCTGTGCGTGTGTGTCTGTGCGTGTGCGCGCGTGTCCCTCAGGCTGTGGACGCTCTGCGTCGGGGTGACTTGCTCCAGACCTTCCCCCTGTGGCAGATGCGTCTAGTAGTGGAGCTGTGGGACAGCAGGGTTCTGCGAGGTCCCAATAACTGCCATGACGCCCTGCTCACCTCTGAGTTTCTACCTGTCATGAAGAACATGGTGGATGTTGCACTGGGCAGCTGGCTCCAAGGTGAGGAAGAGTATTGGATTGATGTGTGAATGAAGAACAAGGCAAATCATTTATTTAGATACGTGACCTGAGTAATTCAATTGATAATTCAGCAGCCGCAGTACATTTTTTTAACCTGTTAAAATCCTAAACACCTGAAACAGGTCTAGCATTTGGTTTTATGCGTACAGTATATTGGATAAAAAACCTCAGATTCAATAATAAATTATTTTTATCTGTTTTAAAACATACAAACGATACAAACAAATGTTAGAATTACAGTATCATTATATATCCTAAGTATCCACATCATGAATACAATAAGAAAACAGTTTATTATAATATCAGTTGTAGGGTTGCAACTAACCACTATTTTGATATTTAATTTAGATTTGAGCTCTCTGTGTGATTATTGATCATTTAAAATTTCCTTTTTAAACATTTAATAGAATTCTTATTGTATTGATTCAACTATGCATTGCAGATAATTTAGATTGTTTCCTGATTTGGGTCAGTTTGTTGTTTTAAAAAGAAAAAAAAAAAAAACGGTAAATAGAGTATTCTGATCTGTAGTAATACACAATGTTCCATTTTTTTGCAACATTCTAACTATATTTGCTATGCAACATAAATTGATTCTGACACTTCTGTAGTCACCTCACATGTAGATTTATTTTGATACTAGGTTTAAGTGAATAACCTTTTTGGTTGTAGTGTTATCCTATATTATCATTTGTGAAAGAAAACTTAAAGCTGAAACAGTAAGTCAGTTGGCTACCTTGCTCATGTTCAAACTGAATTTGAAAATGTAGCACAAAAGTATAAGTATATAAATATAAAATTTTAACATGTAGCACAAAAGGATACTACTTTGCAGACACTACTCACTGTAGGTCTTAAAAGCAGCTTTTGAACGAACCACCATAGGTATAATCTGTGTTTAACATGTCCCACCGTGCAGCAGTGAAACAAACTGACAGGTTCAAATAGTTTTTAGATGATAACAGAAGTTTGCAGCACAGAGAATAATCAGACTTTAGATACATACAGTTTGTGTTAGTAGGGACAATTAATTGTAAGATCGGCTCTGCGTATGCAATTTTTTGACGATAAGAAAAATAAAGAAATTGCCAGTCCCATTATTTAAAGGTACAATGTGTAGTCTCTAGAGGCATCTAGTGGCAAGGGTGGATCTATCTTGATTCCTCAAGTTTGTAGGAGTTTGTAGGGTCGCTAAAAAGTCAAAAAGAAATGAAAGAGACAATGCTTGGTTTGACCCTTCTGGACTTGTGCAGTAACATGGTGTTTGTGAAGGTAACACGCTCGTTATGGAGATAAAAAACATATAAAGTTGAGGTAATAAAAACACGAGAATTTCTATTTTTACAAAATCATATACCAACTTAAACATGCTTGCAATTTTTTTTTATTCCATTTCTGCCAAGTCTGTTTCTCTTGATGCAGCTAAATGTCACTAAATCTGACACACTGCCTTTTTTGAGTTGGTTTCGCTCAAAGCAGCAACTAGTGTCCAACAACAATCTGGTTCCCAGATGATATAATAGTCACCTCATTCAGATGTGTATTCATGTGAGAACAACATGACATTCATGCATCATTCTCTTCATTTATTTATTTATACCTTAAGCACATGTGATAAGCAGTGTCACTGTTTGAGCATTTCACAGGCTGGATTTGTTTCAGCTTGTTTTGTAGTTGTGGGTGTAGCATAATAATGTCATAGTTTAGAAGCTAAACAGACTGTGTGTATACACTCAAACAAACACAAATTCCATCACCAACATGCATGCTCACACACATTTACATCACATCACACACCCAGAGAGGCGTGGGAAACAGGTAAAGTAGTTGGACAAGACTAACTGTAAACACTCCAAACAGGACCTCTTGTGTCCATGAAACTTCTTTTCTCTGGCACAATGTTCAAAGCAAAACCACAAAACTACAGTAACTAGATCTCAAGTATCAGGAATGTTGCTTGAATGTAGCTACAACCTTCCCATGAATAAAAGATGTCTGCATCTTTTGTTGTTAATTTTTAAGATTTTTATGCTCAGAAGTCAGTGCTGCAAATTAGTGCAACATGTTTAGTGGACTGTGAGACATTTTCTCTACACATGGTACACAGTAGAACTGCAAATATCAGTCCTTGAATTTCTGATTTGCAAAAAACAAACATATACTGGTTCCTTGAATGTGACGATTTGATCTTAGCTTATAGTAAACTGAAAATCTTTTAGTTGTGGGTTGGTAAATTAAGGAAATTTGAAGATGTCATGGACTGTGGGACATTGTAATAACATTTTTAATTTATTTGAACATTTTATAGACAAATTGATAATAATAAACAGTAATTAACTTCTGTTATTTTTTTTCACTGCACAAGAGAATTGACATAGAGCACATACAATTCTTTAAGAAGAAGTTTAGCAGCAGTAGTAGTAGTATTTATTACCTTCCTATTAAATAAACCTATGATTTTCCAGACTATCAATACTGGTGGTTAGCTACAGGAAAATAAAAAATCCAGCAAAAACATTTTAATGTTATTTACACAGATATCAGTTGCTGAGTGTATATTTAGCTTATAAATTTATTATTTCAATCACAGCAGCTCTAAAACTCATAATAATCTAAAAAGTCAGATGAAGAAGCTCATCTTTGGATGGTTTCTTTCTTTTTTTATGCAATAATCTAAATTGTATTGTATGATATCCATCTGTTCTTTTATGTTCTTAAACACAATTGTGTATAAGAACAGAAATAAGATGACATTTGTTCATACATTTACAGCAAAATTGGAACAGATCAAAATCATCCTGTTTTTTTCTAGAGCTCTGGAGCAAAGAAATAATATTAAATGGAACCTTTAAGTTCAATCATTGTGATTAACTTTGCCATAAATAAAGAAAATTGTATTATAAACTGTATCATGTATTCGTTTCCAGGTGCTTGGCTGACACAGTAAGGTTTGTGTGTATTTGCTCTTCTAGACAACAGTTCGGTGTTGAGGTCTTACATGAGGGGTGAGACCCTCTCTAAGAATGGCCAGTCCATCATGTTGGCCAGCTTCCTGGTGTACCGCTCCATCCCCTGCCTCAGGAACACACACACACAGCTGGAGGGTAAGACAAACATGTTTATACAACACAAACACTACTTGTTTACAGCTGAATAACCTTTGCACACAGTTTTTTATACACAGCACACGGTTGTTGTTAAAGTTTATCTATAGTGCATTTTCATATAACAGGCTGAGAGTCAATGTGCATATATCTATAAAAGCAAGGAGTGTCTGTGTCTTGTGTATCACTGTTTGTCAGATCAACTTCAGCATGGTCGTTGTATGATTGTGTATATCCTTTTTTTGGAATTGTTTTGATAGATCAATCATCATTTGTATTATTAAAAGTTAAAACCCCATAGACTTGCATAGCATTGCACAGCGCTATCCTACAGCAGCACTTTTGTTACAGTGTAAAGTCATATCACAGCGCTCCTCCTTATGTTAGCATTTCCGCTACAATTCAAAGCTACATTGTCCTGTCTCTTCTGGCACCAATTGTGCAGCCAATGTAAAGAAAGTAATGTAACATCTCTCAAAAAACACTTACTAAAAACTGCTGGTTTAGCTGCTATTTTTTTTCCCTCATGCTAACACATGCTACTGTGAGCTGTAGTCATCTGACTCAAAGGCGCGTTCACAGACCCTGAGTAAATCCCAGCACTATAACCTAACTGAACAGAATCTGGGCATATAAACACATAACAGTAACATGCCTAGGTTGTTACATTATACAGAAAAAAGTACAAGATAAGAGATTTGTCATGAGTTCGGTTTTACTCGGCCGATGAATGTAATTTCAAAACTGACGGTTAGAGTGATATTCGCACTTTAAACATACATTTTATCCTGTCCAGTCCAACACACCCTCATTTGACCGAACTTGAAAATTCTATTTAAGCTTCCAATTTTCTATAGAAACTCTTCCTACGGGAACTGCATTAGTTATGATAAAAGCAAAAAACAAATGAGCAAGGCTCATACATGAAAACATTGAGAAGGTATGATTATAATAATACGATAATACAGACTGTAAAATAGAAGTTAATGTTAATTTCATACTTACCACCTGACTCCTTGTGAATAATTTGAATACTTTTGTTAAAGAGACTGTTGTAATGATCTTAATTCATGTGTTAGATTCCAGAGACCTATGACTCAAGGCACTATCAGCTGATACATTTTATTTTAGGTATATTGAGGAGACCTTTGTTTGATGAAAAGGGTCTGTCTGGTGTTTTTAAGTGCTTCATGCAGTTTTAATATCTCACCAATTGAGACCTTTTAGATTTTTGTGCTACAGTAATAGACCAAACCACGAAAGAAAATAATTTAATTGCCAAATTCCAGGGTTCCTGCAGGGGGTTAAAACAATCTTAAAAGCATTGAATTCATGAATTTGGAAGTATTTTAACCTAAACAATATTTGAAAAAGTCTTAAAATTTGATATCTGGGTCTTAAAATTTGTACGTGTAATGTTAGTACGTAACTTCTTCATATCACATCATTTTCATTTGTCAACCACTATTATTTTGGTTAAATATTGTAGTCTAAACGAACTGTCATCACCCAAAAGTTCTGTCTTGTCAGAAATTACATTCTAGAATCTAAGGTTCATTGTTAGGATGATTGCATTTTGTGCATGAGGAGACGAAGACAGGTAAAAAAAAAAAAAAAAAAAAGTGTAGTATATAGCACTATCATTATACTCATACAATATTTTTCATATATTTTTTCTACTCTGTTAGCTGCAGTATATCATATTCACAATGCTACTACAGGTGAGGTTTTAATGGAAAAAAATTATGGCAGTAGTACACATTTATTGCGAATACATACATATTTTAAAAATTAATATATTATTTATTTTTAATATTATTTTTGCTTGTAGATCTGTGAAATAGATTTTTTGATTTATATATGTGTAGTTGAATTTAACTCAAGAAACCTGCATTTGCATTCACTTTTGCGAGTAACATGCAGATGCCGTTTGGTTCTCTCTTCCTGCAGGCTGCAGTTCGATGGGGGATTTGTTGTCACGTAGCAGCCAGCTGGGCATCCCCCTCAGAGACCTGCTGAGGCTGGTCCCCGTGCTGCTGGGTCCTGCAGGCGGACCACAGACCCTGCCAGGCTTCCCTCTGCAAACATACTAACCCCATGCTCTGCACTAGTCAGGTGGCTACTGTCCCCATAGACACAGGTCAAGCTGTACAGATGGCCAGTACAGGTAGGACCTGTGGCACCTGTGGATGTCACATTACGTGGGACAAGATGTGACCATAAAATGTATCTTACTGCCTCACTGTGGCCCAGCTGCTCTGCAGAAAAGGACTGACTGTGTTTCCTTTCCAGCCTTTGGAAAATGGAAGTACTGATATTAAAGTTTTGTAATATAATATTTCTATTCAGTTTCATTTTTTTTAACAACATATAGAAAAATAATTAGGCAGCACTGATGATGCAGTATATTTATGGTACAATAAATCCAGGGTCAGGACAGTTTTGATGCCTAAAAGTCAAGCCACACTATGGTGATGAGCAAAGATAGGAATGACTGGTCAGTACAAAATGAACAGAGTTGGCTATAGCAGTGTGTGGGTCTGTGCTGCCTGTGAGGGATCTCCTGAGGAAAGACCACTGTGTTGAGGATGAAAGAAAATAAAATAGAATGTGCACACTTAGAGGATTACTGTGGTTTATATTGTCTTTATGAGGTTCAGTTAACCAGCTCTCATGGAAACCAGTAGGACAGATGCCTTCATTCTCATGTATTCATTTATTTATTTTTAACCACTATTCCACTATTTCCACTAGTGTGAAGAAAAAGCTCTCAGACAGCACACAGTCTGTCTGTGATCTCTTTTTTTTTTTAATTTAATACAGATCTTTAGTTTTTTTGTGTTGCATTGTTTCAATCAAGTTGAAATTCTTTTAAAGTAGATCCAAAATGAAAACGGCTGTGATGTTGTTTCCCCCACATTAAACAAGAACCCCAAATCTTCCACTGGTATTGTTATAATAAAGTGGTGTCCTAAAATAAGCCTGCATACATTTATTCAACTTTTGCACTTAGTGGAAAAAACTTTGGCCTTGCTTATGTATTTTGCCTGTAATGGTTTATGAATCAAATAAACCTGATGATGCCTTTTAATTGCTTTGTGATTTTTGTACACTACCTCTGACATTCTGACTCCTTTGGCCTCAAAAGGTCACCCTCTGATGTTCGATTTTTTAGAGACTTTTTCCTTTTTGAATCACTTTCTTTTGAAAGTGATTAAAAAAAGAAACAAAACAAAAATAAATTACTTTCATTTTGCCTCACAAAATATTCAATAAGAGGAAGCAGGCTGGGTGGATATCTGCCACATTACCGCATGGCAGTAATACTTGTGTCATGAGTTAACAGATATCTGAGCAGATGTTGTGCAGGTGTTTAAACTTTAGACCTAAACTCTGAGACAAATGAGCTTTGTGTATTCACAAGGCAAATACATTTGGATGATTTGTTCAGACAACCAGCATTGTCATTTAAAAACTCTGTGTTAATTGTCAAAGCATTTATAAAATTAACCACTGCCTGTGTAGGAAGAGTGCATTGACAAGATGAAAAGTAATGCATGGTCACACTCAAAATTATAAAAGTTGAAACATACAGTCAGCAGTAGGACATATAAATGGCCACAGATGCTATTGAATACATTTTGAAGCACAGGATTGGGGGACTTTCCTGCCAGCTCCTGAATGCAGCATGAATGCCCATAGGGGGGAAAAAAATCTGATGCTGGAAATCCAAGATTACCAAAATGAAGTCGACCCTTGCATTGGCTGATAGCTCCCTTATCGTGAGGTTTTTCAGCTGGAGCTTATTGACTTTTCTGGGAGGAAAAAAAAATGAAAATGAAACGTAACTCTTAGACTTCCTTGAAGGAAATATTAATATTGCTCGTATTGGAGTGAAGGCATCTTACCAACTGGATTTCACCAAATGAGCCTTTATAATCTTTAGAAAAAGAACTCTTTAATTTTGAGTATGGAAACTATCATGTAGTTGGTGTGTAGGAGGATGTGTCCTAGCCTTAGATCATTGCTAACCAACAGCTCTGAGAACATTCCTGAGCAAATGGAAAACATTCAAACAAACAAGTGGCCCACACCCTTCACAGTGCTGCAACACACAGAGCAGCTGCTCGCGCTCGGATCAACCACTTTCCAAGTATTTGTTTGTTCACCTTCCTTTTTTTCTTGCGTGCGAAGAAGTCAGATGAATGTTTCCTATGTGTTTATTCAGCTAAATAAAAGTAAAAAACATGCCAACAAATGATAGCAGCTCTGTGATTCTTATGTGGAAAGCTTCTGTTAGTTGTAGGTAATAATTATCAGGTTATGATGATGAACCATGCGTCGTTTGAATCTGTCAGGAATGTGTGCTCTTCCTCATACAGAGGCTAATTCTGCTGGTTTGGTTGGAATTTGCTGAATTTGCTGGTCCACCCACATCTAAACGCCTCTGTGCTTCCTGTTCCCATTTAACAAAAGCTTCTCTGGAGGGTTTTCTTCTGCATTTAACCTTGAGAAGACCCAAAAATAGCATGCAGACGTGACGTACTTTTTTGAATTGCGAAGGAACTTTCAGATCCACGCCCGCCTGGGTTTGAATTGTTATTTTGACGCTTGCGGTTATTTCTGTTATGTCTTCCTAACATGCTTCCTGGCCTTTATTGGCGCTGGAGTTGTTTGGGAGTCCATTCAAGGCTTTCACATTAAAACCAAAGCTACTGTCAGACTCTTTCTATTTCTGTTCTGTGTTCTTGTATGTGGCAGCTGAGGGGTGCATCCCATTTTCCCAGAGAGACATTATACTAATATTCCACTCATTGTTCTCAGCAACACCAAAATAAAGTAGCAGTGATTGAAGATTTTAAGTGCATGAAATCTCATTCAGCTTTGTATTGTGAAGTTGTACATAAAACATAATTTTCTGCTAAACTTTATTGCTAGATTTCTCTCAGAGTTGTTCTCATTTCACTGGTTTGAAGGGAAGAGGGTGGGGCTCACTTGGGAAAGAAGTGATGTCATTTCCGTCGGTGCACCAATCAGGATTAAGAAATATTTGAATATTTCTGGTAGTGTAATGACAGTTTCTGGGCTTTTGCTTGTGTTGCAATGGGTGGATATACAGTATGTCTCCAGTTGTCAATTGTCTATTAAAAAAAAAAAAAAAAAAAAAAAAAGGAAAAATGAATGACCCTTGCAAATTACACCGTGGTTGTAATTAAATTACTTGTTTGTTTCTGTCCCCTAACAGATCAGCTGTTTGTTTGAGACAAAGCAGCAATTTGAGACAGGAGATCAATTCCTATATGACAAAAGTCTTCCTTAGTAGAAAAATATTAATTTACTCAAATTATTTTGTTGTTAACTTATATTTTTTAAAGTCAGACTATGGTACTGTATTTAAATGTCAGAGTCTTCCTCTACATAAATTATCACAGAACGTTTCAATTTCAAGTCGTACTATTTTAATTTTTTAGCTGCACTGGAGCCATGGGGACTGACAATCAAGTAATATGAGCAGAGAAGGTGTCTTTTAAGTCATTTAAGCAGTGATGTGGTCAGGACTGAGGTGTGTCCTCTTCCTTGATTTTTTTTTCCCAGCGTTATATAGAGTCAGTGGTTATTCATCAAAATATACACCTGCACCTAGCATTTAGACTCTGTGGTTAATTGAAACTATTATTTGGTAATTTACGGTACAATAATTAAATTAATCAGTTAGTTGCCAAATATTAAATTAATCAACTATTCAGATAATAGATTATATTATATTGTTTTTTTTCCAGCTTGTCCGATCTGAATATGATCTGGTTTATTTGGCCTCTTTGATGGTAAAGAGAATATCTTTAGATTTGTTGGATGGATAAAGACTTTTTGAGAGTTTTGAGGACATCATGTTGGGGCTCTGGGAAACGTCAATCAACGTTTTTTATTGTTTTTACCACTTGTCTGACATTTCATACACCGAACATTTATTGAGGAAGTAATTGAGGTGTTGATTGATAAGGAAGGTGAAGGACCCCTGCAGCCTTTATTGATCTCCCTGCTCACTCCACCAGCGTGGCATCGTAACTGGGCGTCCAGTATCACATACTGTAGCCGCAAGCTGAGCTGGCCTCGAAGCTCTTCTGGAAACACGCGCAGGATCAGTCAACATGTCTTCACAGGCATTCCAGGGAAGTGTCGCATGATGTTAATGAGTAAAGTGAAACTGGGGCAGCCTGCCGGTGCGTCTTTTAAGATGATCAAAGTCTTGTGGCTTTAATAGTCCCGGTGTCTCCACTGAACAGTTTAGCTTCCTTCCTGCACTTGTATGAGCTGCTTGTATCCTTGCTGTTATAATTCCATGGGACATTTTAAGTAATTCCGGAAACCAATAAAAGAAGAGACACTCTATCTGAAGCTGTTTTTTTTCTATTTTTTTAAGTTATTTAGGAAGGCCGCTCCTTACAAGATGCAGTTTTCTTGGTGGACACATGCTGTGTTCGTAAAACATGTCCCAGGATCTTAACACTCAATTTCTCCTCTCACAAAAAAAAGTATTAGGCTGCTTTGATACCTGGTAGGGATAAGTGGGTGAGAGTGAAACTGAGCTGTAGCTGACACATCTTGAGCCTAACTGAAAACAGTCCTGATTGTACATAAACATCACACAATATTCGCCTAAATCTCAGAAGAGAATAAAATTGTAATCTACAGTCTATAAAGGAGAAAGAACAAGAGTTCATTGTGATTTCTCAGCCACACTAGTAGAGTAGCTCAAGGGTCAAGGATGATTGTGAGTTAGTTTTAAAGTTTTTACAGTTTTTTTCAAGTGACTATAATGGGCCCAAAATGATAAATCTAAAAGAATTTCATGATCTCCTGACTGAAGTATTAAATGGCCCCTTGTTTCTAACATTTTAAAAAGTTGTCAAGACTGTAGTTATAAATGAGTAAGTTAAGCACTAAAACCTGTGCAATCTAATCCAGTCCTAACAGATCTACAATAAATTCTACTGTATGAAATTTAAACTCTTTTGGGTGGTACCTGCCTATTTTGGCAAGTGTTCCTCATGTACAATAATGGGGTGAGTAAAATGTAAGGAACACATTTCAATTAGTAAAAGTATGTTCTTCTCTTGTGCAGCTCTCAATGTTAAAAATCTGCTTGTGGAAGGATTTAGCTCCAGATGTCCTGCAGCCCTTTTCCAGAAGGTAAGTGGTCCAACAGTCCGTTACAGGGTCTTATACTAATGAACAAGTTGAAGTCAAAGCAAGTTTGATGCTGTAGTATAATTTTTAACTATACATTAACTGAAAAGTATCAGTAAATTGTTTATTAATATTATTAGGGGGGAAGGGAACATAAAATGTGTCTTCCCCACTAAAGAGGACACTTTCATGCGATTTGGCTCCCAGGAGGGCACCACTGAAAGCGACCCCTCACTCTCCTTAAGTTTACGTATTACAATTCCTGGCTGTCTATTAAATATTGTTCATGTTATGTCGTTTTTTTTTTTTTAACACACATTGGTTGAAATCACCCTTACACCCAGTTTGCAACTAATTAATAAATGCTCTGACACATACTGAAAAAGTAGTAGTAGTAACCTGTGGGATGCGCAGATCATTGTCATGTTGTACATTATTGGATAGTGTTTTGTCTATCAAACTCAATTGGCATTTTCCCCTCCCTCCTCCTCTGCCCGTTAAACAGCTCTGAGGATGGTCATGACTCATGTGAGGCTTCCTTAAAACAGATTTCACAGATTCATTTCTAAGTCATTCTGGATAAGATTTAAATGCCCCAAAGAATGTATGGTTGTGTAAGACTGGGGGAGTTGTGTGTAGTCCCTGATGCCACAGGAGCATGAGTTGGAAAACGGACAACCTTGACAGACACTGTTTATAATGTCTGTATGGAACCTGTGGGAAAATGCCTCTAGGGAAAAAATCCTGTTTGTTTTCACAATAAACCAATCCAAGAGTGTCACGATGAACCCGCCCCCCGGACTGTGTGACTTTTCTCATGTCTTAACTTTACACACAAGAGCAGCTATTGTTGAAGCAGATCATGTTTTAACCCTGACTTAAACGGCGTTAACTTAACAAAGGCCACTATGAAGTCAACGAACACAGACTGGAGATTAGTGGAATGGCTATTCTAAAGTTGTCTGTTTTTTTTATTTTTATTTTAAATAATGTCATAGCAGCTGAGAATTTATTATGTAAAAAAGAACCACCAGTCATACCACCACAAATAAAAGGCAGAATATGTAATTTGGGCACAGGGAATGTTTAAAGGGATGATGCAAAAAAAAAAAGAGAAAAGCTGCACAACAGGCCTCAGTTCATGTTCAAAAAGTGATATATATTGTATATATATGTGTATATATGAACTTTCCATCTCAGGTCACCACAGGTTGAGCTGTTTGTGTTGCAGCCCATGATCAGAATTCCCTCTGGTGAAATACACACAGTTATGAATGTACCAAATTATACAGAATGTAATTACCTAAGAATTCAGTAGAAAAACCCTTAGATTCATCTTGCAACTTGAAATATATCATTGATATAGCTCCTCATTCTTTTGAGTTTCAGTTCAGAAAGCAAAGACATTCACGTTTTCAATATGATCAAGATGACAGTGGAGTAGTGTGTGGTCCAGAGGTTTTGAAACGTCTATTATGGGAGGATTCAAGGTTCCCTGCATGTCATCACATCACTGCTTCCCCCTTCTCCAACGTCAACTTGTCTTCACCTTATAGGAGGTCAACCTAATGCAACATCAGTTACATCAGCGCTGTCGTTTCTACACATTTCTCCCTTTGCAACTGGGCAGGGTTCATCTTGGTTCACTTCATAAAATACACAATGTGAGTCTGCGTTAGAGAAGTGTCATATCCATCAAAATGAGATGTGAGGGAGAACTTTTACAACTTGAGGATGCCTCTTTCCATACATGCAGCAGCAAGGACGACACTCTTACCTCTCCTTACACGTTCAGGTGCTGGTGCCTTTGAGCAAGGCATGAGAAGCTAAACGAAACAAGGTGCAAGGAAGTCACCCCAGGTTCTGCCTCAACTTCTGCTTTTACTTCCTGTATGTGTGCATGTGTGTATGTGTGTGTTTTATTAAAAAGCTGTGCACTATTGGGTAATTAGCGTTTGCTGACACTGTAATGTCATGATCTTGAATATTTTGAACCTTGTTAATTGGCATGACAACTTTCACACACACCTCACAATCTGTAAAGCTTTACTCTAGTTTGATGTCTCTTGGTATTTACACGCCACTCTGCTTGAGGGGGAAATATTACACTTTCCACTCCACTACCTTTATTTGACAGCAATACTATGTTAATCTAATAAATTACTTCACACGTTTAAAAAATTAAACCAGCAATTCTGCAACTGTTTGGCCTGTTGCCCTTTATGAAAAAGGTCAGTGTGTATTTTTGTCTCGGTCAAATAGCTTACTGTCCCATGAAAGAGACATTTACCCTCACACTTTTTCTGAAAGACTCAGTTTTCTTCTGTCCTACTCAATCTATTATCTCAAGACCTCTCAACTTTTGTGATGAAGTTTTTCAAACTGGCCCTACTTGCAGCAACTATAAAATGCTGCTTATGCATTCTCTTCAGTATTTAACTGTTAAATGTATTTGATATATCAGTCATAACATGATTTACCATAAAATCAATACTTTAACTGCCTATGCTTTTTAATTTGTAGTAATAAAATAACAACTGGACCCAGATGAAAGTGTTTTACTGGTGGCAGCTCACTTTTATTTTTTGTAATTCCTTTTTCTCCAGGCAGCACACCACATCAACCTCAACCATGAACACAGAACATTTCCGATCTCCCCCTTCAACAATAAAACTCCTCAAATCCTGTATACTGAACCATACCAGTTACAATCCTAATCCTGAACCCATGTAGCTTTCTGAGGGGCGGGACCTTTCCAACAGCTCTTGGCCAATCACAAAAGAGTCTGCTTCCTGGGAGGGGAGTGAGTGTGTGGGAGAACAGACTGTATTGCTGCTACAGATCCAAAAGTACTAACTTGAACCAAAAGTGTACACAAACATGTACTCTTTTATTAGTAGACCACAAAAACTTAAATATAAAACTGCGAACATATTATGGCCCCTTCACTTAGTACTTTAAGTAACTTATATGGTAATACTTATCTACTTGTACTTAAGTAGAAGTATAAATGCCTTTTCTTATAATGAATTGTGGTGTTGATACTTTTCAGTACATACTTACAGTAGATGCGTGGGGGGAAGTGTGCATGTGTGTGCGGACTATTTGAATAACTAAAGTCAAACAGAAAATCCATTCATCGTGAGGCTTCCCCTGGCGCAGCAGAGAGGGAAGGGCTGACAGGCAGAGGAGGTGGGTGTGACCCAAAACTACCAATCTGTATGACATGCACGTCTCGCTTTGAGCTCACTTTGAATGGTGGAGCTCCTCTGGTGCAACAATTAAGAAAGTTAGAAAGGAGCCAGAGACACCGCGCACATGGCTTCATGTGCGTCCAGGAGGACTTCTGTTCCGCAGAGCAATACTTCTCATAGTGAAAGAGCATGTCAGAGATGCCTCGCAAAAGTTGGCCGAGGTTAAAAAAAAAAAAAAAGGAGAAAAAAAAGACAAAAAGTGTGCGTTTCACCGCCAGTGACGTTGGGTAAGTCTGTGAGTTCGCTCCTTTTTATGAATTAAACACACAGACATCTCTCCACTTCACAGCTGTGCTCTCTTCAAAGTCCAAAGGAGGAAGCGTTTTTTTAGGGCTTTGACAGAGCTCTGCGTTCACTGAGGTTTAATTTGTGCAACATCACAGGGTATTTCAGTACTTTCTGCTCAGAACTCGACACAGCAAAAGTCTTATCTCTTAGTTGTAAGTCAAAGGCCGTGCAGCGCACTCATGCGTAATGGGTGGTTTGTGCAGAGATAAAAGGAAGTATGCGGTGTCAGTCAGATATAGTAAGCCGGTCTTCCTCTTCCTTTTGTACTCAAAAAGTTATTGAATGACTAGACCTTAAATATTTCTCTGGCTGCGCACTATTCACGTTGTTTAATGCGCACGCCTGAAGCCATGAATGCGCAACAAGCCTCAGACGAGCTGCTCCCTCTCATTCTGGTTATTATAGGCTCGACCGCATAGCTAAATATCTTTTTAAATGCCGTTAATTTCTCATCTTAGATCCTTATCATTGTGTACAGTTCGGTTGATGAGTAAAGTCTCACCAGAATGCACTGTGCGTAATTTAAATACTTTATGAACTAATGAAGCGCTGGGGAGCCACTGGGGACTGGATGATGCGTTCAGGTACTGTTCGAAACCACTGACTTTACAGGTGTAAGGTTCACTTCATGTGCTAATGCGTCAGAGTTTAGACTCTGAAAGGACAACTAAAAAAAACAAAAACGCTAAATTTCACTTAACCAGATCAGGCTTTAGATTTGAGGCCAGTGACAACAAACCTACAACTTAATAGCTTCTATAAATCTGGCCTATAGGTCACATAGATGTGGTTTATTTAAGGTGCTATCTATGTGGTGATTGTCATAATTCTAACATTAGGCATGTTCCTATTAATGTATTAATGGTGCCCGAATTTAGACAAAGATAATACATTTTGTATGCTGGGCAATACCCCCCCCCCCTATCAAGACGAGGCAAAAGTAAAACTATCCTTGGAAACTCAGATCAAGGTGCAAAGATTTCTGTTTGATCTTGTGTATGGTATTTCTAACAGCATTTGAACTCCTCACAACATTGCAGAGGACACCTCAGGCCATCTACAATATTTTGTCATGACACACCTATAAAGCTATAACTTTTGAGTTTTTAGGTTTTAACAAATATCAGACTTCTCCCAAATCCATCTTAAGCACTTGACTAGATAGCAGATACAATTGAAAATATCAACTTTTTATTTTATTTTTTAAGAGTAGGCCCACCCAACATCACCTGATTTCCCATTATTTTGACTTATTTGACATGAAGATGTAGCTAAAGACTGCGTGGTGTGTACATTTCATGAGTGACATGGGGTTTCCCTGTCCCTGTTTCAATCCCGGATATGAGCTGAATATTGAGTGTGTTTGTGGGTGTGAGATCACGTCTCTCATGCGTTCGCCAGCAGCGGAGTCATTTCCTCATTCGGGCTTCATAGTTGACCCCCACAGCTCAGGCTTCCTCTTGTCATCTGCACCGTTTTGCTTCCCCCAGCATCTACAAATCTGCTACTTAGCAGGAGGAAGCAGCACATGTGCACTTTGCCAAGTGCCAACGCTACTGTGTCACACATTTTTGACATTAAACAATGATGACAGATTATATGTAAAATACTTGCAAATTGAAGGCACATTAAAGCCTTGCTGATAAATGATGTTGTATCCACCCAGCTGTGAATTTTAACAGTATTCTACCTGTATAACACCAAGTGTATCCACACTTGGCTGTATTCACCTCTTAAGATTTTTTTTTCTTTTTTTTCCTGCCTCTTTTACTTTCTCAAATGAAAAAATAAGATGAACTAAGTGGCCAAAATTCATGTATGGGGACGCATGCTCTAAATTGAGAAGCTCATTCAATATAAAGCATTAGCTAGGCCAGGCTTAATGTTAGAGCAATGATGATTGCCAAATATCTTAGCATCATGTCAACCACATCCATGTACAATGTTAGACAAATGGGTTAAACTTTGTGGCGGCTTGTCAGTTTTTAGTTTATTGCCTGGTTTGCATCAGTTCCACTGGATTTTAACAGCTTGTAACAAGTCAGCTGTAGTTATGAACATATATTTTTCTCCCTCCCCCCAGACAAGAAGAACTATTTTTTAGCAGAAATACTGAAATCAGGAAGCCTGACCTGCAAAATGTCTGGATTGAAGGATACTGAACATCAGCGCCAATTGGCAGCTGACCTTATCAGCTGGTGCCATGTCAGTTTGTGCATCACCATGGTGACAAGACATTGACTGACAGGGTCGTGAGACCGTGAACGCGCAGCATCGTTGTAGCACGTGCTGCTAACGCAAACACATACATCATGGCTACATCATGGGAGGGGGATCTGATAAAACTTTCTCTTCTGTCACCCCTCAAGCTTTTATTTTGACACACAATACCCACGTCAGGCTTAAACAGATCTGCAACATGTTGACTTTTCAGGAACTAATACCAGCACCCCTGTTCGTGGCGGTAATGACAGCTGTTGCGTTGTATGTTTCAGATTAGCCAGTGGGGTTTGAGCAAGGCTGGGCAACTTCCCTGAAGCTGCAGAAACCTCTGTTGAGGTTAAAACCTGTGTGTGTGCGTGTGTGGTGTGTATGTGTGAACTGAAAGTACAATAGGTTCAGAGGTGAACTCCTCCTCTGTCAGCAGCATCCTTGTCTTATCACATTTCAAATACAGCAAAATGTTTCGATTGATAACTTGACTTACAGAACATAGAATCCATGTGGGTGGTTGTTTCGTAACTGCTGGGTGTTGGCTTGCACAGGGCTCTATTTTCATTCCTTCCTTAAGAGTTTTCAGAAAGCTTCAAGTTTGGCTGCCAGAGCCACACATCTGGGATTTTTACCTTTTTTAGTTGAGTGTTTTTTTTTTAGCTGTAAGAATTGTATTTGGGGCATCCAGGAGAAACAGCATGGTGTGGAGAGGTAGTCTTGCATTTGCAAATGCTAAATTTGCTCAGTAGTGGCAAGCAAAACTTTTGAGGCTCACTCCTACGGTCTGACTTGTGCAGATAAACTTCTCTAATGTTGCAGAGTTGAGTTGTTCTGAGACTGAGACATTTTTGTGCAGTAAGACCATTAGTTATCACTCCACGCAGAGGAGCTACAGTGTCTTCAGCAACAGTGTTCATTTTCATACCTTAATAGGCAACACCCCCACATCAGTTATCAGCAGTTGAACTTTGAAACAAATCCTCTTCCTGAGTCAATTGCACTGACTGTAAAAATTACTCCCGCCAGACCTGTAGCAATAACACCTCACACCCATGTTGATTTTGTAGGTCGACCACCTTGCTGATTTCCAGTCAACCCTACTGGTTTCCAGTAAGATCCTGTCAGTGGCTGGAGTTGGCCGGATGGAGAACGTGTGACAGTTGTCATGCAGCCAACACCGAGGGGTTAACTGTCGCACTGTGCAACAAGTCGACAACTAACGGCTCCACTACAGTGGGGTTTTTAGTCAGAGCTACTGGTTTCCAGTAAAGACCTGCAACCAGTGGCTTCACAGCAGAGGAAGTGGTGGTGGTGGTGGAGCCTGAAACTGTTCAGAAAAAAGAGAAGTTTTTCACCCGTCAATTGCTTATCTTTTTTTTTTTTTGAAAAAAACATGCATGTATCTGCTATTTATCCACTGAGCTGATGCTGGAGCCACTTCCTGTGAGCATGAAGTTTAAATGTTAGATCCACAGTACACAGTGTACAGATTCACTGTGATCATACATTTCTCCTTCATTCACTCACACAGCCTATATGTCTCAAAAAGTGATCAAAAAATAGAACATGAATGTTAGAGTGTTGGCCTGTAAATGTCATCATTAACTTTGGTAAAAGGCTTAAATTGATTAAATGAAAAAAAAGGTTTCACTTTAAATCCTCCACAGTATTCGCTGCATGTACTTAAATGAATGGATGAAGAGCTGTCACCTAGATGCAGGAAGGCAGTTAAAGGCAGGTGTATAGCGCCACTTAGTGGAGAATCTTAGAAAGTACACTTATTGCAGGATCAACATCTGCGTCTACGCCACTGCTGTTGCCAAGTTCTTACTTTTATTGGAAAACAAGATGACAGGAAAATATAATTATAGTGAACTACATTTATTTAGAAAAAAAACTAACCTAAAAAGAGTAAAGATGGCATCAAACATCTATAAATCAGTAGAAAAATGATTCAGTAACAACCTGTGTTTTCCTGCCAGCCAGTGAAAGCTGATGCTTTTCGGACATTTAAAGAATAGTTTCATTTGCCAGTCACACGCTCCACTGCCCCGGTTTTCCCTGTCAGCCTTTCAGCCTGAAACCTACAGGACACTCTGTCTCCACCTGCTGTCCGAGTGTCAAATCTGCTGAATTAAAAAAACATTTTTTGTTTCTTCAGCTCAATGTTTTTGGTCATATTTTTAATTTCTTTAGTTTCTTTAAGGGCGGCACGGTGGAGCAGTGGGTAGTGCTGTTGCCTCACAGCAAGAAGGTCGCAGGTTCAAGACCTCCTTGGGCCTGGGTCTGGGACCTTTCTGTGTGGAGTTTGCATGTTCTCCCCGTGTCTGCGTGGGTTTTCACCGGCTTCCTCCCACAGTCCAAAAACATGCTCAGGTTAATTGGCAACTCTAAATTGCCCGTAGGTGTGAGTGTGTGAGTGAATGGTGTGTGTGCCCCACGATTGGCTGGCGACCATCTGGGGTGTATCCCTGCCTCTCGCCGTAACGCGCTGGGATAGGCTCCAGCAGACCCCTGCGACCCTAATGAGGAATAAGCAGGTATAGAAAATGGATGGATGGATAGTTTCTTTAAGGCAATTTTCTCTACTCATTATTGTGGTTGTGTAAGTTTTTGGATCATAAATGAGAATTCATGTCATATAACATATATAACACATAAATCACACATGTACAGGGCTGTGGCTCAAACACTTTGTGAGGGACAAAATACACTCAGTTACCATACAATAACCAACACACTACCCAGGTCATATTCAGAAATAACACATCACTTCCTGTAAACCAACTCTGAGTCACAGTGCAGATCTGCAAGTCCATTTTGTACAATTGTGGATCCAAATGGCAGCAATTCTTAATACTCATAAATCTTGTAGTATGAGATCAAAATATGCTTTTCAATGCACCCAGCAGGCATTTCCATTTTACTTAAGTATGTACAGTAGTTGAATAGCCAACATTGAGCCTGTTGTCTTGGTAGCTGATGGCCATCAGAGGGCAATGTTTTCCACTCAGGACTCTATTACTCCAGTTGAACCTATGGGGGGAATCTTCTGGCCTCCAGCCTTTCTACAGGCTGAACATTTGAAATCAAGCCTCATGGGAAATATGGACAGGTTGCCGCATGTTAGCTAACAGCATTGAATAGTGTTTCTGAAGACTTGGTCAGAGTCAGTCTTTTTCTAGACCTGCTTATTCCTCATTAGGCTCACAGGGTTCTGCTGGAGCAGCACATTACAGGTGAGAGGCAGGATACACCCCAGACAGGTAGCAGCCTATCGTTGGACACACAGCCCATTCAATCAAACACTCACACCTGCAATTTAGAATGTGCAAATAACAAATGTGAAAGGAAGCCAGAGAACTTGGAGAGAACCTACACAGACACATAAGGACTTGAACCTGTGACCTCCCGGCTGTGACGTAGCTATAAGCAGTTGGGGTTCACCCAGTAGATCACGGCTGTGGCAGCATATTAGGGTGTGTGTGTATCACGGGTGTGGATGTAAGTTATGAGAATTAAGAACATAAGTTATGCATGAGAATGATGAAACAAGTGTGTCTTTCCATGTTTAGTTGAGTGTATGTGTGTATTTTTGAGTTCTAGTTGTGAACACTGTTCGAGCTGCAGATTAGCCAGTGTGAGTGAGACAGTAGGGCAGCGCCACCTGTTAAGGTACCTTTAGGCTTAAAAGAGGATTCTGAAGTGTCTGTCCAGACACAAGGAGGGAACTGTTCACTAAAAAGTGGAAGTTATCCTCTTTATCTGACTCACATAGATGGCAGACCTATTTTATCTTCAAATAAACTTTTAAATCAATGTTTTTAAAATGTCCCCTGGTAAAACCTTTTCCAACAACTGTAATAATACAAAACCTTTTACATTTGTCTTTATTATTGCAAGTGGTTAACTGCACAAGTTGTATATTTCAGTGGTTCTCAAACTTTTTTCATGTCACTTAATCTCAGAAAAACTAGACCACAGATTTTTGCTTTAGAAAAAAATATTTTTTGGGATTATTTAAGTATCCGTGTGTCTTTGTTCTCATACAGTACTTTGGTTGGCTGGAGACAAGCAAGTTGAAGAGAAAGAATTAGGAGAGGATTACATCAGCGGAAATCAGCCCTTGCTGAGGCAAAAGTGACACCACCTTCCCTACACAGTGGTGACAGTCCAAAACTTCTCCTGAATCCTGAAGTCTATGAATACAAGGTCTAAAATGTGCAAACCAGTTTGTTGTTTCACGACTGATAGATGAAATACAGAGTTGACTGTGCACGATTGCCAGAAAAGGAATCCATGGGAGCAGTGCTGATTGAATGGTAGGTTTCATTGCATTCATTTCAATGCGGGGTTACCATTCAAAAACAAATTTGCATTCTTTACTATTGGTAAAATTCATAGAACCATTGTCATATTTTTTCTCTTTTTTTAAGCAACATGTAATATTTTCTCTTAGCAATATCATGAAGGATTGATCATGCCACATTCAGTGTGTATTCATACCAGTTTTTTCTGCAGTGAACTGCATCCTGACCCTCATTATGCGGCAGTACAGAATAACTGATTCCTGAATGTTTCAACTTCTAAAGCTTGTGTAAATTTCAAATCTTTTGTTAAACATGCATGAAATGACATACTTATGATCTTTGAACAGCAGTGACTAAAAGCATTTCTACTGTGTCTAGCCACTAACCAACGCTGGTGCAATGAATCTGATTGGCGTCTTACTGAAGTCTTAATAAAGTCCATGTTTGGGGGGTCTGAGTCACTGCTGGACAGCAGAGAAAAAGCTGTCCCGCCTGGGTCATCATGACTGGTGGTCTCACTCAGGCATTAATCATAGTGGGAAGTGTACACATTTTCTCCTTTTCTGTCGTTCACACTCAACCACAGTCACAGGACCACACACACATCTGGAATATACACATTACCTCCCACAGTGATACACAGACTGGTATGATGCATCCTGATAGATTTCCATACGCATTCAAGATATAACCCACATTTTCTGAGGGGAAAGAGTCTCATCCCCCTGTGTAGACTGTCTCATTGGTTAATCAGAAACACAAAAGCATCTTTTGTGCCACCTGGAAATTAATAATGTCTAGACTCAGGAGAATGTGAGTGACTCAGACCCTCTTCTCCCACTGAGTCATGATCCAGATTGTCCAGAGGTTGCAGGGAGGCAGACTAATGGGGCAGGATGTTAAGTAAAGGCAGGGAACTTAATTGACAGGGCCAGACAAAGCAAGATAAGGGCAATTATGTTTTTTGTTGTATTTTTGTTTTTGAGCTGAACATTTTAGATGTGGTTTGTGTTAGCAAGTAAATATCCTGTTTAGTTTTGTTCAGAGTTTTCTTATATGAGTTTGCATCTGATGTAGGTTCCTTTAGTAACTTTGATTTACAGTTGTTGCTGCTTTGACTGCAAAAAAATGCAAGATTATAGAATCTCAGCCTGATATCCTCAGGTTTGCATTCATATTAGACATCTAATCACAATGTTTAATTCCAATGCAGGAATTTGCTAGATATTTAACAAGGCAGAAAGGAGTCAGCAGTGCCATGTGCAGATTTTTTTGAAGGGTGCAGGTGAAGAGGTATTTTATGTGTTCTATATGAAGTGTACGTTATTAACTTAACTTAGTTGAACTGGATGCAAGAAGAAAATAATTCCCTGGGGGGTGAATGACATTTCCGGTGTTCTGTTGCATTTCAACACCATGTCAACAGCAGATAATCCAAACTTTTTGTGTGAGATGCAGTTTTGCTCAAAATATATGGTGAAAAAAGGGTCCACCAGAAAAGAAATTGTGTAGTGAAGTTTATGACACACATCAGACCCTCATCCAGGTAAAAATTGTTTTTCTCTCAGTTTCTGACAGTATGAGGCCCACTTCTTTATCATTAGATGCATTTTCTAAAAGAAATCACTGTTAATTATAATTATCATAATTGTTTTAAGATGATGCACCACTTTGTCCAAAATGCACAAATGTAGCCAATGCGCTTTTTTACCCTATGACGGCAGGAGGTTTAAGGGTTTAATGGTTGAGTCACACTTTCATACAGAAGAGGTTTATAAAAGGTATATTGACAACACTCAAGATTATTTTCATAGTGTCAGCAGTTTAAGTGACCTAGTGTTCATGCTGCCTATCTACAACCATGATTTCATATGTTATTACCTAATTTACTCCCTCTCCTTAATGCATGTGCAAGTTATTCATGGACATAATGCAAGGTTGTTTTGTTTTACAGTTTTCCTTTTTTTATGCATAAATCATCACAATATATGATAAACAGGCAACAATCTGCACAGAAAAGAGAGAGGAGTTCCTGGCTATATGAAATTGGTGTGGAATTACTGTACTGTACTCAAGGTTCAAGGTTCAAGGTTTTTATTGTCGTTACAGCCATATACACAGTATATAGTGAGACGAGACAGCGTTCCAGCGTTAAGACAAAAAAAAAACTCCTAGTTCTCCTGCCCAACAGTTTCCATGGCAAAACATTACCAGACAGACTGTTTCCATGATACATCAACAGTAGCAACAAGTAGAGGCAAATGCATGGTGATTCAGATCATAGAGAACAGGGCTTCAGTGTTCTGATGGGAAGCAAACGACTGAAACAGCTTGTTATCCTCTTTGTTAAATAATGTGGCATAGAAGCCATAGATTCTGTTTTTCATTTAGGGTCTTTGTCGCGACACACAATGTGCCACAAAACGTAAGTGCTGCTGTAAGCGGGTTCTACAGCTTTTCTGTTTTTGTGTTGTTTTCTGTACCCATCTATCGCATGTCTCGTTGTCCTAGGGGAAGGATCCATCCTCTCCTGTCCTTCCTGAAGTTGGATTAGGCAATGAACAGTTTCAAACCTCTGGAAACTGAAAGTGTTATGAATATAATCTAATTATCTAATTATTAAATATCCTGCAGCAAAACATGGCTATCATTAATCTGGAGACTTGTACTGTACATGAATATGCTAATAACTACTATTAACACTTTTATTTATCTTATAGATTTTTCAATGCTTTAACTCTATGGTATTGTGGTCTCTTCTGAATATTAAACATACTGCTTGGAAAAAAAAGAGGGTAATGACGAATGTGTTTCATCAAAGAAATTAAGGTAAAATGGAAACTTTTCTGTTTTAAACAACCTTTATGGGCAATGGAGAATAGGTTTTAAAGTAGGTGTGCATGAAAGCACCTTGAAGTCCTATAATAAGATGTGACCAGCTTGTCCCAGTCAAGTTTAAACATTTTTTCACTTTCCCATCTCTCAACTAATCACATAAGTCTGTGCAAGGGCTCGACGGGCCATAAAAATTAGGTGCCAGGCCAGATTCATCCCGCGATCCTGACAAATTGTAATTTATTGATTTAGTTTGCACATTTTGAAGCATTTTTTTTCATGTTTGAAATCAATTACTAGAAAAGCTAACGTCTTTGCTTTATTAAATTTATTACATTTAGCAACACATCAGATTTGGTGAATCAAACTGGAGTTACAGGTATTCATCTAACATTTGGCCAATAGGATGCAGCAGCGATAAAATCTGTGATGCCAGTTTCAGGTGCTGCAAACAAACCATTCAGCCCCTGCCTTTAGCTTTATAACCTCAGTTTATTTAAAAGTAGGAACGTGATTATATGTCATATATGTGTATATAAGGAAGAAAACCCTTCCCAGTGCTTCGAAAGACACAATGTTTCTTTGTACTGAACAGTTGTATTATTTTTCTTTTTTTTTTTTTACATCTCTAATTTTTTTTCCACCATTCCTGGGACACTTAAACTGCCCACGCAAGCCAGATATGTTGTATGTATCTAGCAGCTGTTTCTGGCTGTAAGAAACAAAGCATGCTGTACCTGTTCTTGCCTTACCCTTTGACTTCAAATCCTTTACATACTGTATATATATTAGTGCTTTGCTAGTAACAGATAGCAGATATTATCATGACATCAGGGTCACAGACATGTAGACACATATTCTGGCATTATAGTTTGATTTAAATACCTGCAAATTAATGTTAATCTACCTTGATACATTTATTAACCTGTAACACAGGAGAGGTAACACACCGGCTTGAAGGATAGATTCCCACACTGACACTAAAATAGAATGCTGTCCTATTCATTCTGATATTATGTGTAATGGTTCTCCTTGACTCATCTGTAGACTCAAACTCCCACAATGAGCACTTTGCTGAGCAACCATTTCTCTTATTGTCTTATTATACATTCTTTACGCTGAGTGTGTGCAGCTGCGTGTCAGTAAAGCAAAAAATACATTCTAGAAATGAAAAGTTATTAAATATGTGGGACCAGACAAACTAAAACCATTTTTTCAGATGATCCAATATTGATTTTTGGACAAATGTATGTGACACCGCAGATATAGAGGCTTTAAATAAGGCTAAACCTGTATCACCAAAGTCTCTATTATTGTTTTTTATCTTTTGTGCTAGAATATAATTCACACCACTCACCCGTCAAACAATCGTGATGTATCGCTCATAAAGAATACTTTTTGATGAAGTTCTAATGTTTCAGTTTCTGTCAAGGTGCGGTTTTCCTTGCAGGTTGCCCAACACTCACTGACCCACTTATTCCTTTGTTTATGCCAGACATAAAATCTGAAGTCCATCGACATCTGTAGATTGTTTCCAGGAAACCGCTGCCAGGAACTGAAAGAACATTTTTTATTACCTCTGTATGGTTTATTTCATAATTATCAATTTAATGGTGGTGCATTAACTGGATGAGCATACAGTATGATCACCACTTCAGTGGATGGTGTTGCTAAGCTGTTCCATGGCTTTCCCTCTAGCTTCAGTGCTGTTAAAAGTAAATGTACATATTATGCAATATTCAGTAATATCCATGTGTACAATGTATAGAAAAATGAATATTCTTGGCCACTAGTGATGATTTACAGATGGTGATGTTAGTCAACTGTTTCTTCCATTACGTCTGATTTAATAAGTGGCAAATTGTGTTTGTCCAATACTTTAAACTGTTGAAATCCTTAACCCCTGTTATGAGGGCAGCATTGAGTTTTGTGCGTGTTTCAATATATATCATCAATATCCACATTATCAATTAAATAAGAAAATTGTTAAATTTAACTTCATTATATCAGACTGCAACTGACCACTATTTAGATTTGAGCTGTTTATGTGATTATTTATTTTGGCCCTTTGTAATCTCCTTTTTAAAAATCTCACAGAATATATTTTCCATATTCTGTAATGATCTTCAGTGTGATTTCTATGATTTTATGGACAAAAAATCGATCTTTTAAGATAATTTAGCCTACTTTTAGCCTAAGTTTTTTTTTTCCTGATTTAGGTCAGTTTGGTCTTCTTTTTTTAAGTTTTGATAAAGTATCTGTAGTAAAACACAATTTTAGATGTTTTTTAGTGGTTGAGCTCAAGTGCCAAAAGATCCTGATTAATCATTAGCATATTAGCATTGGACAATGCTAACAGTACTGTTGGTGTATCTCACAGAGCAGCTGCATGGCTTTTCCTGTGTCATTTTCAATTTAAATCAGTCTCAGTTTATCGCTTGGTTCCAGTTTTGGTCTCAACACTGTTGAGCTGCACTGTTGCTGTTCTGGACGACATATTGCAGTGTGCTGCCCTTTTGCAAGGATGCTGCAGCTAAGTGTGAAGGGGCCGCACATGCTGAGCTCCTTCTGATTGGATGGGCTTCTACCAAAAACTGGTACAGTCTTCAGTGCAGCAGTAACTGTGCAGCACTGTCATATCCTGTATATGTAGTATAATTAACTAGGTTTAACTGCAGTAGCATCCGGTAATATGTGTGCTTGCCCCAATTCTGACACTGTCAGTAGGATGAGCAGAAGACATTGTATGCCTGTATGTTATGTTATATAGGTATATAAGGATGTGTGTGTGTATGTGTATGTGTGTGTGTGTGTGTGTGTGTGTGTGTGTGTGTGTGTGGTGAAAAGCGTGGGAACAGCAGAAAGAGGATGTGTGTGTTCACAAAGTTCCCATGATTTTCTCTGGATAGGAGCCAGTGAAGGCAGGAATTCATTTGTATCACAATTACCCCAGAGGCAGGCCAATTTATGCTGTGAACATAAACAACCAAAGTGGTCAATTTTGGGATTGACACTTTGGTGGTATTGTGGTGTTGTGATTTCCAGTCAGTTGCCTATTTACAGTGCTAAAAACAGTATTAAAGGGGGTATCACAAGACCAGAGAAATAGTAGAATGATATAGAGATTTTCAGTTTGTATAACCAGATGATAGGATCGTAAAAAAAACATTTCCAGTCAAGCCCCAGTGAATTACAGTAAAAGAAATAGCAGCTTATGAAATATGGCCTGGCCTAGAATCACAGATCCATCAATCAAATGATTAATGAGTAATCATAAGTCACCACCATAAGGTTATACCTCCACTTCTCAATCGGCTTCAATTCCAGTTACGTTCTGGAGCTTATGAGTCTGCTGTTTCCTGTCTTTCTTTTTTAATTTTACTGCTCACGTATGGCTGTGCCTTATCTAATGAGAAACTTGAGTCAGAATGTTGTTAGCTTAGCTTAGCATGACAAGATAACAGGCTCATACTGAAAATGTTTTCTGCCAGAGTGGTTTTCTACTTGATTTCTGTTTCTCTGACTGACCCCAGCTACCTGAGGGGCGGGACGTTTCCCACAGTGCTGAGCCAATTGCAGCAGAGTAAGCATTCCTATAGCAAGGGGAGGTGCTTGTCGGAGTGAGTGTATGAGAAGGCAGATTGTACTGCTGCTGCAGGTCTAACTAGGTGCTTTTAGACTAGAGAATCAACTCAGCAGGGTCTGAATTACTCACATTAACCAATGTGATCAACTGCTCCTACCAGAACAAATAGAGCTGTTGCAGCAAATCATTTGAGTCTATTCAATTGAGCAAGACTTTGTTTTTTTTTCTCGTGTCAACTTTTCATTTGTACAAGAAATAACACACAGTCAGTCAGCTTTGGGGGAAAGCAGATAATTCCCATTTTTTCCAGTATATTGTGCAGTAGGGGTCTGAAGCACAGGGCTCTATTATGTTTCTGGGAAGACCCCTGGGAATTATGGGAAAAGGAAGAGCGTTTTTTGTCTGAATTTAGCCACAACTCACAATTTCTCATGACACACACGCAGTAAGGTCGACTCATAGGTCAACTTCTCAGGCTTACAAATACACACACACACAGACACACATGTTTGCACACAGCTCTCCAATATCTCTAGTTTGAGCAGCAGTTTGAATCTAAAAGATTTCAACTCATTTTTTTTACTCTGTGTGTGTGTGTGTGTGTGTGTGTGTGTGTGTGTTTGCCTCAGAAGTTGGCCAGTCATTAGTAGAGAGCACAGAGCGTTGGAGGAAGTGGTGGTTACCAATGACTCAGCCGAGCCATACCGCTGATGCATTTCATTCTTTCTCTCGAGTCTCTCTCAGCTCCTTCTGTCATCTGCTTTTCTTTTACATTACATTCATTCTTCTTTTCTATTCTGGCTTTTCTTATTTCCTGCCCCTCTCTCATTCTCTGCCACCCACTTATTTTCTCTCTTTTCCTGGCTGATCTTGACCTTTTGAAGGTATCTCAGTGTGTGTGTTTGTGTGTGTGTGTGTGTGTGTGTGTGTGTGTGTGTGTGTGTGTGTGTGTGTGTGTGTGTGTGTGTGTGTGTGTGTGTGTGTGTGTGTGTGTGTGTGCGTGTGTGTGAGTATGACACTCAGTTATGTGTGGGGGAAGATAACTGGCTTCCTTCAGAGTGATTAAAAACATTCCTTCTCTATTTTTCCTCTCTCTTTTTCTGTCTTTCTTAGTTTTCACTAAAGCCTGATGAAGAGAAGATGAAGAGGAGTATGAAGAGTGACAAACCAGTAAGTGAAACAAAGTTAGCCATTTCAATCATTGACTGTTATTTATCGAAAAAGGAATGCAGATCAAGGGAACACTTTTCTTTAGATTTTAATGCTTGGGCTTATCGAGGATAAGGAATATGTTGTTTAAGAACTCCAGTGTGAAAATATCTTGATGTATACTAGGGCTAAAGAGCAGGACATTTCAAGAGCTGGATGGAAAATATTACAAATGTTTTCCGAGGTTTGGTGAACTGGACTGTGTGGGACTCGTTTTTTTTCATTTCTGTTTAGTCTTAAAAACAGGTTGATTTATCTTTTTTTGTCAAAAGATCACATTACTAGATCAATAAATGGCACAGGACAGATGGTCACCTTCCGTAGTGTTATGTAAAAGTATAAAGATGATTTTCTTTCTGTGACGAGGTGATGGATTGCAGTGGACAAATAAATTTAGTTTGTTAGCAGTCGGTCAGGTTGTGGTGGATATCGGTTATATTTGGAACTTAGGAAATGTAAATGTGCTCCCCCAATTTTAGTCATGTACTCGTGGTCTGATACACTGTCCACACCTCCGATGGGCCAAAGTGAAAGTGGCATTGTGTTCTCACGCTGATATTGCCGCTGCCTTCAAATGGAGTGGTGATCAAAGAGCTTCAGCCCTGGAGCAATTATCAGCCTCATCAATCTGTGTACAGCAATGAGTCTGTCAGTGCTGTGAGCAGGAGGTTCACAGTCTGCACCGCACATCATAGAGGATCTATTACAGTCTTTTGTAGGAGAAGATTAAACACACGTAGACATACTACACGCTGATTCATATTTTGAATCAACAGAAAGGCAAAAGACAATTTCTGCGCAGTTATGTTGATATGTAACCATGTGTCGCACATGCTGCAATATATAGGAAAGGTTTTATTGTATCACTCTGAGGATGCATGTAGAAGAGGAATGCATCTTCTTCCAGTAATATTTAAGTGTGGCTAATGTGTGGCTGTCATAAGTCATATAGAAAGCATGCATCACATATCTACTTATGATATTTATGATTATATGCAGCTCTAGCCATATGTTGCACCTTATCACAGTCACAATAGAGACCAACTCTTCTTGGTGGGCGTATGCTCAGATACAACAGTGTAGTTCATTCAATCCTGAAGATACAGTGTAAGATTTAGTGGCTTGGCAAAAATGGAAATTCAATGATAACTTTATTTTGATTTGTATAGAATTTCATCAAAATGTGTTGTTTACCTTATTGAGCTGTTTTTATCAACAAGGGAAGTGTGCCCCCCTCTGTGAAGCCATGTCCCCTGTGTTTCTCAAAGAAAGCCATCCACTGTTGTTTTTTCTCTACATGCTGGGGTACTGTTTGCAATCTGCAACTCACCACTAAATGTTGCCAGAAACTTTGCGCTAAGACGAGCTGTCAGTAAAACAGAGCCACCAACGCACATGCTGTAACAAACCGAACCACCGAGCAAGCACGTGTGATTGGACAGAAGATTGAGAATTTGCTGCAAATTCAGTCGATTGCGTCAATTGTTACGTCATCAGTGAGGTCTGCGGATTATTACTGGCCTTGTAATGACTCATCATTTTTGACTGACATCCAGAAATACCAAGGTCAAAACACTCAGGAAGAGTATAGGTGACGTGCAGCGGTTGCGGTTGAATTTTTTTTTGTCTGTGTGAAGACTTAAGAACTGAAGTGACAAACGCATGGAGTAGTGTGTCAAACTGAGACTGTCCTGTCAAGACAGAAAAACAGTCTTTCATATAAGTGTCGCAAAACTATCTATATTTAAATTTAAGTGACAGAAACCCTCTAGTTCCCACCATGAGAAGTTGATAGAAACCTAAACCAAAACCTTGAAACCCATAATATCTTCTCAGCTGAACCAGACTGACATGTCATCACCTTTTACAGTATAATATATGTTGAGTTTGTCACATATTTACACATTCAACAGATATAGACCGACAATATTTTCAATTTACTGGTAGTTGGTAATTGCTTAGCTATGTTCACTTGCTCATCATTAGCTGTCTGTCCACTGCATGGTTCAAAACAGGTACCCTAATGTGAGGTGTTTTTTTGGTGGAAGCTGCTGAAAACTATTCTGTGAGAGTGCTGAGAATGAACCAAAAGAGTACATTTGTAGTGGGACATTTGACCAGAGCACAAACTCAGATCAATGAGCCATGACGCTGAGGGGTGCTGCAGAGTCACTGATAATTCTCTGTAGGTTCGTCACTATGAACAACTGACAACTGATACAATCATTTCATATATTATTAAGAAAAAATCATTTACAGCTGTTTTAACCATCACATGCTTTGTGAAGGTTTTTGCCCCCTTGAACTTTTTGACCTTTTGCTACATCTCAGGCTTCAAACATTAATATATACAATTTTAATTGCTTCTTTAGAAATAAAAAATGAAAAGTAGGGTAGTAGTAGTAGTAGTAGTAGTGGAAGTATTCAGCCCCTTTACTGTCAGCGCAGCCAACTCACTCCAGAAGTTTCCTGAGGATTTCCCTCATGCAATGTTCAAGCAATTATACTGAAATGGAAATAGTATCAGACCACTACAAACCTACCAAGACCTGGCCATCCCTCTAAACTTTCAGCCTAAACAAGGATGCAGCCAAGAGGCCCCTGATCACTACGGATGACCTGTAGAGATCCACTGTTGAGGTGGGGAATCTGTCCTTAGGAGAACTACTCTGGCCTTTATCACAAAAATCCATAAGAAAACCTGTTTGCCATAATCCTCCTAGGATACAACAACACGTGGAAGAAGGTGCTAATGGTCAGATAAATCCAAAATTGAACTTTCTGCGCAAAAGGAACATGTTATTTATGGTATGAATTTAATACTGCACATTGCCCCGAACACACCGTGGCAGCATTATGCTCTGGATCTGCTTTTCTTCAACAGAGATGCGGAAGATGGTTAAAATGAATAGGGAGATAGATGGAGCCAAATACAGGACCATTTTGGAAGAAAACCTGTTGAAGTCTGCAATAGACCTGAGATTGGGGTGGAGGTTTACCTACCAACAAGACCAGTTAGATGTTCAAAACTGACAAACCAAAAGACACAGCAAACAGTGGTTCTACAAAGTATTAACTCAAGGGCACCAAATAATTTTGCACACCATGCTTTTATTCCTAAAAAATATTTTACATTTTTGTCCTATGAATTTCATTCCACTACATGATTGTATCCCACTTGGTGTTAATTCTTCACAAAGAGCTTCCAATTTTATATCTTTATGTTTGAAACCTCAAAAAGTTTAAGGGGGCCAAATACTTTCACGAGGCACTGTATCTTAAAGTGATTTTATATGATATTTTAAAGTGATTCGCATCTTTTTAAGTCTGTTTTTCCCCAGTCATGCTAAGTTTTTTCTTTCTTTCTTTCTTTCTTTCTTTCTTTTTTTTCCTTTAATTTGTAGTGCCTGTGCTTTTCCAAACAGTTTCCAAAGACATCCTCTCAGAAAATTCTGTGTAACAAACTAATAACTCTCCACTTGACTTTGAGTGATACATTTTGACCATCAGTGCTGATCAGTATCATTATCCTGCAGCCTCCATATTTGATTTCCCTTCATTTGGTGGTTATTAACATAACATAAAACAACAACAAAAAAATATCAAGGATAAGCTCAATAAAGGCAAAACTCATTTCTGTCGTGGTCCTTTGTCTAGGAAAAGAGAACATAGCAGCCATAAAAAGACAATCTCCATCTTGAAGACACGGACAATCATAAGTTAGTCATTTGAATACACATAATATCTCTTTCACCCTTTCTTATTCTCTGGTCTTCCTCACATTTGAGTTCTATGTATTCTTCAACGATCGTAAAGGTAATCAGTTTACATATATTCAAGAGGATTCTCTCTCTCACTCAGACACACACACACGTGTACACACATACACACACACACACACACACGTGTACACACACATCCAGCCATGCCAATCTTGTACTATCAAGGCTCCCCCAGTTTACGGTAAATGTGTGTTTTTGTCATCTGTGTGCCTGGATGAAGTGATGCAGTTAGTTTTGGTATCATGTCCGCGGAGGTGCCTCTCCACCACTGAGAGAATGAGAGCAGTGCAGCGTAGGCATACGTGGGAGGGCTGGGACAGAGATGACTCAGTGCACTGTTGCCGGGTAGAGAAGCACTAAACACTCTCCCACCCCCATACACACACACACACACACACACACACACACACACACACACACACACACACACACACACACACACACACAGTGTAAGGCACTTGAAAGTCAGTATGGGAGTCTGTATGGACACCTGGAAAATATCAAAATGTTATTATTTTTCTATCTTCCAATAGAGGTCATACTTGAGCAGACGCAAACACTGACTCTCTTTTACACACTCAGATCCACATTCAAGGATTTCTCTTATCTGCTCTACCACCTGGTACACCCTGTCACAGGATTGATTATTTACACTCATTAGTGTGTAAAATATATAATTAATGATTCAAGTCATTAGTTTTCATAACTGAAGCATCCCTGGTTGTATAATAATTAAATGTAATTGAATGTGATCTGATCCTTGCTTTCTCTCTTCTACTAATCTCTTGTCCTAAAAGTTTCACGTTACAAGACCTTCATGAAATACAACTTGTGTTTGATTTTATTTTACTGAAGCAGCTCATGTAGTATGTGACTGAACTGAAACATGGAGAATTTAATCTCACTTTTTGTTTTTTATTTAGTTTATTATTTATTTATTTAAACATTTTTCTTTTGCTGAATTGCTGATATTATCCATAATGGCTGTAAATCCTGCTGAAAAGGAAGAGGGTACACAGGGCTGAGAGCTGCACCGGTAACATTTATTGGCCAATATTCTGCTCTCACTTATGTCAATTAATTCCTACCTGTGCCATTTTTGTGTCCATTTTGGTTGATTTGGATTCTGGCAGCAGCTCGCCAGACATGAGCAGCTACAGAAGAAGTGAAAACTTGCTATGTGTTATCCAGAGAATTAAAGCAGAAACAAGAGAGCAGAAAATGACTTTGCACTGCTACCACAGGCCCTTTTGTTTCAGCCCGAAAATAAACCCTATTTAACGTTTTTCAGATATTTCACCTGAAATATCCCTACAGTAGGCTGGACTGAGGACTATAAATATAAGAACTTACATGACCCATTAATGAAAAATCCCCAGATTTTGTATATATACCGGTATGTTGATTGTGCACATGTAAGCTCCTTCAATCAAACTGGTTTTGTTTTGTCTGAACATTAAACTATGACATTGTCCTTTTCAAAAAATGCTTCTTACTGTAGAAACTCATGAGCCACTAATGGGGCCAAAGAACCACATCTGGGCTCAATAGGTGTGCAGACAGTTGAGAGAAGTGGCAAGATCAAACAGCTTCTGATTAATTTGATGAGTGTTTGAGTGAATTATAGTATCTGTTCATGTAGTCCTGTTGAGGGTGGATGATTTGAAGTGTGTATGTCTGAGTCAGATTTCAGGTTCGAGATCAATAAATGTCATGAGTTGAATATCCTGTCAAGGTGAAACCATAGTAGGTCACCAGTTTTGGGGGCGTATGTGGGTGTTTGTGCTGTGCTCCACCTTTACTCATCATGAATTACGCTTTGTGATACAGTAAATGACTAAGAACGCTACAAACATCACTCTGCTCTTTACTCATGGGTTGTAAGACAAGTCAACAATTTATACAGTTTTCAGAAGGTCCTATTTTAGACATTTTCTTAAAATAAGACCAAGGCATATCTTAAAATTGACCAAATTAGAGAAAAAAATTAAAATAAGATAAATTATCTGCGATCTTCACATGTTAAGATTTCAGTTTTTGCAGTGCTGACAGTTGACTTTTTTAATATAAATGGACCAAATTTAACCTGTATTACCCTCTACAACAGAACACAAATGTCTATCAGCTGCACAAACAACACAAACAAACATTAAACATTATATTTCCATTTTATATTTTCTGGGTTATTTTAGGAAACCACAAGATGATTTACAGAAACAATACAATATTCTTACTTACCTGAGATGTAGAAACTGGTATAATTTGGCCTAAGCAGTTTGGATTGTTAGTTTTTAAACAAAATTCTGAGCATTTGGAGGCTTCATGACAATCTCAGCGAGTCTTTATAACAATGATGCTGAAAAACTTTACACATATGAACAAGTAGTAGAAGTTCTGGCACAAATGTGTCCTTTGGTGTAAAAGCACCTTATGACCATTTGAATAAATTGATAAAAAAAAAAAAAGTCAGATCACACTTTGTTTCAGAGATCATGTTTTTTAACAATTCACTAAAGCAGATAACATTTCACTTGTAGATAAACACATATAAATATATATAGTACTGTTGATCAGAAACTTTTATCTTAGTACTAAATCTTTTTCTTGTGTCCCAATACAACTGTAAATATAGTCATGAATTTGCTGTCTAGTTACTCGTTACTCATTTCATTGCACATTCAGTTCTGATTTGTTTAAAAATCTGCCTTAAAAATGTTGCTTTTGTGCATAAAAGTGTGCATATATTGCTGCTAAAATCTCAATACAGATAGAGTAATTGGATTTTTAATATAGATACCTGTTTTTGCATTCTTTGACCCTAATAATATATAGTTACACACCAATATTATAATAAACTTATAAAAGAAGAACCAAAGTTATGGGATTTAGTGTGTTGTCATTTAAAAAGAAGTGTATATCAGTAAAACAAAAGGGTGATCATTGATACAGGAAGGCATTGATACTGTCACACTGTCGTGGGTCCCAGTGTATCCTGGGAAAGGCTTCACCCTGAGCGGTGCATAAAATGGATAGAGAGATTTATGTATTTGTGGAATAAAAAATGTACTTAGAGAGAGAGAGAGAGAGAGGGAGCGAGAGGGAGACAGCGATGGGAGAAGAGGATGAGGCAGATGAAGGCAGATAGTGGCTGTAGTACCGGTCGTGTCCACTAGATGGCGGCTCGGTCCTGCAGCCTGCAGCCTTCAGGCCTCTTCACGGTGTTTTTCCTCCTCCGGTCACACTCAGCTGCTTTTTCACTCTACCAAAAACTTTCTTTTCGACGATTTTCTGTTCGGTTTCGTTGCAACCGAGAAATAATCCACGGCCAAAGTCCGCGTCCGAATATTATCGCGCAGCGTTTGTCACAGTTTTGTCTGTATAGTTTCTCAGGGCGGGTGTCAAGACAAAAATAACAACGTTGATCAGAATATTCCGCAAAAATTACACCAGTGTTGCTGCTCTGTCGCTTTTTGCGCCTCGAAACTGGATCTGAAGTCATTTTAATGTCGGTAATTGTGTGTTGTTCCTCCCACAGACACAATAAACTGCTCATTTGTGTACACCACATAAAAGCTATTCCTCCGTTTCTCTATTAAAGTCATAATCATCACATAAAAATCATCACGTATCATATCACTTTTACTCTTTTATAAAACCTCCAATCGACGACGCAGTGCGTGTGCGCATACGTCAAATCTAAGAAAACTTGTGTGTTTAGGTATTGAAACAATTGTGATATATAACAAAACGTGAAAAAAGAGTCCAAGATTTTCCCACATAAGGTTATTAAAGGGCAATTTGACCTGATGCAGCCTGGCTTCCTCTTCAAAAAAAACAAAAAAATTCCAGAATCGGATTAATAAACCGCAACATGATTGTATATTCAACATGATTTGACTCTTTCTATATCAGTTATGTTGCAGAGTGAATTACCCGATGATCAACTTAATGATGTATAGAATTTAATGCAAGAAACAGCAATAAATCCAGAATTACACCAATGAATTGCCACATCAGTCGGTTGATAAATCCGGCACATGCATCTCATCACTGCGGAGCATTTCATTTAAAAGGCGCAGAAAATGAGATATTTTCTTGATATTCCATCATATTTGAGAGCTGCTTCTGTAATTCACTGCTGCCGGGAAGTTAAGTTTTAACGAGTTCAGGACATGACCATAAATAATACACTGATCGTGATGCTAATGATAATAAAAGACATTCTCAAACTAAAGCCCGTTGCATTTCCGATTTGTGCTTCTAATATTAAACATTTGTGCGAGGGCCTGCGGAATAAACACACACACACACACACACACACACACACACACACACACCGCAAGACACAGAAAAGACGAGACCCACAATTCAACAAGAAAATACAGTAAAATAAACACTTAAGTCCAAATCGGATCCGCGTTAGGTTAACTCGGTGTTGTTATTTTAAACGTCTTTCATATAGAAATACTCCATTTATTATTCTGTCTGTAACATATCGTCCTACATGAAGACACCATTTCTTGTTGTTATTAATAATAGTTTATTATTATTATTAGTAGTAGTAGTGGTAGAGTATTATGTTATTAATATGTTTATAAGATTTAAACCTCGCAACGTTTTTGATAATTACATTTTTTCATTTCATAATTTATGCGTAACAACAACGTCTTTTCTCGCGGGAAAACGACGTCTGATTTCAAATAAAATGTAAAATAACAAGATGTCACAACTTCCCCTTTTTTGCATGAAGTGGAAAATGAACGGCCGATATTGTTGACGGGTTATCACAGTAAACAACGAAAACAACAAGAGGCGATCATCGAAATGTCAGCGTGATAAGCTTCCTGTGTGATGAGAAGGCAGATGTTTGACATTTTGAATTTGTTTTCCTGCTCTGACTTTTCTCTCTCTCACATCACACACACACACACACACACACACACACACACACACACACACACACACTCGAAAATCATCATACCTCACACAAGCAGGAATAAAGCCCGTTAGCATGTTAGACTTTAAAAGGGCCTCCAGCCCTCATTCCAGCCCTTTTAAAGTAATTTTTAATTTTTTTATTATATATATATAAATATTAATTCATATTGACATCTATGTATCTAATTTTCATTATGACTGAATTGAAAGACTTTAGAGTTTTTACCACTAAGACAGGTAATAATCTATAAACGTTCTATTTAAAAAAATGGGAATATGTACCTGTGCTTTTCACTAATCTTCACCTTAATATAGGATTATTTGTGAGCGATAATGTCTTGCATCTCTATTAATATCTGACATGTACTTCAATTACCTTTCACACTCCCATCAGCACTCCCTCCAAATTCAGAGTAAGGATTTCATTTTCTTTGTACTTTGAATAAAGCAAGTTTCACATCTTTATTCTCATGTGACTGAGTCACCTTGGACGCCTGCGGTTGTGAGCAAGATAACATTCGTCCCACTGGTGTCTCACTTTAACTCACTGTAAAAAAAACACAAAAAACTGAATATTACAGAAATACTGCAAGTTTCAAAGCTGCTCACTACAGAGTGAATATCGAATATAAAAGTGTGCATGAACTGCAGGAGGTGGATGATTGATTATAATATGACTTTTTTACTTCTCTTTACATTGTCACACAATTATTTGTACTTTCTACTCCTCACATTTTAAAAATATCCTTGTTATTCCTGTCATTACTGCCAAAAAGGGATTTTCTACAAGAAAGGCTAAGCCCCTTTTCATTGTTAAAATATCTTTTAAAAGGATAAGACAACAAAATGCATTTTTTATTTCGCCCAAAAATGACAGCTTATACATGGTTAAGGTGTTTTCCCTCAAAATCACTTGTTATCATTCTTGATTATTGAAGATTAAATAAATTTTAATCCACTCATTCACCATTACCTGTTCAAATACTATTAAACAGACAATACATAAACTACAATATCTCTGCCAAAAAGTGATCACAGCTCATATATTTTGCAGAGTGACCAGTTTTTTAACTTTTGGGGGTATGAAAAGAGAAATGGTTCTAGTTTTCACATTATTTAGAAGACCTTGAAAGTGCTTAGAAGGTGTATCAAACATACTGCAATTAAAACCCCAAACACAACTGTTTTAAATACTTGCAGCCTCAGCAGAGACTTCTGGTTAGTTGCAGCCCAACTATGCTGTTTATTGTTCAAAATCACAGAAGGTAAAATCCCTGTGTCATCAAAGACTCCAAATACTGTATTGGACGGAATTTAGGACATGAGCATCAAATGATGCACAATTTCAGCATTTCAGATGTGTTAGAGCAAGCACATGTTGTCTAATACAATACACAGCACAGTGCGACATCGAGATGCGGCGTGAAGATTTGATTCTCCAATTACAACACTTGTTAGGGGATGATCGAAGATCAAAAGCGAACTCATTTTGCATGAATTTGGCCAAATTATCACTTGACACAAAAATGTTGAGAGAGGACCGGGAACTGAAAGATTCTTAGTCTGCATATAGTGTGTTATGTAAGGCCTCCATGCTCCAGGATGTTGAAACAATAACAGCATTAAAAACAAGCATCACTGTCCCAGTATTTACATCTGTCAGAGATGTAGGCATCCTAAAATAACTACAGTAGCTGCTTTTCATCAGAACCCACTGGATGAAGACAAGTTTTCCAGTGAAGTTTTCCACAGATATTTTGTTTTTCAGGTGTGTGTGTGTGTGTGTGTGTGTGTTCATAAGGAAATCAGGCAAGGATCCTGCAGTGAACCCTGCTGGCTATGGAAATGAGAGATTATTATCATTAAGTGTGGCTAACACCCTCATACTGTCTCACGCAGGTAAACACTCAGAGGCCCACATTCTCTCTCTCTCTCTCTCTCTCTCTCTCTCTCTCTCTCTCTCTCTCTCTCTCTCTCTCTCTCTCCTTCTCTCTATGACACACACACACACACACACACACACACACATCTATCCATCTATCAACAAGCACTTTATACATCATCATCTTGTAATCATGTTTGCCAAAAGTTTGATGTGCCTCTGGAATACTGGGATCTTTATGGGTCACCTTGGCACCTTGAAGCTGTTGTTTTCCACCCAACTTTATATGTGTGTTTGTTAAAGCACCATTTGTGTTTTTGAGGTCAATATGCACAAATGCATGCAACAGTGATTAAATACACCACATTTATCATGCTGTGATTTGTGATTTTGGGCTATATTGACATATCAGTAGGCTACTTCTTGCTATAGACATGACTGATTCTGCTACTAATACTGCTGCTGTAGAATTCATATACTGCCTGTACTGTTATTACTGATGAGATTCCATTGAAAATAAGTACAACTACTATCAAAGCTACTGCAACTACTACTGGTACCATTACTTGTTTTTTATACAATATTCTTAATATATCTTGTTTCTTGGTGTTATAAATTCTCATATATAATATAATTCAAAAAGCACTTTCTATGATATTTGACAGTTTGAATAGCCTACAATGACACTAAAATCTATTTACTTTAGCAACTGCTGCATTTGTGCAGCTGTAAGCTATGTGTGTGTGTGTGTGTGTGCTTTCTTCAGCAGAGACTTTCAGATTTTTCTGCTAAACGTGACAGAAAATCAGGTTAAATATTGTTCACCTGGATAATCTTCTCTGTCAGAAATGTTATTTTCCTTTCTACAGTTTGGTGCATTTCCTGATGTTCCCCGCAGTGTAAGCATGGCATTTAGAGCAGGGGAGCATGACCTTTTGAACATTAACATTAAGAGAAAAAAGCTCATTTGAATCTTGCACACAGCTGTAATTACTCTAGCAGGTACATCTGTTACTGTAGGTCTGAAAATATGCAGTTTTGCAAAAACAGAGAGACAAACACCCTAAAGTACAAAAACAAGGATTGATTATGAATTGAACCATGTACATAAGGGCTGTGTTGACTGATCCTGACTTTGACTTTTTAGCAGTGTTTGGCTGTAATGGCTGCATATTACAGCCAAACAGTGGTTCATACTTTACGTTACAGTGAATAATATGCATCAGGCAGATTTGGTGACAACCGCAAGATGTTTAGATGAAGAGTTTTGGCTACGCTGGCATGTTAACTACAGCCATCAGCAGGCTGATTTATAAACCAGCTACACTACACTGGCATGTGAACAGATGACAGCTTGGTCATTGTCAACATTACTAAACATGTCACAAGCAATAATAAATTAATCAGTTCCAATAGCAGCTCACAAATAGCAGCCAGTGAGCTTAGTCTGTTGATCACAATCCATCCATCCATCCATTTTCTATCCCGCTTATTCCTTTTCAGGGTCGCAGGGGTCTGCTGGAGCCTATCCCAGCGTATTTTATGGCGAGAGGCAGGGATACACCCCAGATGGTCGCCAGCCAATCGTGGGGCACACACACCATTCACACACCATTCACACACACACTCACACCTATGGGCAATTTAGATTTGCCAATTAACCTGAGCATGTTTTGTATTGTGGGAGGAAACCGGAGTACCCGGTGAAAACCCACGCAGACACGGGGAGAACATGCAAACTCCACACAGAAAGGTCCCAGACCCAGGCCCCAAGGCGGTCTTGAACCTGCGACCTTCTTGCTGTGAGGCAACAGTGCTACCCACTGCTCCACCGTGTCGCCTTGATCACAATCCTTTTTTAATAATATTTATTACATTAATTGATGCTTTATTCTTTAAAAGTGTGTAAAATCTCCTTTGCAAAGTCCAAATTATATTTGTTCAACCAACAATTAAAAAATAAATTCAATCTATTTTCACGGAAAGACAAATAAAAACAGGAAACCTTCACATTTGGTTCCTTAATGGAAGCTTAAATCTGTTAATCATCAAATTTATTGTCTCTCGCCAAACTAATGATCTAATTGTTATCAGCTGTCCACACACGTTATTGCCAAGAGAGTTGAGAAACATCCACATCCTGCTGGATTGAGGGTACATGCACACACGCCCAGAAAATGTCAAATGTCAGCATGCAGCAATATCTTGTTATACATGTCCCTGAATAGTAAAGCATGGCCTGAAACCCACAAACCTTTTCTCAGTTTTGTTTTTCAGAAGGAAAAAAAACCCTGTTATTTCACCTTGAAGCTGACTAAACATAGTCTGTATTGAGCTGAAATATACGTTTAAATTCCTGAAACACACTGGTACACTACCCTCACAACCCATCACCTGTTTATTTATCAGAAACGTTTGTGTTTATGTCAGATTTCCTTGTGTTGTGTTCCTATCATGTTAATATTAACATATCACAGCAAAAATTAAGCTAATCCAAATCAAGTTGTTACTTGGGCTATGTTCAGACTGCAGGATTTAATGTTCAATTCAGATTGTTTTGTTGAATCAGATTTTTTTTTTGCAAAGTCATTGATATTTCCAGTTATTAGTAAATGTGACTTGTATATGAACATCATTGTGAACTTTAAATGCCACAAAAGTATGCCACAATGGCATTAAAGGACACAACAACATCACATAATGAGTGCACAGACATATATGGTACATATATATATATTTACAGACACACAAAAAATAAATGTACACATGTAAATATCTATGCAGTCAGTGTTCTTGGTGTTTATGGAAGTAAACATGGACGCTAGCGGTGAGTATTTGGTGATTTTACAGTTGCCTTACCAGAACCAACATATGTACTGTATGTATTTGTTTTGAGGAGATTAAGGAAGCAAGGAGCAAGGTTTCTGGCTATGGTCATTGCTTTCTTTAGCTTCCACCTACTTCGAAACAGAATAGCGACTTTTGTTGAACACGGGTAGGTCGGAGGAACTCGACCGGGCTGTTCAGACTGAAGCCGTAGGTCAAAAGGTCAGATATGTCGTTTTAGAACATATCCAAGTTGCCTGGATCACATTAGAAAAAATCCTATCTGTCACATCTTATCCACAGGTCACAAAGTGAGTAAAAAAATCTGATTTGGGTGACTTCAGACTGCGACTGAACATAGCCTAATTGTTACTTTTAACAAAGTTTACTTTAACTTTAATAACACAATGTTTCAGTCTGTAGATTCTCAATTCTTGCTTTTTGCTGGTTACTATATCATTTTCATCATTCATTTCCTCAAAGGGGGGGGCTGTGTGCAGGATGAACGGAGATTCACCGAGACCCAACACAAACATCCTGAGCTGCAGCTGTGTTTTTTTATTAGTGATAGTGAAGAATAAGGACTCAATAGGTTAACATCTAGATGAGCAATTAATTCAATGTGACAACTTTTTTCATAGATAAGAAGAAGAAGTTTCTTTTTGTCCAAAGTGTGTTGTATTTAAAGCAGCTTCGTGGCTGTGACAGAACAGTGACATTCCCACCTTGAAGAATGTAAAAAAAAAAATGATTTTGACTATATGTGAAAAAAAACAGATCTGTTTAGTGTGCTGGAGCCGCTATCTTGATTTATTGCTGCACTTCTTTAAATTTCATAGAACGCTGCCAGTTGGCAAAAACAAGCCAAGAGCTGAAACAGTGACCAAGATGGCATCGACAAGTGGAGATGGTTTGACTTTAAATCATTTTTATTACTGTTACATGAGTCATCAGTGAGTTGGAAAACACATGCTTCGCCCAGTGCCCAGTAGGACTGCAACCTGGCAGCTCTGCAGCATTGTTTTTATCTCCGTATGCTCCCTTGTCTAAAAATGTGATGTGCCTATTGTGGATGTCTGAAAACCTACCGCAAGGCCACCACCATTTTTGTTTTAATGTTTTCATTTCAAGTGGAGGATGGTTAGAGAAAAAAACTCTGTGGCCTTTTAGTCTCCCTACATTTTAGAAACCCAGTACTAGAGCTCAAACCTTTCTTGGTGGTCAACAGTTTGGCCAGAATCAATCAGCATGGAGGACAACAATTCAAAAATGTCTTCAGAAAGGAGTGAAATTTTTACCTTAAATTCAAGAAGTCTGAATTAGCTCATTGGGTTGAGAAAAAAACTGAAAACGTTCATAGTGAAATTCTTGTGGATTAGCTCAGCAGGCTTTTGACTGCTTTAAAGTCACATCTACATAACTTTCTACAGTCAACATCCTGTTTCCACAATGCAACATCAAAGTGTAAAGGGCTTGAGGCTGGATTGACATTGTTTTGTTTCTTCGTTGGATCTATCAGCCATATATTTTTAGGTTAGAATATTAAACTTACCCCATAATTAAACCATGTTATTCTGAAGTCCTTTTAACTGTTGGTGAGGAAAACCTTACGGTTGCAGAGGGGAAAAAAAACAATATCTCATGTTGTCCTGATTCGGCATTGCGCACATTATCACAACCAAACCAAAGATTTTCCACATGTTTTGAGTCACCAGCTGGTGTAAAACCTCAGCAAAACCCTCAGAGGTGTGAATCATAACTATTTCAATGTTTGATGATTCTGATTGTCCCTCTTGTCTCTTCTTTGCTTAACATTTCCTCGACCTCTTAAATGCCAGTGATTGTTCCCCAGATGCTGAACATAGCAGAAAGCCAGCAGAGAAAAAAACATTCGTCTTCCACTCACTTCAAGGTGACCTTGGTTAAATAATCTATTAATCTATTCAATATATTGCATTTCAAAAGTTACTGCTTTTTCTCATAGGAAAAAAACATACTTCTTCTAAAATAGCACAAATTTATGCAACTGACTTTTTTCTCTTTTATGGGGAAGTCACACACACCTTTTTTTTTTTTCTCTTTTTTCCATTTTTATATCTCTTTGTGTCTGGACATTTAAGTGTTTTCTAGAAGAGGCCCCATGTTCGGTGATGAAATCAGAAAGGCACAATGCACAGAAAAAGAGGAAGGACACTTGATCAAGTTCTGTCCAATGGAAGGGCCCCCGAAGGGACAATTGATCGCGTTGAATTGCACACTAGGTCACGCTGGGGCTTTATTGTGTTTTACCCCACTCCATCTCATTCAGTATCAGCTGAGATGAGATGGGAACTGGTTTCCATCCAAGTGTATCCAAATATTAGAGCAGATTTTCTTAAATGTGAATTGATGATTGATGCCTGTTTCTATTTGTCTATTTGTTTGTTCTATTTGTGACAGTGCCATTGTGTGTACATGTGCGTGCATGTGTGGGAGACCTCTCCCACTTGTGGTTGTCTTGTGTGTTGCTTCCCAGACTGTAGGAGGTCTGCAGTCTTTCACATCAGGGCAGCCAGACATCTGCATGCTCATGCACACACACACGTACTGTGATATAGAGACTGATAAAAACAAGCACCTTGTGAGAAGAGAGAAAGTGTTCTGGTTTAAAGATAGTCACTTCACCCTGCACCAGACCAGATATGATCAACTTCTGACTGTTAGAATATGCACGGACATACTTAGGGTTGTAAACACTGTCAGGACTTTACAGGATAGAATTTTTTTTGTCTTAAGAGCCTAAAAATAAGTCTTGTTGTGCAGAGATTTGATGTTCCTGTATTTTTTTTTATCATTTTCTTTTTTGAGTGGCCTGCTGTAAAACTCATAAACCCCCATAGGAGGACAAAGGTTTGATTGCTGCAACAGCTGATGTGATGCATTACAGCCTCATGTGTGTTTCATTCTAAACAAGTTGATTCAAATGTTGTTTTCTATCGAGAACCAGAATGTTACTAAGAAAATCCTGTCGCTCCACTCAAAGGTAAAACAGCAAATGTTGTCAATTCTTTCACATGTATCAATGCGAACCATGCAGCATGCATGCAGATACCCCATTTTAATGTCTCTCTGCCTTATCTGCTGCTTGTCAGAAATGTCACTATTTTTTTTTTAAATTTGAGCAAACATCTTCCTGCACTCCAACTTGTTCCTCCTCGCCCATGTCCTCCGATAGCTAGATGACTTCTGCAACTTGATGTTAAAATTGTAACACATTGTCCTACATGAAACCCTCATCAGAGTCCTGTTCATAAAGAGTATAATTGTTCAGAAAGGATGAGTGAAATAAGCCCTAGACTGGTCCAAATGTTAAACAGCTCCCTTTGCCCTGGATATGGCAGAGATTTTTTTTTAAATAGTGCCCCTGTAATCAAGTCCAGCCACTGCCTAGTGCCCTTACCTCAAGTATCAAGGCCACTGCTAAGCACAAGCTGGGTGTTGCAATCCAATTTTCCACGTTTGGACAGCATAACAAATAGTACAATAATGTTTCTGTAAATTTAGGAATATTTCCATTAATCTTATCTTTTAGCCGTAGAGAGAAAATTATCCATGCTATTATTTCCTCACGCCGACTATTGTAACTCTGCCACCGGACTTCTGACTAAGACCAAATGCTCTTCTCACATCACCTCAGTTTTTTTTGCCTGGTTGCACTGGTTCCCAATTTATTTAAGGATCCATTTTAAGATTTGAATCATGACTTGGCAAGGCTTTACATGGCCAGGTGCCAAAATGCATCAATGAACTCTTCATTTCTTACTTTACTTTGCCGATATGCTAACATGTTAATTAGCATTAAAGATGGATTTATGTGTTTCAGTATTATAATGAATTTCTTGAACAAGTTGGCATGTCTCTCTGCAATATGCTTTGCAAAGTTGGACGTGTTGGCTCCTGAGGCCTGTGTGGGTTTAAAATATCTTTTACAGAGGGCTCTGTGGTGTCTGTGGGATTTGTCTAGACTGTTGGCTAAGTACGTGAAATAATGCCATATTTTTGCTCTGTGCATCTGCTTTGTCAACAAGCCGTCGACAGTGGCAAGAGTACTTGTACTTGCAGCCAGGCCCTTCATTCTGTCACTATGAAAGCTGCAGCCTGCAGAAAAAAAGTGTGGCACACCCACTCTGCCTGCAGGGAGTGAAAGCAGAGCGCACACACACACACACATACTGCTCCATTGTCGCACAACAATGCAACTCATAGAAACTATGGCACCTATTAAAACACTGTCATTCTTAAGGTACAGGTGCATATAAAATGGGGTGTAGTACAATTTTTAATGGCGGAGTAACCATGTATGCCATGCAACACTAGCACCAAATGACATGACTGTCTTTAGTTATAGTTGTCACTTATCCTTGAACCAAAAGTGCCAAACTAATAAAAGCAATAAAGTCAAAAAATCACACTGACAGTCATAAGCAATTCATCCAATAGTTGAGATGTTTCAACTATTGGATGAATTGCCAGGACCAGTGGACCAGATTTGTGATGACAGGTACTCTCACACCAACAACAGTTGGTGCGCTCAAAATGGTCCATTCGAATCAAATGAGATTAGTTTTGTTTTCTTTGTTGTGAAAGCATCTGTCACATTGGGTGCACACTAAATCAATCAATGAAATCAAATCAATCTTAGTTCTATGAGAACATGAGGTGAGAACATGGACTCAGGTCCAAACGAGGGATGAGGGAATACTTTTTTATTTTATAGCTACCTGATGGGTGTTTTGAGCAATGCTCCCTCATATGACCTCATTTGTGAAAACAGCATGTCTCCCCTGACTGAAATGACATACTGTGTCTTCTGTGATTCCAGTGAATCCACAGATTTTTCTCCTGATGCAGCTGTGCCTCATTTTGAAATTGGATATTTTGCCAAAAATGGTCAATACACAGATAATACACAAAGATAAGAGCAAGAAGCAAAGTGTAAACTTGTTGCTCCATAAGGAGTCGGTATTGGCCCTTACTAGAAGATGAAATGTCAAACGAACAAATTTTTGTTGGATTGCAAGTGTGAAAGCAGACCACACTGGAGTCTATATGCTAATTAGTAAACATTTTATTGCCTGGTGCAGACCGAACAATCAAACTAGTGATGTGAAAGCTCTCTAAGAAGGTTAAAGGTCAGAAAGTGACAGACAGAGCAACACAGATGGGTTTGAGATTTGTTGATATAAAGAGAAGCTTGTTGAACCATTTTCATGAAGTTTACATCATGCGCACAGAAGTAGCCATCAATCTTTTTTGGTCCACCGTGGCGAGGTCTGATTTCAAGTCGTCAACAGGGTTTTGAGCTCCAATAAACACTATTAGCATCCAAAACACATGTGGCATCGCACCCTCCTGAGACAAACTCAGTGTCAAACAGTGCCCTGAAATCTCATATAGTCCACACAAGCAGCAATCTTTACTGGAACTATCACTATAAAAATTTGAGCCTTGAGCCGGGGTTCTTGGAATTGATTGAGGAGTACGATGTCAGCAGGTGGTACTGAGGCAGCTCATCGACTCCTAGTTTCATTAGCATCGCCTCTCACATGATATGTTTTGTGACTCAGTGAAACCAGAGGACATGTGAGCACAGGTCTCATTGTTTCTAGATCTTCCACACTTTGCATGTAGGAAGAGAGTGGGAGTCAGTGTTGCACTGTTCTATAAGCTTCAATGCACTTGGAAACAGCAGCTGTTTTCTCTGGCATTTTCTCCTCCTGATGTTTAAATGCAGCGATATATGATGACTTTCTAGATTGTCCTAGTGGAGTCAACAGTGATTGTCAATTGTTGATTGTCATACCAACATTACTAATTACAAGGTCAAGGCTTGTTCTATATATATTCTAGTGTAGTGTTTGATTTTGTTACTAAGTCATGTCTTTTGAATAGGACACTGTGAAAATGTTTTAATGCGGAAGTGTAGATCATGTTTCTTTTTTCTTGAAATTCTGATGAGAAAGACAGGTTTTGATACTGGCCTCAACCCAGACTCATTCAAAGGTTTATTAAAAGGGAGAACAAAAGTTCAGTTGAAAATTGTTCTGCATGTCCTCGTGATTTAATTCAGTGAAAACTTGATGATGATGATGATAATGATGATGATGATGATATTAAATGGCTCCATGGAGGGATTAGGGAAATCTTTTTTCTAATGGGAAAGACAGTGATAAAAAAAACAAGTTTAAAAGTGACCGTTAAAAGAACATTGAACTATAGCAAGATTATTAGATTATAGTGCATCATTATCATTCACCTGATGTGTTAATATCAGACCAGACATCTTGTCTGTGATATTTGCACATCAGTTGCATAATATGATATTTCAAAAAAGGTTGGTCTTGTTTAAAGATACTTGAAGACCTCATCGAAGGGGCTTCTTTCTGACTGGTAGGAAGCCCCAGGTATTTGACCTCTGTGAGGTTGATGTTGGAGAGATAAGAGGGATGGTTTGATGTAGATGTATATATATATTTTTTGTTATAAAATATTCCTTATCAGTAAAAAGCTCTCAACATGAGTTGGAGGTTTCAAAGCTCCAAATATGTATGAAACTATGCTGTTGCACTTTTTCTTTTCTTCAGCACATGTAGTGTACTTCCTGAATCTTATGGTCATTTCCCCAAAGAAAAGTCCAGTTATAGTAAATGGCCTGCATTTATCTAGCACCTTTATAGCCTTTTCAACCACTCAAAGCACTTTACACTACAAGTTTCCATTCACACACACCGATGGCAGTGGTGATACACAAAGCAGCCTGCACATCAGGGAACTACTCATTCATACACTGACGGCACAAGCCATCGGAGGTAAATATCTTGCCCAAGGACACAACGACACCCAACTTGGAGGCGCCAGCTCTACCACTGAGCTACAGCTGCCCCCAATTGCCACAGTGATCCAAGTCACATTGGAGCAATCGAGGGCATAACTGATTTAATGAGCCATTCGCAGTTTCACTGCATCGGCTGTGTGTACTTAGACTTGCATGGCTTAATCTTTGAGACAAGCATATGTTACCGGGGGGCGCGCGGTTGGGGGGCTCCACGGCGGGACCTCCTGGGCCTTCAGAGGCAAACTCGCAGGGCGGAGGAACCATCTGCCCGAACACCAGCCCGAGGGCTGGCCGGCGGGGGCCCTCCGATGGCGAGTCACGTTTGCCGATCGGTCAATGGTATAAATAAGCATCATTTACTCCTTAGCTCCTTCTTTTGGGCCTCTGCACTTGTTGGTCCATTATCAGCTCAGTGGTGCAGGGGTTTGATAAATCCTTGCTTATTCTCCAGTGGGTGATGAGTCATAGACTCAGTCTGTGTGTGTTTGGTTTCCTGTATTCTCTAATTGTCCTGTCGTCTTAAATGTGTATGCACAGTTCAAAAAGGCCAATCTGTTTTGCCCTGACGCCTCGTGTGAGCTTGTCCAATGACTTAATATATTCTGAGAAGGTTTACACTTCCTGAGTTTGTGACTCATGTTTCTTCCACATGACTAAACCAGTGGCTTGGTGCTGTCCCACTGAAGGAGTTTAGAGCTCTGCTTTCTACTTCTTCCATGTAGAGGTTAGCCACAATGGGAGATACACTGAGCTAATGGCATGGCCACACTTTTGTCCACAAAACCCCCATTGTACTGAAAACAGGTGGTGTTCAGCACTTAAAAAATCATGTCTGGGATGAAGTTGGTTCTATTGTTCAGGGTGTCACGTAGCAATCATTTCATCTGGTGTCCACCATCTCCATTGGGATGCATGTAAACAATGAGGTCATGTTACAGGACACCACGGTTCCATCTGGGTCCAGTTTCAATCCTCGAACCTTGCTCACAAAGTTCATGGATTTTTAATACAGTGAGGAGCGTTACAAACCAAGGGGGCTGGTAGATGTATTATTTGTTAGTTATGTGTGGTAACTAAGTCCATGCTGCAGAAAATGGGTCTTGAAGGGGGCTTCTTCTGAATCTGAATGACCATAGGATGTAGTTTTCTGCTCCTTTAGCTGTTGTAATCATTCAGTCCTCCTTGAGTAACCATGACCTGGATGTCTGAGAATCTTCGCTGATATTGATAAGTTTTGTGTTTTTATTATATGCATATAATATATAAAATTGTGAATTGTATTTCATGTGATTTCTATTTTTCATCCATCCGTTTAGACTGTCCATATTAAGTAATAACTAACATCTAACTGTTGATGGGTATTACATATTGTATTCACATGGTCAGCACACACTTGAATGGAGTTTTGTCCTGCATGTTGTCTCTATTGTTGCTTGTTGAGATATATAACTGAAAACCTTTAACGTTAACTAAGTCCTAATATACATATTACTCCATGTACCTTTCCTGATTGCATCATAAATCCATGTAGTAATTTAACAAACTCGCTGCATCTGAAATCGCATACATTAACATTTTTTTACATTTACATACCTAATATCCTGTATGTACCATCACTCATCATACTACAGTTGTGAATATTTTTTTTGGTTCAAGTGACTATAATTTGCAGCCAGTACCTTATAATACCTTACTTATTACCTTATTATATTTACAAACTCTTAGGCATATCTAAGGCACAAACATACACAACTTTCCCTTTAACATATCAAATATGAAGTGTCCTCATATACTTTTTTTTTTTTTTAACACAGACTCTGTTGGATTTAAAAAAAAAAATTAGGATAAGATTAGGATACAATGGACAATAGAACAAATTGAATTTAATTTTTAACCTCTCCCAGATCATGCAGGCTACTCTTTTTATTCTCTTCTGAAGTTGAATGGAAGAATCCAGGTTTCACCACCAGAGGCAAGATGGCACATCTGCGCTAGACAGTAGTCAGTAGTATACGTATACCTTTTCAGATGGAAAAAGATGGAATTATAACATAACTTCCTGGGCGCAAGTTGATGGAACAGATTTTGGTCAATGTGGTCAGCAGGACTCACTCCCTGGATATGCTCTTGTTGTGCTAGCACCAGGCATATCTGAGTTCAAGCACCTGCAGGCCTCGTGGTGCTGGGAACACAGTTGTGAACGTCAAGGCAATTCCTAGACCATTGTAGCTTGTAATGCACTTTGGACAAGTCAAGTTAATGAATGTAAACTTACTGGTCAGATGCTACAATGGTTAAAGAGTACAATTGGTTGTAAATAGAGACCGATTTTGGACAGTTTTCTACATCTTTGTTTTGGGGTAATTGCTTGAGGGCATTGTGATGGTTAGATTTTGAGGTAGGGGACGGCATTACTCATCACTTTCTCTGAATAGTTTTTCCAAGCTCCACTTTCTTTGTTGCCATACACCAGTGGCACTTGGGCAGGTCGTGTTATTACTCATGATGAGTAAAGTTCAAACCACTAGATTTAATCCTTAATACCACATGCTTGAGTGCACGTAGAGATGAATTCCACCAATGGAAAACGATACATAAAGTCTAATATTGTAATGTACAGGAGAAAATACTTTATGGGGAAGTCATTTTAAATGTGGTCATGTCAGGCTGCTGCTTTGTGAAGGTGTGTGAGGCCTAGTTGTGACTTGCTGTCTCTTCACCACTTCAACAGATGGTGGTGTTGTTTTCACCTCGCACTTCAAAATGGAGACTGCTGTTTTTAGGGCACAACTCTCCTACGGACTTTTGTTCTGTCTGCGTAAAGCCTCCCACATTTCTCTGTTCTCACAGCCGAGCTGTTATTTGCACGCCACAATCTAACTAATGTCTCTTTCTGTTTTATATTTATCTCTGTTTTTTGGGGCTACTACTAATATAGATATATATTTTTTGTTTCTGCTTCAAAGCATTTAGAAGGTGCACAAAGGCAGAAATTATTTTTCTATTCCTCTGTGCACCATGAAACTGAATCAAAAAGAGAACTACTTTGATCAATGAAGCATTAGATGTGATATGATTCAAGACAAGCCCACGTTTTAGAAACTTATGTCTCATTAGGGAAATTTAAACTATGACTTGTGAGTATCATGCGGCATATTTATGCCAAATGTTTTTCAATATATGCTTCACATTTTCTTTGGTATTTCTTTGGTTTTATTAGCGTCATTCAGCTACATACTTCTTTTTTTACTTTAATTTTATTTTCTTTTGTTTACAGTCTTTCTACTGTATTAAAAATATTTTTAACACTAAAACCAAGAAAATTTAAAATGAGCTCACTTTACTAAATTGATTTCAAATAATAAGATTTGTTTTAGGGGCTGTTTTTCATGTATTTAAATAAATAGAGGAATTAATAAATAAATAGAGGAATTAATATATAAATAGAGGAATTAATATATTTCCACATGCTGTCATTTGTAGCAGATCTTATTTTTTATTTTTTCTTGATTCATTCCTTCTTTTCTTTCTGCCTCTTTCTTGCCACCTTTCTTTCATTTTCTCCCCCTTTCAACTTTAAAACTTGAGCAGCAGAGAGGAAAAGCAGATTTCGGCTCCTCTACCCACTGTTCTCTCATCTCGTCAGCTTCCTTTTCACTATTTTGAAACGCACGCCGTGCCTGAACGCATCAAAGCCCAGGCTCCACGTCTTCTCCTCTTCTCTCTGACTAATTCTGATAGTAAAAAGACAAGTAGAGCTGAATTTCTGCCATCTTTTGTTTTGTCGTGAGACACAGGCATTCTGGATTATGTCAGAGTTTTCAGGCGTGTTTTTTTTTTTTTTTTTTTTTTTAACATGTCGGTGAAACGATTGTCTTCTGTGACGGCTGTTTATGTCCGACAGAGACAAACTCTGTCTCTACTGTCTGGGGAAAAATTGTCTACCTCAGTTTTGATTTAACTGTTTGTTTTCAGATTTTGTCGGACGCTCAAAAATTGTAGTCGGAGGCTAGCTGCCATTATGTCACAGGCCCCTGAATTTTGCCCATGGTGTCTCAAGTGTTAAAAACAAGTTAAACAGCCGATGTTGATGTAGAAAGTATTGCTAAGTAATTATTTTAACTTTAATTTGTGCAGAAAGTGTGATTTGTTTGCTTCAGGTTTGTGTTTTTTAATAAATAAAATGCCAAGTAATATTGAAACTCTGAATCAGAATGAGAATTACTTTGATCGATGATCCCTAAAAGGTGATATATAAACTCTTGAGTAGTGGGTGGAGTGGTGTTAAATGTTGGCAAACGGTTATTTTCATTTTTGGGGTGCAAAATACATTTCTGAAAATATGATGATTCATATATAGTTGTTCAATCACTTCCTCAAAAATACAAGAAGATACAGAAATAATTTTTAGCACTTCTAATGTATATATGAATAAATAAATATATTTTGATGAGAGTCACATATAACGTAAAATTCCTCCAAGCTTATTTTAAATTTAAACCAATTTAACTGAATTGAACAATATAAATTCTACAATATGAGCATGATCAAATTCGAAAAATATATGTATCAATGATGGGTCATATTGAAATCGAGGCAGATACTGAAACTGCAACGTGACATTTCGTCGTATCGAATTAGTTTTTCAGGGTGTAAAAAATGTTCTGCTCAATCTGACATAACAAGCTCAAACCTGTGTGAGTGTTTTGTGTTAATTGGTGTCAGACTTGTTTTCTTCTTATAAATAAATCCATAAGTCATACTGAAACTCTGATGCTTTGGAGTGATAATATTACCAGAGCACCAGGGGAAATTTGTCTTCTGAAATGTTCGGTTCTCTGACAACCCACTCAGTTTCGACTGGAAAAAAAAAAAAAAAAAAACTTTTAACCTTTTCAGCAAACAACAAATGCATGTTGAAAAGAAAAAAACGAGTGAAATGAGAGTGGCTGAATGTGGCAGTTTGTTTCTTCACTGCTGTCAACCAGTTCAAAGGAAGAATCCTGATGTGTTCTTTTTTGTAAGTTATATAATTCTAAAAAGTTGATTGACATTAAAAAAATATTCTGATCATTTTTATATTTTCAATTTTACATTGGTGTACCTGTTTGGTAATATATTTATTTTCTTGATTGTGACTAAAACAAAAAGTTTGAAAATGAGACTTATTTCACATATTGATTTTTGTTAATCACCCAGTTTTGATTATGGTTGTAAAACTGAAATTCATAATTCTGAATGTTTCGCTGGGTGACTGTTGTTATTACTAGTATTAGTAAGTAGTATTAATTTTACTGTATTTGTGTTGGCTATATTTGTTCTTGCTTTTTTATTTTTTAAACATTACTTACTTATTGTTAAAATTTAATTGAGGGAAATTTTGGAATACCAACAGATACTTAAGTAGAGTTTCTCCTACAGCAAAATGTTTCCTTTTAATATTGATACATTTTTGTCTAGTTAGATATTGTAAATTATATTTGTAGAATACATTTGACTCTGCTATTGAGACATCTGATGCAAACCTCAATCCCTAATCCTAATCATTACCCTACATGACCTTGTTTTCTGCATGCAGTCGTTAGTTTCAGATATTCAATGTTAGATATGCATCATTCTCACTGATGTTAAATGAGAAAATAAGTAAATACAAACATGTTTACAGTTTTACTCATGCAGCGTTGTCTCCAGACCGTGGGAGGCACCACTTTGTTGCCATCAGTGCACTAATCAGCTCACTAAAGTAGTGTGTGTGTGTGTGTGTGTGTGTGTGTGTGTGTGTGTGTGTGAGAGAGACTTTTAAGCACATATCTGTGTATATGCATGAATTGTAAATGTATATCGAACTAAGCATGTGTGTGCACAGATTTCTATGTACAGTTTGTTCTGTTATTTTTTATTTCTTACTGCATATGTGTGTGTGTGCAATTATATGTAAATATGGAATTGTACTTTTATGCGTACACAGTATATATAGCTCAGTATTTTTGCCAGTGTATATTTCCTTCCACATTTGTTAGTGTGTTTTTGTCCAGATGAAGACAAAGTAGATTGTGTGTGTGTCTTATAAGTTATAATTTTTATTAATCACGTATCCTTGTTGGTATAGACAGTAGCATACATTTTGTGTATAGCATGTGCATGTATTTATTACCAATACAACCTGTGTAATAAATATATATATGAGAGCTCTACAGCTGTTCTGAAGACTGTCTGGAGTGTTCTGATACACTTTAACGTGTCACTGCGATGTGATCGTGCGTATGTGTGTGTGTATGTTTGTGTGTGTGTGTGTGTACAGTATTTGTCAACATGTGCTATGTGCTAATATGTGGTGTGAGTGTTTGTGTGTGTGTGTGTGTGTGTGCTGCACGCATTCATTTGCATGCACATGGATGAGCATGTGTCTGAGTGAAAGAGGTTGTTCCCTCTCGCCGCTGCTCACCGTCTGTCCCGGCTGACATTTACACATTCAAATCAGAGACTGTTTATGATTGCATGAAGCACGCTGCCATGGTTTTCAGATGATTCCTACCGGACATCACTGCAAATGCAGCAGGTAGAGACACGTGTCGTCCTGCAACACTGCCCGGACGTGACAGTGCACTGGCCTCAAGCAAAACCCCCTCACTTCTCCTAAAAGTAAATTTTTCAGGAACTAAAAGATCAAGTATTTTCTATTACTCCACCACCTTTTGAAATTACATTTGTATTTATATTCTTTGACTTTATTGTTAACAAACATATTTGTATTCTCTTATATGTTTTGTTAGAAAACATACTGCAATTAAATTAAATAAAAATAGTAAAATTGTGCCCAAAACACGATATTTTACCTGATGAGATTTTTTTTGCAGTTTTTAACAATAAGCAGTAATGTGTATATGTAATGGTCATTATCAATCTTTGATATGATTAACAGCTCATTGCATTGCTAAAAAATATAGAAAAATACTCTTTTCTGTCTGCTTAGATGGGTTATGATTGAGTAATGTAAAAAAATTGTGTATGAAAATGACAATTATGAAGGAACTGTCCATTCAACACAGAGCTGTCCACACTGTATGTAACCAGCTCCATTCTATCCAGATTCAGTGAGGTTTCAGTGAGGCGAAAACCTTAGTTTTAAATTTATAGCAGCAAAAGCTGTTATTATCGAAGGTACCTTGTTCTCATTCTGTCAATTGTCTCTGTTTCAGCATCAACACTTCACATCCTGAGGTAAACACTGTGACAGAGATTTGTGTTGATATATGAAACACTCTCTGATGTCCACTCCTCTATTGGCAATATCAGTTTGTTGAATTTCGTCTTAGCAGGCCCCTTGAATGTTTTTTTTTTTTAGTCCTGATGTGTTTGAGACCACTGCTGCAGTGCACCTTCTCATCTTAAATGCATAGGTTCCTGTGTCATCTGGGTTGGCATTCTTCTGAAAACAGAAACTTTTAATGACACACATGCTGATATTTATCATGCGATCTTTGTCAAGATTTCACCTCCTGCTTATAACGTGATGCTCTTTTTACTCTTTGTTGACATGCATATTCCTCTTGAATGAAGTGGCATTATTATCAGCAGTACGTTGTTCTGCCTGTCAGAGGACATGATCTCACATGCTGGAGATTAAAATGGTTGCACGCTGCTGTTGATTCGTTTGTTGTAGTTCTGTTTTGGTTCAGTCACCCACAGCAGCACGTTTTATATGGGAAAGTGAACAATTTTGGATAAGCACGTTTTTTTCAGCCTTTTTTTTTTTTTTGCACTGCATGTTTTTGTGTTTAGGTAAAACATGTTGAAGCTTCGCCATATCCTGTCTGATATACCAACTGTTGTCGGGCTAATAAACCACACTTACATACAGCATCAGATGTATTTATCAATTTTTCTATTTGAGGCTGTTGAAAATCATTAAATTTAACTCATATCATTATTTTTCTTGATTTTAGCCATTTAATTTTTTTTTTAAAGAAAATGTTAGTCTAATTTTCATAAAACAAGCCCAAATTAACCCAAATTATGAAAAAAAACAACTACTTTATCTGCAGGGGGACTAATTCTACTCAACATGTACCAAAAAGTGTAATTATGACTTATTACATTCTATTATTAGATTCTATCTCCATTGAAGTGAAGTAGATGGTTAAATTGGTGACATCCTGAGTAGCAAATCAGATAAACAATGCACTTCTCTTATTTGTCAAAACAAAAGTTATTTTCTCTAAAAATATAAAATCCAAATCCTATTAAATTGTTCTGAGTACTCACGGGGTTATTTCTTTCTATGTGCCCAAACTTCACAGGATATATATATATATATATTATTATATATTATATATTTGTGAACAGTCAACAAATCTTCTGCATATTTTTTTTTAGACAGAGCTGTAGATAGAGCTGTGTGTGGTTTTCACTGACCGATATGAACTGATAATACAATTCAGAAAACTTTCCTAACAACAAAATTTATGACGGTTGGGAAGAAAATTAGATGAATTTGACAAATATTTTTCCCTTCATTTGCTTATGTTTCCTCTTTGTTGTTGGTCTGTAGTTGTTTCAGTCATTTGGAGTTTTTTTTGGTAGCTTTCAAAACTTAAGATTAAGCGACATTTAATGATGTTTTCAGCTCTCTTAACCACAGCACTGAGGTCACATGGTACAGATGTGGAACCTAATTGTTCATGTCAACAGACTGGCTTCTTAGACGGAACCTTTTTGACAAACCTTAGCAGGAAAAAAATCAAACTTGAAAGATGTCTGATAGAACCTTATAATTTTATGGTCACACTAAATAATATTGTCTGTTGTAGTTTACCCGTTTGTAGATAAGCCTATAAGGGACCTGATATCTCAGAACTGCCGTGGTTATTTCATTTTTGAGGATTCTATAAAAACACCAGTTTGTTTTGACAACTTGATTCTCCATTTTTCAGTATCATCTTCTTACTTGTTAATTGATTACTTGTAAGTTGTACTTACAAATGTTTAAAGAACAACATTCATTTTGTTCCTAGAGTAAGAGTTATTGTAAAAATCATAATTTTACTCCAATTTTCACTGAATTATGTGTAATTAAATAAGTGTTGGAGTATTTATTCATTAAATGTTTTTTCTTTTTTTAGATAAAATGAAATGAATGTAGTTTGAATGATGCGACACAAAAACAAAATATTCTTTTATATGACAGCACAGTGTTGACACTGAGCTCAGTATCTGATGACAGCAGCTGCAGTTTACTTCTCACATATGAACACGGTAGTATCACTGCTTTCTGCTGCCTGGTCTCAAATAAACACAATTTGTTAAGTGATTGAATCAAATTAATTAAATTTGATTTGATGGTATTTTCAATTATTTTTAAAATTAATTTGGCCATTCTTTGCTTGTTTTTAAGGGTTACAGCATGAAATATGTTTTTTTTGTCCCACAAACACCTGAAGATACCGGACATGACATCGGAGAACCTAGAACCTGAGAACTCTTTTTGAGAAGCTAAGAATAGCTGGCAACTAATCAATAAATTAACTAATAAATTCAATTATGACTGTCATGTTTATTTTTTTTTCCCATTTTGAACACAGGTCAATAAACTTGTTGGACATGCAGCGCTCTGCCACATGTTAATACACAAATCGTGCTTTACATAAATAGTGTTGACAGTGTGTTGAGAGGGACTCTCTCTGCCCCCGAGGTATTTTATTTCAATCTGATTTTCCTCTCAGAACCTGATCCAAGACCGGCAGCTGCTCTTCTCATGACCACAACATAAATGTAGAATGAGTCTCATACTGTTGTTGACACCATTGAATAGCTACAGTGCATTCAGTCCAGCAACCTGCATCAAGGTGTACACTATATAAAGACTTCCTTATTGTGTAAAATACCCTGTTGAGTTTGAAATGTACACTGTATGTTCGTTACCTTAAAACTTACCTAAAAAAGTAAGTAACTGACAGCAATTATCCAGACAGTAAGAGTACGTCGGTACAGTATTGTTTTTACTGTAAAAAACAAAAAAAATTATAATAATATGGTAATTTCAGTTGCATTTACAATATTGGGTGAATTACTGTATTATTATAATACAGTAATTTCTACAGATTTTCTACACTAATACTAGATTATTGTGATGTATTTAATATAGCCAGCAATCTACTAAAATTAACATTACTGTATAACACCATAAACAACTACAAATTTTTCAGCGTAAGATGCAGTATTCTTTAAAATGTGATACACTAGGAACTAAATGTATGCTGGCCTCTCGTGACTCTTTTATTTATTATTAGTTGTTATTCTGTTGTTGTTCTGGCTCTTACAAGTACTTCAGTCAGTATGAAAGTGAAAAACTATACTTCATTGAATATGTTAAGTTACAGAACAAGGATGTGTTTCCATGTGAGATACTGATGCCACACAAAAGCATTAGTTGCAAAAACTGTAGCTGAAAGGTCCCACATTGTACACTTCTACTGGGTTTTATTTGAAGTTGTGATATCCTTTAAGAAGGTATATTTGTGGTTTCAAGAACCATACATTTTCTCAATAAAGTTTTCCATCTCCTCTCTCAAGCTTCTTCCTTTAACGGTAGAAAGAACAGGTCATTGTGTATTGTCTTGTTAATATTATTGTCCCTCTTCACCGACTTGCTGATTTGAATGGAGGGTCGCTAGTGACTGTGTAATTACTGTAATTACTACTTCGTGGAATTTTGATAACTCATCACATTTTCTAAAAATGAGCATTTGGAAATTTGAGGCAGTGTTTATAGAATAGGTGTCAAACATGTGGCCCAGGGGCCAGAACCGGTGATTAAAGGGTCCAATCCCGTTCACTGGATGACTGTACCAAGTTGTAAAAACTATTTATAATGGAAATGGGAGTCAGTGAGCACCTTTCAGGGCTCAAGGGATAGAATATTTACATGTTTGTAAGTGGTTTGTATGGCAGGTGATGAATACTGTTCATTGAGTGTATAGAATTGAAATGCAAGAGTAGCTTGACTGAATATGGAATAAAAAAAAACCTTAGATCTAAAGTATGGGACCATTAAAATAAAACATGAGCATGACGAGCATAAGAAGGGCGCATGTTTTGACTGAGGTATTTTTTTTATTTCTCTTTTCAGTTGACTTCACAGGGTGTGAGAACAGAAGTCCAAAGCTTAGCGAAGATAACAATGTAGGCAGCGTATGTATGTGCACGGAGTCCAGGTAGAAACAAACGCCTTGCAGCATTTACAGCAGATAAGAATTTCATTGCTGTGACTTAAAAGCAAAGTTTGTTTTGCGAGAAGGTTGATTTTTTCAGGTTCCCAGGAATCTCAGACAAATCTTTGCCTCAGTCACGTGTTGTCTCCATGTCATGCTTTTGTTCTAGGAACTACTCTCTGCTCAGCTACATGTAAATGTGCTACAGCTGATTCTAAGGTAGACCATGTACTGAGAATTGAATCACATTGACTCTGGATTTTCCCTGTGCTCAGCCGCTTCAGCAACTCACTGATATTAAACCTCTCACTTCCTTTTTGAAGCCACTTTGTTTAGCAGCCAACACAGTGTTTTTTTTTTTTTTTTTACTGGAGGCCTCATCTGCTCGCTCACAGCCTCCATTTACTGTCGAAAATGATGCGTCCTATTCAGCACCTGTCTGCTGAGAAACATTGCAGATGTGTGCAAGATTATATTATGTAGAGTGGTTTGGTTGTTTATTATTGACATTACTAAATTCCATGTTTTTATTTATTTATTTATTTTTATTTTGCAGTTATGTCAATTTGCCATGTAGGTAATTTATAATGAGTAGTTGAATGTAACCAAGCATATTTAGAAGTTTATCCTACTACTTAAGTACAGTTTTGGGCTTTACATGCGAATTTCAACTTTATGCTACTTGATACTTTGACTCTACCACATTTCTAATACACATTTCTTGTTATCTGGTTTAACATATTTATTTGACAGCTCTAGTTGCTTGTCAGTCTAAAGTTAAGTTATATTGATATGCTTACATATTACAATGCATTGATAGAGATTTAAACCTACAAACAGTTAATCATTCAAAAAGACATTTAATCTAGACTTTCTAGATTAGGTCTAGAAATCTAGATTAAGTCTAGAAACCTAAAACAGACTTGTAAATCTGAACTTTGCATTTTCTTTTTTCATATCCTATTATTCATCTCACAACCCATCATATTTATCTGATTACCCTTTGGAGGGGCACAACCCCTAGATTGGGAACTAATTAACTGTAACTGATTATGTATGAAGTAATTAAAAAACTAGTTTCACCTCCATTTGAAGACATATTTGTGTTACTATAATTAAAATAATTTCATTATAGTTTTATATCTCTCTCAAGCTTATCTCTGGAGCACTAGAAAGAACAGGTTGTTTTGGGTCTCGTTTTATTGAGCCTTTCCTCTCATTGGCTGATTTAAATATGGCACAGCAGTGATTTTTTTCATTGTGACATCTTCATGGAAGTCCTGATGGCTTGATTCTAAGGCCAGATTCTCTGTGGAATGAGCATTTTGGGATGGGACAAACATTGAAACCAATATGGACTACAAATTATGTAATTCAATACACATCACTGATACAAAGCTTTTATCTGTGGTTTCTGTTGTGACTGTTTCAGAGCTGTGATGACTCGGCTTTATGGTCATGTGATGATGCAGTTTATTATTGGTGTTCTGGACTCCATTACGTTGTTAGGGTGCATAAAAGCAGCCAGATGAACTACAGTAACAGGAGCAGCTAGGTATAAATCTCCCTCAGGACAATAAAGACTATATCTACCTAGTATAATATGATCCAGTTTAACAACATCCTGGTTCATTTATCAGCAAACTGACAGCTAGTATTACAAAAGATGGCACGTGGAACCAGATAGCTGCACTGAATCATCGCTCCTTTTGACAAAGTGAGCATTCAGGTACATGCCAAAGCAGGTTTTTCAAAGGCAGTGAAATTAGCCATGTCTGCATGTGGAAGGAGCTACAGATCTTGCCCTGATGAACATCACCAAATTGAGATAGTTGAATTGGAATCATTTTGAAAGAAGTCATAATCTTGGACCATAAACTGTATATAATATCCATTGTAGTCTCTGTGTTCTCTCCAGAAACCTAACTTCTTACCTTGTACTAAAAATAATTCTAACTTATGGGAAACACACACCTGGGCTAACATGGGCTACTTCAGCTTATTTTTGTCATCAACAATCAACAGTAGACCTACCGAGATATTGCAGCAGTTGTCAAAGTGAAAATGCCGGAGCTTGGGAGAAAAGGATACTATCATTCATAGCTGTCAATCAAAGCCGGCACAAGCAATGCTAAACCTACACCTAAAGCTGTCAAAGCTGAACATTTATACATATATGGGAGGCATTGACTTCAACCTCAAGATACAGTGGTTGCAGCTCATGTCGCTGTCAGGACTGGGAAACACTGAATACACCAATTCCCCAAGATGTAAAAAAATGCTGTTTGATGTCCGCAAATGTTTGTAAAATGCTGTATTGTGTTTGTAAGTTCGTATTGTAAACTGTGCACCACATCAAACCACTTCCCCTTTCTGGTTGAGCAGCATCACTCCATACATCACCTCCCTTATCTTGCCCAGTTTGTCTGAGCATGTAAGCTTCGTACCCTTGGATATTTCACCATTTCTCTACATTTCACCTTATTTTTCATAGGTGATACAGCAAATGATAGTGCTCGGAGTAGTCACAAAGAGCATAAGGCAAAGTGATAATAGTGGTAGTGGTGAGAAACCCCAGACAATCCCCATAGAAATGAAGCAGCAATTATAAATTCAAATTTAATATATATTGACTTACGAACAATTCATCTACAACTGAACTAATAACATGTCACATTTGTGAAGTTTCTAGCCTCAATAGAATCAATATCAGTTTCAGTTTGGTCCTTTGGCAAATAGTTAAGTGCTGTTTTGATATCATTGCCAGGGTTTGATAAGTTGCCCTAAATCACATTTGATTGGAGACATTTTTCTATTTTCCCACAAGAGAGGTCATCAAAGGGGAAAAAAGAGAGGGCTGTTAAAATAACATAAAACTAATTGAATTAATAAAATTGACCTGTAAAAATAGATACCTGAAAAATAAACATAAAATTATGTGGGGGGCAAAGGTGTTCATAATGAAAAAACAGGAGAGAGATTCTAACAGGCTGACATGGTGTTCTGTATGGCTGCAATAAAAAACATAAACTGAATATTGAGGTTAACTTCTTTGATCCTATGCCCTGGATTCAGCTCAAATCAGTTACAAATTTCACATTGCATTTTTTTCCAGGATTGTGATTAAAACCTGCAAGTTTTAATAAATGAACAGCGTGTGCACTGTGAATACATGATACTGTAGTGCTATAAATAGTTTGTTTTCTTTGACTGTCCTTACGAGTCAGCTGACTATTGCTGACAGCATACACAATATGAGCTATAATTCATTATTATATTTGTCTCCTTATTGTTATCTGTGTTGCACTGACTATAAAGAACCAAATGTGTCACTTAATTTCTTCACAGGCTGTATTTTGGATAAGAACCTAGGTTGGGGTTAACCACCTGTTAAAATCCAAACGCCTTGATACAGGGCCAGCATTGAGTATTATTCATATATTGCATTAGAAAGCTTCACTAAATGCATTATTTTATCTGTAGTAAAACACAATGTTACTGTTACAATATCAATTTGTCATCAATATCCACATCATCAATACAATAGGAAAATTATTTATTATATTATCAGTAGAAGGGCTGCAATTAACCACTATTTCATTTACATTTGATCTGTCTATGCAATGATTTACCAGTAATTGGTTCCTCTACAGTCTCCTTTTCAAACAACTTACAGAATATTCATGTTCTGTGATGATCTTTAGTGTGACTTTGTGGACAAATAATCAATCTTTGAACTCTTATTTTATTAATCATTGAACTTCTTGGAGTTTGGATTTGTTTTGGATTTAAAACAATAATTTTATTAAAACAATCTGTAGTGAAACACAATGTTCAATTTTTTCAATATTCTAGTTATATTTTCTCTCTAACTCAGTAATATAAACAGATTGTGACTCCTCAGTAGTCACCTCATATCTAGATTTCTATAGACCAGTTTTAAGTCCAACAACCTTGTGGTTGTACAAATATATTTCATATTTATTATCATTTATTTCAGGAAAACTGAAAAATAGGCCTCAGGCTTAAAGTTATTGGAGGATGAGGTCTGTTGACATAATGGTTCAGATTCAGTTCTTCAGTCAAAATAGCTGTGACACCCCCTGGCCAAATGGCTGTTTCATCACCTGACTGTGTCCACAGAAGCATAGGAGAGGAAAACAACACAGAGAGCAAGGAAGCATTAGTCAGAATGGAAAAACACTAGAAATTCAAGATATAAAATATACAGAACATTTGAAAGAAGAAGACAATGAGAGTATAGATATTGTATACATCAATAATAAAATCTATTGTTTATTTATTAATTTAAAAAAAATATATAAATAAAAGGTTTTTTGTGTACAAAAACCATCATGCAGTAATATTTTTGCATCTATCATGAGTCCTTGAGGGAAAATTCAAATGTTGATTTTAAAATTCAAATCAAAAGTGGGAGCAAAATTATATACATAAAAGGATATAAATAGCACTGAAATAAATTTAAATATATAATTTTTATGAAACTGAAAGATTAGATAAAATAGATTGAAAGCTGACCACCCACATCAGATCTTCTCTTGTCTTCATTCTCTGTCTCTCACACACACACACACACACACACACACACATACACACATACAAATGCAGAAATGGGCTTCATGTTTAGTCAAAATGCTGCCCACACAAAAGGCTTTTTGCATCTGTCTGCTGTGTGTGGGACAGATTTTCAGACATCGCCTCATGTGTCAAACAATACATTTAACTCATGTGACTGGTGAGCAGGGTTTTTCTGTAAGACAGACACCAGAGCCAATGTCTCATAGCCTTCAAAGTAAAAGTTACAGTAGAAAATAGTCATTCAAATGTGCATACAGATTTATCTCCCTCAGGGGTATATATATATATATATATATATATATATATATATATATATATATATATATATATATATATATATTCTTTTTTTTTCAGGGCACATTTTAAACTGGGGACCTTAAAAATCAGTTTACAAAAATGTTCACAAGTCATGTAGTGTAGATCAAAATATATTTCCACTTTTCCATTTTGTCATTTCATGGGAGTATTATGAACTTGGATAGAAATATAATATAATATATGTTGATTCAGATTTACAATTTCAAATAAATGTACATATCTATACTGTTGTGCTGATACTATAGTAAACATGTATGCTTCATGTTTATATGAAGCAGGGTGTAGTCATCCAGCATCTTTCTGTGGTTAACATGTGAGAGACGATGTGTTCCAACAATGAGTGCATCCTGCCGTCTCAGACTGATGAGGACAATGCCGTGTAGTAGTGGAAACATTTTAGTTGTTTGTGAAAATCAAACCAACTGAAATTTAAAATACATCTCTTTCCTGTATGGGCAAAGGTTTTTCTCAATAACTGCGTGTGTGTTTGCCACACCGCAAGCTTTGCACCATTCACAACGAGACGTGTATGAGTCAGTATGATGTGATGTTGAACTCAAGAAAATGATAACATCACAAGAGAAACTGGGCAACATGTTATTCGAAACCTCTGCCTCCTCCACACCCCACATTAATGGAAATCCATAAAATAATACTTTGAAAAAGAAAGAGATCTCTCTTCTACTAACTGTACTTCTTTAGTAGAGAATGTCCATCTGTCATAACTAATAAACTAGGATAGTTCATAGTATGTAATGATGCATGTAGTGACAATTTTTTAGATAATTGATGTGAGATGTTATTATATAACATAAAACTTTATGAAATTGATTTGAAATAAGAGTTGGTTCCCACAGTTCATCACTGTTGCTTTTTCATTCTACTATCAATTTAGGAACTAATTTAGTATAGACATAGACATGGCTAAATGATGTATTAAAATATATTTGTTTTTCCTCTTTTGCAGGGTTAAAACTTAGGACTGAGGACATTGGCTAGTTTCTACCATATTCATCCATCCCGAAAACTGGAGGGAAACCAGCTGGCCATAGCTAATCAGGTAGGAGTTTATAAATTTGTAGACCACTGTTCTGACAATAGGATTAGTGCTTTACTAATAATATATCAATCTGACCTAATCAGCAATGATTCCTGTTGTGTGCAGAAACCTTGACTACTGTTTTCAGATAATATGAGGTGGATTATATATATATATATATATATATATATAATTTTATTTGAATTATAAATAATAGAGTCAAATAAAATAAGAGATATAATAGAAACTCCGTACAAAAGCCTATATATATACACAAGGTGAAATACTCATTTTAAGTGAAAAAATCAAGAAATCCATTGTATTTGATAGGGGTATGAATAATTTGGGCTTAAGTGTAAGTGTATATATACCTGTAGCCAAAATCCAAATAAATGAATAATGGTGTGGTTTATTTTAAAACTAAGGAAGGTGGGACACAGAGAAAACTAGATTGCATTGTAGTCATATTAATAACAGAAGGACATCAGCTCTGCAGTGATGTTTCAAAAAAGCTTCATGGATACTTTACTATTCATGCAGCTTACCAGCACCTGTGAGCTATTTTAACAGTATGGAAATGCCCTACACATTTTTTTAAATACGCTGTATATATATATAGAGACAGGCCTAAATACTTAATAGTACTTCCACTGCAGCTGCCTGCAAACTTTTCACTAAAGAGAGCAAATCTTCTGCTGCATCCTCCACCCGTCTCCTCTCCTCCAGCCCCTTCCTCTGCCCATGACTGACAGTGAGTGCTTCTGCAGAAGTTCAAATTAATTAGCTAAAGTGAGGAACCTCCATTCATCACAAAGTCATCCTGATGATCAATAAGCGTCATGGGGCAGCGGTGACCCTTGTGCCTGCGTGTGTGCATGCATGCGTGCATGGATATTTTGGTGCGTTAAACACTGCAGAGAAACAGTCAGAGGTGTTGCCAAGAACAATAAATCTGCTGAGGAAGTATTTTGTTTTGAAAAAAACTGATGAGGGTAAATTGACAGCACAGAGAACAAGTAAAAGTAGAACTTTTGTCAAGGTTATGTGATGACTTGAGTTTACTGAGAGTGTTTAAGTGAGGTCTTTAAAAAAAAAAAAAAAGTAAATGTATAAAATGAAATTCTGTAACTGCGATTCGATGGCCCTCCCACATGTTTACACCATTACAGTTCTTTGTGTTAATGTTGTCAAGTGGAGGTGTCAGGGGCTCCTGATTGACTGTCAGTTTGCTGGGGTGCTTGCATATATAACATGTTGGGTGTAGAAGGGTGATTGGTACAATTTTAATTCCACGGACTGCTGGCAGTTCTCACGTCTCTGCATGCAGGCAGAGATATCCACTAAATGGGATCAATTACTGAAGTCTGATGATATCTTATCACTCCACTCATTGTGTTCCTGTGAGCCAGGTTGCCACTGATCTACAATGAGGATTTTAATGTGGCAACATCTTGTTCTAGATATTTTAAGTTTACATGCTAAGCTGCTAAGTGGTCATATCTTTTTTATCTATGAGATCAAGAAGTTGTCTTTGTATAGTATATTTACAAAAGGGGAAATACAGTTTTTACATGGGTTTGGTTTTGGTTTTGACTTTTGTTGGGAGATTTTCTGTTAAATTCGCAATTACTGACTGCCTTAAACCAGAATCTGCCTATTTGAGGTTTTCTGTCCTCACCTGAGATTCTTTCCTCCTCTTTCATCCCATGGAGTCACAGTGATGTTAAAATTCACATTGCATTATTTTTTATTCAAACCCTAAACTCTAGATCTTTAAATGTATCATCAGAACTCACCTGAGAGAATGAAATTTGGTAATACAATTGCTGACATCAATTATATTTTATATACCGTAAATTTTATACACTATATACTACAAATGGTGTAAAAGAGCACCCTCTCGTTTAATATTGATTGTTGATCAGTATGGTTTCAGTGCAGTGAAAAAATAAAAAGTAAGAAATGAAATTCTAACTTTTGATCATAAAATATGAGGAAAACTCAGGAGAAGCAGCCATGAGACATTTACCTACAATATTCTAATCTGACTTTTGAAAAATGTTATATGGAGGTCAACCTTAATTAAAGGAATTAAATAATTTACAATATATTTCTCCTGTCCCAAACTGCTGCCTGGTCTCAAATAAAGGCCTGATTTATTAAGTAATTGAAACAAATAAACACCATGGCTGTTATTTTGTCATTTATGGTAATGGTTAGTTAGTTTGTCCACTGAAGTTGTGTTCATTTTTGTGACATTTGAAACCTTTAAAGTGTCATACCACACTACACATGCACACCTACCACCAAATCTTACACAAATACACACACACAATATGTTAAGTCCAATGTTCAAGAGCCTCTATTCCCAGATTTATTTTGACATCTCTGTTTGTGCGAGTAGATCCCAGTTTCTGGTTATTGTCCCACCTCCATCTTTCATGAGTCTGATGCCTGCCAGAAATTATTCTCATGCCACTTCCTGCACATAATCTACTTTTTTAAAATTATTGCTAAACACAGAATGTGCAGTGATGATGTGCGCACCTCTCGCATTCTTCAAACCAGCTGTACACATGTTTCTGTAAATTGATCTGAGGGCAAAGTGATGAGATGGAGATAATAAGTAATTATAATTTATCAGAGATTATTCGCTATAATAAAGAGAATAATCTGTACTAAAACACATTTACTAATGTAATGTTGATTCATCATTTTGTCAGATTCATTTGATCAGTCTTTTAAGCCAAATATGAGTCCACATTGTATCTGCTCAATTATAATTTTGCTGGAGTATGTATGGTATGAGTATTTATGTGATGCTACTTTATATTTCCATTCCACTGCATTTCAGAGGGAAACATTGCACCTATTTACAACTCCACTACTTTTGACAGCTTTAGTTGCCAAATTTTTATAATTTACATAAAATGAGTGTACTTTAATATTCTATTAGGTATATTCAGATATAACAGACTTAAATTAATTAAATTTAAAAAATACACAAAAAAATTACAAATAATAATCAAATAAAATAAAAAAATTTAATAGCAACTACGCCCAAAAGCCTCAATGTATATATATGTATATATATATATATATATATATATATATATATATATATATATATATATATATATATATATATATATATATATATATAATTTTATTATTTAATTTGACTCTATTATAAATAAAGAAAGAAATCTTGTAAAAAGCTACAGACTTTTTATCCTTTTCTTCCAGGGCCCAGGGCTTGACCTAGGTGCATATACTTGACTTATCAGCAATTACAGTAAGGCTCTTTACGAATGTCAGATTAATCATTTAACTGAAGAGAAGGACTGTCGTCCAGTCCCATGCCTTCCCCTTTGATTCTACCTTTCAGCCCGCTTAACACTGATGCAGGTTTCCACTTCATCAAAAGGGGCGACAAGACAAAACATCTACTCATCCATCAAGCTGGTTAATCTTCTTTTAGCAATAATGAATAGGCTGGTTTACTAAGTGGAGAAATCCCACAGCGTAACCCCTGATCTGCCGTTTGTATTCAGAAATCCTGCCATGTTAGAGATCAGCTGCACCTCTAAAGGATATTTTGAATGCCAGTAAATAAAATAAAATAAAAAAAAAAAATCCTGAACTTAGAACACTAAAAGAATCCTAACCTAGAGAAGTTAACTAAAGAACAGGGAAGACAACATCTTATTAGGTAATTATTGTGCTGATTGAGAGATAGCAGAAACGTTCATATTGTGTGTTTGAAGCTTTAAGACATTTAAGATTTGTTTTTTTAAGTAATTGGCTTGTCATTTTTTATTTACCTTTTAAGAGTTTACGCTCACACTATGCTCAATTTTTTATGAATTTCAAATCTCTTTTATTAAACATTTTTATTAAACATTCCCTGACTAAATGTCTGAGTATGATATCTTGATGCACTATACATAGCTAAATCTACATACACTAACCTGAAATTTTATCTCTCGTTAAATCCTCGTCTAAGTGAAACCAGTCATGGTTAGAGAACAGATGCTGTTGCTGTGAAATATCTACATGCTTTTAAAGCATGTCACTTTCTAAAAAAGTAAATGCACAGCACCGTGTTTAAATCTGCCCTGAGAGGGCTGGACGCTGATCCACTTTATCAGGTGGGAAAGACAAAGCACTGAGTCATCAATCAGACTGGTTAATCTGGTCCTGTGCCTTCGGGAAATTCTTCATTGTGGTTATTCATCTTTGTCTGGTGTAAATGTGTGAATAGGCACCTCTGTTAATTCCCCTTTTTCTTGACTGTCCTGTGTGAAGACAGTCATACTGTTGTTTGCTTTTTAGCAGAAGCTGATTGTGGTTAAGAAACACTGCTGCAGGTGTTTTTCTTCGCTAAACAGCTTGAGCTTCTGGGCCTTGTAAGTTTTCATAAATCCACAGTGACATTTCAGAACTTCTCTGAAGTATTTGCATTCACATCATGAGACTCTGATTTTATTAATTGTTTTTGCCAGATGTCTGTAAATACTCACACTGTTAGGGAACAAACAAAAAGCAAACATTAAACCAGTCTCAGTGTGAGAAAAACTTTTTTTTTCCACAGCAATGTCTTGAGTCTGAAATTAAGTGGTACTCAGCCTAAATGGCAGCAGAGTAATTTGTCTCCTCCGCTCTTAACAGAATGATTAACAACGTCACCAAAGTTGCGAAATTTCAAATCTTATCAGTGTAAATGGGAGGACAGATGGCGGGTTATAAATGGAAGACTGTAATTTATCTTTTGGCACTTCGTGCAGGGTCTTTAATCAGGGTGTCCACCTCTGGTACTTCTCAGAAAGCTCAGGAAATTCATCTCTCACACACTCATCTGTGTGTGTGTGTGTGTGTGTGTGTGTGTATATATATATATAATCTTAGCTGTATTATTTCATCATTCTGCTGTAAATTTCAATGGCTCTGTTTAGCGTTTTCAGGGTACAGAACGACTGTCTTCGCCTTTTTCTTTCAAGTAGTAAGGTCGATGTTCTGTGCCAATCCACATGTTGATGGATCTGTAGAAAGCTGCTGGAACCTACTTTAACCCACTTTAACAATGTGTTGTGCATGTTACAATCCATGATCGAATTGATTAGAAATACAAAAAGCTGGCGTTCTATGGTACCTGGTGGTGCTCAGATCTTCAGGGGTGGTAGGCACTACCTGCTACTACCTGCCATGTCATTTTTATGATTTACATTTTTTTCTTTGGTCTTTTATTATAATAACAACAACAAAACAATAATTAGAATAACAATAATAATATCCTTATTATTATTTTATTAGGTAGGCATATTAAGAGTAGAAAGTGATAGCTTTAATGTGTTATGTAGGTACTTTTATGCCCCCCCCCCCCAAATGTGTGTGTGTAGTGTAGTAGTGTGTATGGGGTCAGGCCCAAATGTAAGTCAAGTCTCTAGATTACAGCAGTAAAGTGCAACAGAAACTAAAATGAATATTATTTATTTATTTATATTATTATTTAACTATACTTTGTTTTTATCCACTGCCAAAATGTCTGACATGTGTTGCCTTAACATAGCAGTCATTATAAGCTTTCCAGAACATCTGCTGAAAGCCTAAACTGTAAATATCTGCAAACAGCCTTCTACCTCATCTTTTCAATGCACAACTATCTGGGGAAGAGGTTCTGTTGTCTGTTGTGCAGCCAAAACTCGAAGGCAAAGCCTCAAAGTAATCTGTTGCTTTAATCTGTTTATGCTACCCAGACAGAGTCCACCATGATTAAACAAAGCATGGTCAAACCCAACTGACCCCAATTATTAGTCTTTAAAGTCAATCCGATGCCATGAATTATGTTGTCAATTATTTTAATTGACACAGGGACGATTCTGCCAGGCCCCATTCAACTTTATTCTATTTATCAGAAAACACATTTTTGAGTGCAGAAAGTTATTGTAGGAAGCAAGAAATTGTAAATATATGAAAATCAATCTGTGAAATGAAGAGTAGGCATAATGGGAGTGTATGGTAGTACTGCAGGGAGGTATAACAAAAGAACCACAGATCTGGATGGGGAAAAAAAAAACCTTAAGGAATTTGGTTTTAAGCATCTGTGTGGTTTGTGTCTATGGTAACGATGACTATTGAGTTTCTTCTTCTATGTATAAAATCACTCTTTATTGTCACGTGATTGCTGGGTATACTTTTTTGATAACAACATCAATAAATAAGTCATTATTGTGCCAACAAGTAAGGTAATTCAAAGATAGTGATGCATGTGTCGATGTAACGTTGTTCTGAAATTGAGAAGTGTATATTTAAGAAACAAGAACAAGTCTGGAAACATGTTTTTTCATACCTTCTTCCTCCCAAATCTGTCCAGACTAGAGATGCAATGATTAGTTGATTAATTGATGAGTTGGTAACGATCACATCAAGCACCAAGTATTTTGATAACTGATTAATTGATTTTAATCACTTTTAGGAAGAAAATGGCCATATTCTTGAGTTTCAACTTCTCAAATGTCATTATTTTCTGGTTTCTTTAGTTTTGTATGATAGTAAAGTGATAACATTTGGGTTGTGGACTGTTGCTCTGGACAAAAAAGACATTTTAGATTAAATCTTCAGTTTTGAGGAACAGTGATAAATATTTTACATCATTTTATAAACCAAACAACTAATCAATTAATCATTTAAATAATCAATAGATTAATCAACAATCAAAATAGTCATTCTATTCAGCCCTGGAAATGAATAAAATCTAATTCTAAACTGTAAGTGAATAATGAATCCCTGGCAGTACAGTGCAGTTGCTACCTGCTGTCTTTGCTTCAGTGTGTCTGCGAGTGGAAGCGTGATGTGGGACTAAAGAAGAAAAACATCAGTCAATGTGACAGACTGTGACAGGAAGTGCAACATTCCAGTTGCACTTCCTGTCGGTGCTTTAAAGGCTATGAGAGGGCAAGGATCTTTTTCTTTTTGTTCTTTGTAAAATATTCGCTGAATGTTTAATGTATCAGCTCTGCCTTAGATACAGTGGTAATGAACCTATAGTTTTATAGTGAGACTAAAAACAGAACTCATCTTCCAGAATTTCAAAACTTACCATTCCTAGAATAAATATTTCACTTTTTAGTTAAATAAAATATATGACAGATATGCTGTATATATTTTTGCCTTAATGTATTTTCTCTTATTTTTGAGCCTTCATTCAGATTTTCAAAAAGAGCGGGAGGATCATCTCTGTGTATTTTTAGTCTACATCACAGCCAACATTTCTTTTGTTTCTCTCCGTGGTGCCTTGGTGTGTATGTGTGTGTTTGTGTGATCCTAGAAACTCTCCAGAAAGTCTGTCAGTAAAATCAAAAAGCTGCTTAAAATGACGTAGGACAGTATACACAGATGTTTACTAAATACCAGTGTTGTAGTGAGGAAATTACATATTTACATTTGCCAACTTGCTTTTTGCATAGACAGTAATTATGTTCGTATGTCATCCTGTTTTTGCTCTGATCAAAAAATAGTTGAGTGGGTATAGTATATGACACACAAAACTTAGCTTGTTAGATCATTATTGTATGAATCGACAGTCTGGGCAGAGGGAAACAAAATAGAGCTATGGAGCGTGTTTGATAGATATAACAGGCTAAATCCATCCTAGAATACCATCTGAGGAAAATTTCACAAGTAACATCAGGTTAACCAGAGGAAACATTCAGTCAGAGAGCAAAACCTCAGCTGCGTGTAGTAAAAAATCTTTAAAAACACGCAGTAGATTTTGACAGATCTGTTACACGAGTGATGTAAATAATCAGTCTAGGTAATATCATAGACTATTATTTTGATTTTAATGCCTGCGAATGAGGTATATTGAAAGTTAAACATGTTTTCACTTTATTTTTGTGGAACTGAAATCAGTTTTTCTTCTCTGCAGGTTTCTGAAATTAAAAAAAAAACAAACAAAAAAAAAACATTTGTATTTATAGGCAATAAAAGCTGATTCTTTATGCTGTTCCAGCCTGTTGTCATGTAATTGTTCACAGTAGGCTTATAATGCTCCTAATGACTTTAAGATGCCCCGTAATACCTGATCACCACTCAGAGCAACAAGGCTCATGTTTTCCCTTCATTTACAGGAATTATTTTGTTTTGTCTTTCTTGTCTGCATCCTAACAATGTTTTTTTTTCCTTTCCCCCCATGCTGTTTCAGTTGCTGAGTCAGCTTTTGGGCTCATGACATCATCATCATCATCATCATCATCATCATGAGATGGGGAGGCTGGTGACCACAGGCGGTGACAGAGAAGGAGGTTTGCAGCTGCTGGTTCTTGGCATAAAACCATATGCCTCAGGGAATAATTTACTCAAATGTTGAAAGGAATAACACATTCTAGAGGCTTGAAGGAGCAGTAAGTAAGGCTTTATTGTACCGAACCGCATATAAAACACCTGCAGTAGGTTGTATGTCAAGTACATGTGAAGAAATTGACAATAAAATCAACTTTGACTAGATGTTCCGATGATTGTCCAGATGTTGAGGTTTTCCTGACTTTCTGACTTATGAAAAAAAAATCCCAAACTCAGTGAAGTCATTGTGAAATCCTGGCTGGTGGTGAAAACAAAGTAATGCACACAAAATATTACTTAATACCTTAGAAGCTTGCTCACTGATCATCACTGACATCCTGCAGCTTAATAATGGGATTCAGCAACACTACTAACACAGCTAATCTGAATGTATGGTAACTGTGCATGTGTTATAATTTCTCAGCCAGCTTGCAAAATTTACACAATTTTCTCCAACTTTAAGTTGGAAAACACATCTGAAATTATTCACTTTGGCTGTATCTTGAAAATAAAAAAAAAAACTTTAATGTTGTTATTATTACCTTAAGATTCTATGAATAATAATGATCATAAAAAATTCTCTTGGCACATAAAAGACTGGCCGTGTTCTTAATTCGAAATATAGTAGTTTTGTGTCTGTGACATACAGAAAATATTTGAATGATTGGGTTATTTACCACACAATTTGAATTTAAGGCTCTTGTCTTTGTACATATTGATCATCTGATCTCCTGAGACAATACAATTGTTGTATGATATTAATTGATTTATACCTTGACATAGTGAACAAAGGATGCACCAAATATGAATAAATATCACATCTCACCTTTATAATATTTAGAATTCATAAAGAACCTTTGACTATGTTTCATAGTACAGTGTGTAACTTCTCGCTGAGTGTGACTGTAGATAAAATGAAACAAGTCATTTATACATTGAGTAAGTTTCATGATCCTCAGGCTATTGTCTCATTAAAACCACAATTTTAAAATGTAGGTGAAAACATGATTCCTGACATATTTACTACACATGCTGTGTAGAAATGATTCTTTGTTCTCAAGCACTCTAACATGGAGAGCAAATGTTTGGGGAAGAATTCGACTTTCTAGTTTTGTTTGTGATTATTAAGACCACTGCGTAGAAATAAAAACTTCTATCAGTATGAGTCGTGTCCTGAGTTTGAAAATGAAGCGCCCACTCCTGTTAATGTGCATACTCTATGGACGAGTCATGTTTCCTGCTTTTAATCCTTTCCTGGTGAAGAAATAGCTCTAAAGCTCCATAAAGTCGCCGCGGTTAGAATGTGTTACATTATCTTACTTTTATCTGTTATTTTGGAGTTATTGAGTCCTAATTATTGGGGTGAAGCAACAACCAGCAGATTTAGTTTTGACCTTCATATGGGGTTTTCCCTATTGTCCTTCATTGGAATTAAGAGAATAGATATCATCTTTACATAATTCTTTTGTCATTTTGTGGATTTTGTCGACAGGAATAAGATATCTAATTTCAGATAATTACAATGAATAATCTCTGATAATCTGTATTTTTACAGATTTGTTAAAAAAGAAATTTTCTATGTTTAGTGCCCTAATAAAATAATGGCCTACGTCATCTTTTTTTTAGAAAAACATTTTTTTTTTTTTTTTAAATGCAGAGAATGTCACATTCATTAATCATTTTAATTACAATGGTCTTGACAATGGATGACTGTCGACATACAGTGGGGAAAATAAGTATTTGAACACCCTGCTATTTTGCTATTTCTCCCACTTAGAAATCATGGAGGGGTCTGAAATTTTCATCGTAGGTGCATGTCCACTGTGAGAGAGATAAACTAAAAAGAAAAATCCAGAAATCACAATGCATGATTTTTTAATGATTTATTTGTGTGATATAGCGGCAAATAAGTATTTGAACACCTGTGTGTCATCTAGAATTCTGACCCTGAAGGACCTGTTGGTCCGCCCATTAGAAGTCCACCTGCACTCCATGTATCATCCTTAATCAGATGCACCTGTTTGAAGTGGTTAGCTGCATAAAGACACCTGTCCACCCCATACAATCAGCAAGACTTTAACTTGTAACATGGTGAAGACCAAAGAGCTGTCCAACGACACAAGAGAGAAAATTGTACACCTCCACAAGGCTGGAAAGGGCTACGGAGCAATTCTCAAGCAGCTTGGTGAAAAAAGCTGCATCATCATTAAAAAATCATGCATTGTGATTTCTGGATTTTTCTTTTTAGTTTATCTCTCTCACAGTGGACATGCACCTACGATGACAATTTCAGACCCCTCCATGATTTCTAAGTGGGAGAAATAGCAAAATAGCAGGGTGTTCAAATACTTATTTTCCCCACTGTACATAGAACGTTGTGTATCATTTATGTTAACATTAAAGGAATAAAGGGACGCAGGCCGATTTTTGAACATTCAAGTCTGACTTTAGGCAACTTTAGGCAACTATAATTCCATAGTGTACACTCAAAACTTACATTACCTTGAGTAAATTAAACAAATGTCAGTTCCCATTTTCTTCAATTTCCCTAGTTTATTTTGCCTGATTTGTATTGAATATAATTTGTTTTCAACTTTACAAACAACCAAAACCTGAGATGGGGCGAATTTTCAATGAAGTGATGACACAGGCATCAACATGTTTAATGGACTGAATGGACTCTTTATAATTTAATAAATATTTATTGAATTTATTGATTTGTGCAGCACTTTATATTATTATGCATTATATTTAAAACTTTCCAAGGGAATTGTGCAAATTATGATTTTTAATTTTATTATTATTTTATTATGCAAATTAACACTCTTCACATTTTTTTGCAATACATATTTTTAATCATTGCAGATGCACATATAGTAAACACTTTCCTCTTTTACACACTAGCTCTGGGGGTCACCTACCACTATATTATCTATGTACTTTGTTTTGTTGTATATATATTCATTATCTCATTTTTCTTCTATTGTTTACTGTTATTTAAACATTTAATTTACCATCAACTTGCCAAGGAACTACAGATGGAAACTAGATTACTAAAATAATCTGACATATTTCATAAAAAATATATTGTAATCTATTTATTAAGGTGCAATGTTCTTTTTAAATAAAGTAAATATAAAAAAAGCCAGGTAGCCGAAAAAAAGCTTTGTAGTTAAAGTATAACTTTTGAAATATGGACTAAATTACTGAAAACATTATCAGCTATAGCCTTCACTCACCAGTAACAATAGATTCAAGAATCATGTGTAAAGCTTCTTTTGCACCAATACTTCTTGCTTCTTCAAGCAGCTGTCATCATTAAAGTTTGTTAAATTGCCCAAGTCACAGCATTTCATCCTAAATAATAAAATAATTTGACATTATTTATGTCTTTGTATTTGTATTTACATTATTTTAATTAAATTTGATTTTTAATTTCTTCTTCTTTTTTATTTAAAATCTTAGATAGGACCATATTACCAAACGTGGCAGCATTATCAAGAGATAAAACTTTCTTTGGGTCATGGGTCATTATTTTAATAGGAAGACAACATTCATACACTGTTACAGAATGAATTTGTGTTTTGTTACCATAATTTCTAAAAAATATTAATCTAAATGTTTCATCACTGGTATAAATTTATTACATTAGATATAGAAGATGGTATATACAAGAATACAATTCAAATCAATTAATAATACATTTCTGTATTATAGCAGCATCAGTACGTTCTTATAGGTTGAAATATCTTTATCAGTAAAAAGCCAAACATTTCACATGGTTTCATGTAAAGTTTATTGGCTGGTGTAATATTACTTTTTATTAAGTTCATATCAAACACTTTTCAACCAGTAGATGGTTTTAGGCCAGCCTCAGAAATTTAGCTTGTAACATCTGTCATCCTGGGCTGCTTCATAAACTCATCAACAGCTTCTCTGACTTCTTCCTAAATCACTGCGGACACAATACACGTTGATGAATCTGCATCCGCTGATTTGGAGATGTGCTTGTGATGTGAGCGCAGTGCCGTTACACACAGCCATCATTGTTTGATTAAATCATGTGCAAACAATACAAGGCTGTTAAAGATTAACCAACCACACACACACACACACACACACACACACACACACACACACACACACACACACACACACACACACACACACACACACACACACTGTTCAGTTATACAGTAACTGGTCCTAATCAATGGATGGGTTTTCCGGTTTTGTTCTGTCTTGTGGTTGCCTTCTTTACAAAACAAATAAAGTGAATTAGAATGCATCACTGGCCACATGAGGTTGTTTACTCCCCTCATTGGTTTGTTGTGTCTGGGGTGTGAACACTGGAAGAAGGTCCCTTCATGTTCCAGCTAGGATGGAGTTGTAGCAGTGCCAGTGGTATGGTCACCTATATCCTGTTTTCCAGAATTAACTTACTTTATCTGATTTCAACACTGGATTAATATTTTGGTTGTGCTTTGTTTAGTTTAATCAGTGTAGTGCATTCAGGAAGTATGTATTCCTATAGAAAAGTGTAGGCTTAAGTAGATTTTTCGTTTCGTTTTGTTTGGCTAAATGAGGGTGTGATACATATTCTACATACATATTCTTAATAGACACATTTTACATAGGGTAAAATATGGACATACATTGAGATAAGGCGAGACATACAAATTGTTATTATAAGAAAAATACAATATATATATAATATAATTTATATTGAAAGTATGGTTCTTAATATGCATATCAGTTTTGAAAGTATCCTTAATGACAAAGTAAGAATTAACTTATTTTGTGTAACATTTTGTGTGTTTAGAAATAAATTAATTTAGGCCCAGATTCTGTTCTGCTAGGGGATGGTGCTGGGATTTTTCTGAGGGTCTGTGAGGTTACAGCCCACAGAAGTCTGTGTTACTGTGAGGAATAAAGGAGGAGGAGCCAATATATTGAGCTTTACATTGTAATAAACAGTACTGCTGCGGGATAGTGCTGTAATACGTAAGTCTATGGAATTTGAACTTGTAAAGATAATAATGATGTATTTAATCCATCCATCCATTTTCTATCCCGCTTATTCCTTTTCAGGGTCGCAGGGGTCTGCTGGAGCCTATCCCAGCGCATTTTATGGCGAGAGGCAGGGATACACCCCAGATGGTCGCCAGCCAATCGTGGGGCACACACACCATTCACACACCATTCACACACACACTCACACCTATGGGCAATTTAGATTTGCCAATTAACCTGAGCATGTTTTGTATTGTGGGAGGAAGCCGGAGTACCCGGTGAAAACCCACGCAGACACGGGGAGAACATGCAAACTCCACACAGAAAGGTCCCAGACCCAGGCCCCAAGGCGGTCTTGAACCTGCGACCTTCTTGCTGTGAGGCAACAGTGCTACCCACTGCTCCACCGTGTCGCCCCGATGTATTTAATATTTATCAAAATAATTGTATTCATGATAATAATAATAATTATCTATCATGAAACCATTGTGCCCTGAGCAAGCTGTATCTGAAAGCTGAGGTTGTTCCAACAGTCAAGAAGATACAATATGTAACCCACAAGCACACAGACCCTGCTTGCTTTATAGATACAGTAGATGGTTGAAATTACATATAATATAAATAACGTGACATTAAATACTGATAGCAGCTAGCAGTAGCTTAGTTGTACGGTTACTGACACTCCAATAAGGAACCAGTGCCACAAGAGACCAGTTTATTGTACCTAAGTCTCTGGAAAACTGTTGATGTTATTCCATGGCTTCATCCAGCGATGGATAATGCTGCGTGTGTGCGTGCGTGCGTGCGTGTGTGTGTGTGTCTGTGTAAGGGTGTAGTACTTGCTGTAGTAACTTCCTCAATTACCACAGCAGACCTGACACCAAGATGTCTTTTTCCAGTCCAAAAACAAAGGGTTCATTTGAAGGACAAACAGTTCCCAGAGGTGTGGACAGGTGATTATTTGTATGGAGTTTCCTGTGTCTGTCTGAGTCTGAGACTTCTGTCTTACACGGAACTTGTTTGTGTTTCTCTTTACTGGTTTTAAATGACAAGAGCAAAGAAGACGATATAAGTGAAAGAGAAAAGCTACCGAGCAGAAGTAGTGTGTGAACTAGGAAGAGGGGCAAAGAGCAAACAGGAAAGAGTGTGTGTGAAAGGAGGCAAGTTATATTTGTGTGCCTGTAAAGCTCAGCGTGCTTCTTCTTTTGAATTTCTGACCTATCGAGTAACGTTTAGCAGAAGTGAATCCTGGCTGTAAGAAATTATGGAAACACACCAATAAAATTTATTAAACTTTAGCTTGTTCTGGTAAAAATAAAATGTTCATATCCATCTGTCTCTTCTAAAAATACTGTTAGATACACAATCAAATCAAAGAGTGATCTGGTTGCGACAAATACTAAATACAACAATGTCTGTGAAAGGAAGTGTGAAACTTACATGGACAGGATACAAACTGCAATAAGTCTTGAGGGTGATCACACTAGATTTTCTTTTTACCTAAAGGAAACATGTTCACCTGAAATTTTGAAACTTGACATTTGACATGTTTAAAAAGTATAATCAGTTCCTCTTAAGGTGAATAGGGTAAAAAATTAGTCACAATGAAACTAGAAAAAAATAAAAAACAACAACAGTGTAAAAACATTTTAGAATATGCTGGTGTAGAGATTCTGACTCATTTTGAGAAATCAGCCCTAAAAGATTTCCATTACAATAGAAATTTATGGATGCAACAAAGGCAACATGACTTAAAAAAAAAAAAAACCTAAAGACATGATGACATTATATGGAACCAAAAAAAAAAGAAAATCCTAAAACTAATCAGTGTGTGAAACAATTGCTTTCTTCTGTCATTTCTTGCAGTAAATATGCCTCAACGTATATGTGTTAAGACCTAAAAATACTTGGCTTGGAATGATTTGTGACTGATATTAAAAAGACGTCAATCTTTGTATGTGCAAATATTGTGTGTTTCAAAGTTCAACTATAATGATTCATTCAATAATTCATCATTGTGTGTCTATTACTTTCACCACAGACAGCTAAAATATTCATTTTAAATTTTCTGTGATTTTGGAAGCTTAAAATGCAGCAGCTTCAACTATAGAATATATCTTATTCAAATAGGAAACAAATCTATAGACAGTTTTTTTTCACTAAATGGCCTGCATTTGTATAGTGCTTTTCTAGACATTTCGACCACTCACAGCACTTTACACTACTAGTGTTCATTCACCGATTCACACACATTCATGGTGGTGGCTGATATACAAGGTGCTGCCCACACATCAGGAAGCTAATCATTCACACATCGAATGGCATAACCACCAGGGTCAAATCAGGGTTAAGTATCTTACCCAAGGACACATGGACAAGAAGCCCAGAGGAGCCGGGAATCGAACCACTGTGGACGACTGCTCTGCCTCTGAGCCACAGCTGCCCAAAGGACAAGTCACGTTGAAAGAAGTTAATACGCACAAGAAACAACATCAAATATTATCAACAAATATCCAATACTATTTTATGCATGTAGGAACAGAACTAGACTACAATTGTATGTGATAAAAAGTATATGATGAATGTAAAGTCCTGTAAGACTGAGCCCTGAACCCTGTGGTGTTTATTTCTGATCATGTCTGTGTCTTCATATTTGTGGTGATATCATATAAGGTTGCTGAATGGTCAAATTGATAAACAGCTGTTAGGCAGGGAACTTGACCTCAGAAAGGTCACCTTGTGTCAAACAGTGTTCACGCTCTTCCTATTTCTCATTTTTGTTGCATGTTTGTCACACTTAAATGTCAGATCGTCAAACAAATTTAAATATTAGTCAAAGACAACACAAGTAAAGACGAAATGCAGCTTTTGAAAGAAGGTTTTTATTATTAAAAGGAAAAAAATCCAAACCTACATGGCTCTGTATGAAAAGGTAGACCTAATAACTTGGGCCATTGGCAGCAACAACTCTATTAAAGTGTTTGTGATAACTTGAGATGAGTCTTACAACACTGTGAGGGAATTTTAGCCCACTCACCTTTGCAGAATTGTTGTAATTCAGCCACATTGGAGGGTTTCTAGCATGTACCACCTTTTCAAGGTCATGCAACAGCATCTCAATAGGAGTCAGGTCAGAAAAATAAGGAATTCGGAAGGAGGCAAACACTTTTTAACACCACTGTAGGTACCAGCATCTGTCATTGATGATTAGCTTTTTTTTTTTTTCTCTCAAAAACATACACAGTTTTCTGTACCATGTCTCTAATTTTGACTTTTTAAAAGCTTTTTCCTTTTTTGTTTTACTGTTTTGTGTATTTTTAGCTACCTGGATTGTTTGTTTTTGTTGTATTGTGTTAATCAAAGTTTTTTTTTTTTTACTGTATATGTGATGCGACAATCCCTACCTAATCAGGAATTACATTAACATTTGATTTATTGCATGATGATTAAGGAGTTTGACGGACATATGGGTTATCTAATTAGTTTTGAAGGGCTCACATTTGATTGATTGTCTCTTTTGAGCCGCATTTTTTTTTGTTTATTCATGTTTCAAATCTCTTATTTCATTGATTACTCTTGAAACATGGGTCAGATACAGTGGGGAAAATAAGTATTTGCTATTTTGCTATTTCTCCCACTTAGAAATCATGGAGGGGTCTGAAATTGTCATCGTAGGTGCATGTCCACTGTGAGAGAGATAAACTAAAAAGAAAAATCCAGAAATCACAATGCATGATTTTTTAATGATGATGCAGCTTTTTTCACCAAGCTGCTTGGCAATTGCTGCGTAGCCCTTTCCAGCCTTGTGGAGGTGTACAATTTTCTCTCTTGTGTCGTTGGACAGCTCTTTGGTCTTCGCCATGTTACAAGTTAAAGTCTTGCTGATTGTATGGGGTGGACAGGTGTCTTTATGCAGCTAACCACTTCAAACAGGTGCATCTGATTAAGGATGATACATGGAGTGCAGGTGGACTTCTAATGGACGGACTAGAAGGTCCTTCAGGGTCAGAATTCTAGATCACACACAGGTGTTCAAATACTTATTTGCAGCTGTATCACTCAAATAAATCATTAAAAAATCATGCATTGTGATTTCTGGATTTTTCTTTTTAGTTTATCTCTCTCACAGTGGACATGCACCTACGATGAAAATTTCAGACCCCTCCATGATTTCTAAGTGGGAGAAATAGAAAAATAGCAAATACTTATTTTCCCCACTGTATCTGTCGAATTGTTAAAATGAACCAGAGAAGACCGCTCCCTCAAAATTTCATATCCGGAGCTTAATGGACGATACAGAAAGGGAGAGTTACCTGTGGGTAGAGGTGTGGATGCTGGACAGCAAAAATGAATTTACTCATCAGCTTACAACATGTTAGGTAAGGAGTGGTGGAGACAGCAGTTGCAGCACAGTCTAAAAGGTTACAAATACATTGATGTTTTTAAGTATTTCTGTTCTTGTGTCACAAACTACTTAACATATTATGTATTCTTTTGTTTCGTCACAACTTATTTTGTGGTTTTGTTCTGCAGTGTCACCAGCCATGTATTTAACAAATAAAAAAGAACAACTGTGACTCTACATTGATCCTTTTTTCTATGATCTAGGCTTCGCACAAATTAAAAATATCTTCACAGGTGCCCCAAATGAAGACTAAAACCATTTACTTGCAATAATCATTCTTCCTGCTCTTAATGAATCTTATTCACAAGCAGCCTCCTGCACAAAAAAAAAAAAATTAAAAGTTGATCTGAAGCTTCCAACATCCAAATTATTAAAAGTCCCTCTTTTATACCTCCAGCACAACTCAACAGGGAAATACAGAGGTATTCCTAATAATAAATTAGATTAGACTAGATTATCATTGGATACCTAAGAATTAGGAGAGCTCTTAAAAGTCAACATCCAACAATATGTTATTCATGCAGGGTAATAACTAAACAGTATCTGTATTTGATGATAGATAGAAATTAGTGTAAAGCAATCTGTGTGTTTTTATAAAGGTATTTTCAAATCTGTCCTAAAATAAGAGTCCAGTGTCCATACGAAGACTAAAAAACACTTCTTGCACTGTTATCGCCCCTGCTGTTCATACTGGCTGTTAAAATAACCCCTTCAAATACAGATATTTGTGAATTTTTGGCTTTATGATGAGTTCTAATGGTTCGTATGAACAGATTGTTTATGGCAAGAATAAACTGTTACAGCCTTAAATTATCCTGCCCAATTTATTGGCTCTAATATGCAGATTTTCTACCCGAGCTCAGCCAGTATGTGACATGCAGGCAGATGAGAAGACACAGGTGGAGTCAGCCACAGGAGAAGAGTCATTACAGTTTTTTCCCTGTATCTCCTTTGAAATCAAATTCTCAAATGAGCTTTTTTTTTTGTTGCTGTATACTTCATACAATTTAATATTAATGTCTATTTTATTGTATTTTCTGTAGCTCCTGTTATGTCACACAAAAAATGTGTGGCTCTTCTCATTTAGCAGATTGTAAGAAAAGAAATGAGGAGCCATGCTATGTTTAAATCTAATTCTGCTGTTTTTTAAACAGCTCAAACAGTTTTTAAAATATGAATTCCCCCTCCTTCTTTGGTATACATATATAGCTTGGTTAAAAAAGTCTGTGGCTCGGAGGTGGAGTGGCCGTCCAAGAAAAGAGCTTTCTTTACCATCACATGAACTATCTAAAAAGTAGCATTTTAATGTGACTGAGTGGATTGCAGCGTTTTTGGAAGGTTTTTATGGGGTAAAAAGCAGTGTTTTCTGAGAGTTGTGCACCGCTTTTTATGTTGTTTATGATCTTTTATGGGTTGGGAAAGTAATTTGGTAGTTTTGGCTTTCCACACGCCTAGAAGGTAAACCATCACAATTTCCCGTTACATATCTTCTCCCAAAAGTGTTACCATCACATTTGCTTACTGACATTAAGTGATTTTTTTAAGTCAATTTTTTTGACATTGTGTTCTGTAATGCAGCACAAAATAAAAAAAAACAAAACAAAACAAAAAAAAAAAAACAGGTGAGTGAACCACAGAGAGGCACAACACTCCACTTTATTGGAGACATTCAGATTCACATTTATTGGAGTGTATGTTATCAAAAGGAGGAAAGGGATTACTTAAATGAATTATGACGATTGATAAATATAAATAATATGTAAAGAAATTATTAATAACAAGGCAGGAGAGAGACTATAACATGGTGACATAGTGTATTGTATGGCTGCAATATTAAAACATACTGTTTATATGTTTACACGGCAAAAAGTGTCAATTCACCTTATAACAGCCTCTCGGAACGTATTGTGTTCATAAATTGGGCATATATATATATATATATATATATATATATATATATATATATATATATATATGTACGCTGCAGTAACAAGCAAATTTCCCCATTGTGGGAGCAATAAAGTCATATCTTATATATATATATATATATATATATATATATATATATATATATATATATATGGCTGTAACCAAACCACTGTGTGTGCGTGTGCGTGTGTGTGCGTGTGTGTGTGTGTGTGTGTGTGTGTGTGTGTGTAACCTTGTTTTCATGCGAGCTGACTAACTGACTAAAATGACTGAGCTGCTTTACAATGTCTTGTCTTGTTTGTCAGATTATAATTACTGAAGCAGGTTCCAGACGGCAGCGCTCATCACAAAGACACTGACACAGAAACATAGGAAATGAATTGCCTGCAAGACTATTCAGAGTTCTGTATTGACTAGAAGTTTAAAACACCATACAGAGCTCATTCTCAAACACGCACACAGATTACAAAGGATGAATAATTGTTAGAGACACTACTGTATAAATGGAGTTGGATTGATGACAAACTCATGAGCAATTATTTCTTTTGAAATTAATTATTTTTGATAACTTCCCTTTGTTAATGCATAGGTTACCTTGTCATTAAGGTTACATCACTTCACATTTCTGTTTTATTGGACAATAGTGGCTGGCGTGTGTCTGTATGTGTGTGTGTGTGTGTGTGTGTGTGTGTGTGTGCGTGTGTGGGAGGGTGGCTCAGTCAATCATTGCAATGCCTCAAGGCTTCAGTGCAGCACTGGCTGAAAATACGTCCGGGCATGTCTAAGAGGAGCCTTTCCACATACTCACTCTGCCAAATGCACTCACAAATCACATTTAAATGTATGCACTGAGATACACACCAACACAAAACATGCCACACAAGCTTCCAACGCACACACACACACACAGACACACACACACACACACACACACACGCACACACACGCACACGCACACACAGTGGTTTGGTTACAGCCAGCTGCTGCTGTGCTGGTTTACAGCCCAGATAAGACAGTTCTTAGCGTCACTACTGACTCACTGGTTCTGGTGAAACAAGCAATGACCCCAGTGACCGCTAACAAGAAGGAACATAGGAGTACCTAGTAACTATGGTTGATTTGCCCATGTTTTTAATTTATCCCAATACAGTAAAATCTCACTGGAACAACTTTACATTGAATGTTGATTTTTTTTTATCATTTGTTATTTTACAATGTTTTGAGTAACACAGATTAAATTATATTGTTGTGTTCAGATGGAGGAAGATATCTCACAGATTAACATCTTTCAATCTGGCACTCATACTAGCTGCATGACTAAATACCACCATAGACACCTTCACACGAGTTTGAGTTTGATTTAGGGTGTTAAAGCCAGTAGTTGTCAAACACAAATCCTTTGGTTGAGTAAAGTAAAATAAAGTAAAGTTATTCATTAGCAAGTAATCAGTTAGTAAGAATTTTACTTAAACTATCAAAAGTAAACATACTATTTATGCAGATGGTAGTGTACAATTATAGAAATATTATATAACTTTTAATCACTAAATAATGACAGCTTTTTTATGGTAAAGTTTATCAACATGGAGGTTGATTAATAGTGATCATACTGCGTTATAATGTTTTGCTCCTTCCTATAAAAAAGAAAAAGGCAGAAATTTAGTAGAATAAATATAATAAAATATTAAGGTATATTAACCCTGTAAAATATTAACAGATTTTTTTGAAAATTCTGCTAATCAAGTGTGATGGAGGATGAAATTTAGAAATGTTGTGGCTACAAAATACTGATCATCATAGTTTACAATAAGCTATACTAGTGCAGTGCCTGTAGGATATTCTTATAGAAATGTGGGAGCCTAAATGAGGTTGTGTTGTACTGTTGCATAGTCTTAATAGACAAATTGTACATCAAGTAAGATATGGAAACACATTGAGACAGGGGAAAGAGATATACATATAGTTCTTGTAAGAAAAAGGCTACAATTTCTGTTGTATGGCATCTGGATCTCATTTACATATCAGTATTTAAACTGTCTTGATAGGCCAAGTAAAACTGGACTTATGATAAATCTTTTATTTCATACATTTTTCCATATAGGAAAAAACCTGGAGATGTTACCATTATATGAGTTTATAAATAAATGAGTTTGGCCCATAGTGCTGAGATTTACTGAAGGTCTATGCTCACATCTTGAAGACGGCTGCAGCCCATTGTAGCCTGTAACACTCCTTGTTTTACTTGTATTTGTGACACCAGAGAATATAGGTGACGTGTGGCAGTAGTGCACAAGTAAGACAGGAAAAAAATTTGAATAATGAAAACAAGTCAAAAATCCAAAAGTTAAGTGCAAATTTCAAAACCACAGTTTTGTGGTTGTTAAATTGATTCTTGCTAAGTTTTGAACTTTGAACTTTGAAGTTTCTTGTCAGTGTGAAAAGGGCTCATAGTGTGGTGAGTTCCTCTATGACCCTAAAGCATCATTGCTGCAGGCATATATGGTTATTTGAATATACTAGTAGACCCACTGTAAGCAGACAGTTCTTTGAGGCTCTAAATTGGATCTTCACTGAATTTAAAAGCGCAACCACTAGAGTGAAGATGTTTGGACCGACCAGAGAAACTTGTGGTGTGGTGGGATAAGTTTCAACCCTGAAGCATCAATGATGCACTAATGCCACATAATGCAAAATGCATTACCTGTTTTATGAGTAGCTGGCATCTTACTAATGATGCAAGGCATTATGGGAATGTTTCTTTAAATTTATATTGAAGTGTGTAAAAAAATACTTTGTTTAGAGGGCCATAAAGTCCTCGCATTTTGCCAACCCCTCATTCTCATGAAGAATTGGGACACCCTCAGTCCTACTCATGAACTTTCAAAACAGAGGGGGTAGGGCTTAATGGGATCACTAGGCCTCCTGCCTGAAAGTGGTATGTGTGGAAATAGATTTTGGCAGATTGATGGTACCACCGTTTAAAATTACTCAAAAGTTTATTTGTTCCGTAGAATTCAGATTTCCCTCCTTTATTACACTTTTATTATCAAATGATAATATAGCCTTTATTGTGAGTCCAAATGCATACGTTCTCCTTATTAACAACCTCTTTTAGTCAGGTGAATAATAAGTTAGAAACAGTAGATACAGTAGTGTAGTGTTGTGAAAGAGCCATAGAACCTGGATGGAATGGATGATTAGGGTGTTCAGTTACATCAAAGAGATTTGCATTCCGTATCTATCTGGTGTCATTTAACCATGTTTCTCTAACCTTAACCAACATGTTTTGTCATATGAATCAATTTTGAAAAAACATTTTTGCCAAAAGTAACTGCACAACTCTCTAAACTGTATGTCATGTTAACAACAAAGCTGTGGTTAAACCACATGAATGGGAAATTTATTCACAATAGATTAGTGATCACAGTAACATATTATTGTGTATAGAGAACTGAAGAGCAGACAGCAAGAGTGGTGATTTGGGCTTGTATCATTCAGTCTGATGATTGCAGGGCTATAATGCATTTGTGATTGTGTTTCATTAGTATTGTTTAAGTAACTGCAGTCTAATGTATCTTTTCCAATTAGTTCCTAAAAACTCCATCAATATTAGTGTATATTCATTTTCTATACCTGCCTATTCCTCACTAGGTCTGCTGGAGCCAAGGCCAGTGTACTTTGGGTGAGAGGCAGGGATGCACTCAAGAAAGGTACTGGCCTATTGGGGGGCATACAATTGCCTAACTTACCCTGTTGAATTAACATTATTATTATAATAATATTATTAAATCAAAACCACAATCTTGTATAAGAGTTAACCATTCTTGGACGTTTCCAAGAGGTCCACTTTTTTCCACTGTTAAAACCTAGGTTTTTAATAGTTTTTTGATTTTTTAATGACATGATTGCTATACAGGTGCAGTGGGTAGTGATGTTACCTCACAGAGAGTTCAAGTCCTTAGGCTGGGACCTTTCTGTTGTGTGGAGTTGTTCTCTCAATGCAACCCTAATGAGGAATCTCAACTGACTGATAATATAACAGACATATTGCATTGAAGGTGCAAAATACTATTTGCTAGAATCATCTTTCTCAATCCCAACCAGTTTACTTGTATTTTTTGATAAAAAACTCAGGAAGCTTGTTGTTTAATACACATTTTATTATTTAAAACTGGAAATAAAACCTGTCTGATCAACTGAAAGCCCTTTTTCCCTCTAGGGATGCCAATACATTCCTAAATCTAAGCTATTAAATATGTAAAAAAAAAAAATAATAAAATAAAATTACTGAATAAAGTAGTCTCGAATAAAAAATATACATTTCTATGATATAATTTGCATGGCAGTAGCTAAGAGGGATTTTTTCTTTACAACCTATTGATTTCTTCAGTCCTTCAGGCGTTTATTGTCAGTAGACCACCTAGATCTTTCTTTCTTTGTTGACACAGGTGGTTAGTTGATAAAATGTTGTACAGGACACAAGGGGGAAGAATAAAAGCATATGAGTGAGCCAGTGGCACCACACATGGTTCCACTGCATGAAAGCAAAAAGCTTTTTGACCACAGGATTTGTAAGTTCATGATTCACAACCATATTGTACGGTTTTTACCTTCCAGATTGTTATGTTTTGCAAAACTAATAATCCTCCAGATGAGAGGCTACTTGACAAGTGAGGGATGGGCTCACTTTCAGACTGCAGTGTATCCGGCATGAGCAAAACTAGATTTTATCTGCATCTCACAAAGTATTGACATCCAACCATGTCCACTTCTGTCAGATGAGAACCCCCCCAAATTTATGCACCTTGGGATATCAATGAGTGTGAAAGATAATCACATCACTGTTGGAATAAATGATAACAATGCTGAACTTAATAAGTGTGAGAAAGATGTTGCAACTAATGTCAAGCTACATACAAAGGGTTAAGTGTGAGCTTTGGTTAAAATGGAGAAGCTTATTGCTGTGGAGACCAGGAAGCACATGCACACACGCACACACGCAAACACACACTAGTGAGGTCCCGTTGAGTTGAGGGAACACGTTGTCTTTCTTGTTCAGACAAAACAGACTACAGGCAGACATGTTGAAATGTGAAACTGCACAGTCACCCTGACGTAGCTAGTCATGTATGATATCATCTGGAAGTGTGGCAATTCTTGCCTCATAACCCTGAACATAAAATACTGTGCAGGGTGTTTTCTTTTTTTTTTTTTTTTTTTTTTTTTTTACTTTTATAGTGCTGATGTATTATTGCTTTGTTTCCCTCTTCTCCCACTTATCCAAGGTCAGGTCAAGGGGGCAACAGCCTCAGCAGGGAAGCCTAGACTTACCTCTCCCCAGCCATTTTGTCCAGTTCTTTCAGGAAATCTCATTTGGGACACTTGTACCTGATGTCGCATCTTTTCAGTCACTACCCAAAGCTCATGGCCATAGGTGAGGGTAGGAACGTAGGTAGATTGGCTGGTAAATTGAGAGCTTTACCTTTTGGCTCAGCTCCTTCTTAACCATGATGGACTGGTGCAGAGTCTATATAACTGTGACGCGGCACCAATCTGCCTGTCAATTCTCTGCTGTGCTGAGAAATTCTGTCCATAAAACTTATAAACAGAATTGTTGACAATCGGCAGCCCTGATGGTGCTCCCACTTGTAACAAGCACAACTTCTTTCTTACTTCTTTCTTTCTTCTTTTCTTTGCCAAGCCTGTGTCAGTGGGTCCGGAACCCCATATGAAAGCCACACTGCTCCTCCTGAATCCACAAATTGCAAGTGAAAACCCAGGTAAATCTCACAATAAACAGATATGTGATGGAAAACCATCTGATCTGGCAGCAGCTGTCATGGCTGTCACACTGACAAATACGTCAAAAAACACAGAGCAACAGCCAGGAGCATGAAGGAAGGCAGCACCACAGCTATGACCATTAACACGATTTGGTGGAAAAGTCAGTACTGTCCCAGAATGCACCTTAAGAACTACAGTCCTGTTTTTTATTTTCAGAATAAAGACATTTTATGCAGCAAGTTTTTCCTTCATGTTTTGAGAATATACTGTAGTATGAAAGTAGCAGCTGCTATAAGCGTGGACCATGGATGGAAACAAAGTAATTTTGAGGGCCCCAATAATAAATCCTGGTTGAATAAGGATTAATAATTGGATAAAAAGATGAACATAACATAATTGATGTCTCTGGTTCTCAATGGGTTGTGAAAATTATTTTGGCAAATAATGGCTGGAATGTTTCCACCTGCAAACATCATCTACTGCAGCCTGTCCATCCTGGAAGAGGGATCCCTCCTCTGTTTCTCTTCCTGAGGGTCCTTTCATTTTTTTCCTGTTAAAGGGTTTTTTTAGGGAGTTTTACCTTGTACGATTTGAGGGTCTAAGGGCAGGGGATGTTGTGTTGCTTTTGTACAAACTGTAAAGCCCGTTGGGGTTAATCTGTGATTTGTGATTCTGGGCTATACAAATAAATTGAATTGAATTAAAAAAAATAACTGTGAACTAGTTCATTTTTGGAACAAGAACTTCATAATACTGAACTATAAATCATTAACTGGACTGATTAACTTTTGAAATTTGTGAAATGAACTGAAACTAGTTCATGTAGAAAATTAATTCCAACACTGAACTCCAAACTGAGTTTTGAACATCATACATTTCTGTTATTACAGTGTTAGTCTTTCAAGTTTTAAGACTATTTTTGAACATATAGAGTTAATTTAAAGTGAAATTTAGCTCTTAGGCTTTCCCTCAATTTTGTGCTACCAAATTTGCAAATAGGAAATATGTTTTGAGAGAAATGTAATCTGTTGCAGATATTCTTCTGAAATGATTTCACCTTCAAAATGATTTAAAGTGGGGTACTCCTTTTTTTACTATTGATTACTGCTAAACAATGAAATATATTCTGACAAACAGCATATACTTCTAAGGTTTTAGTACAATATACTGACTATTTATAGTCACATTACATGCAGACTATATTCAGAATTGTATGTATTTAAACCTTTTGTGTAGAGTTGTGTGGATTGATGCATGCTTGTGTCTATTTTTTACATATATGACTCAATGAGAAGATGACCAGAATTCAGTTGTATTGTTGTACAATGTTAATAAAGGCACTATATACTGTTCTATTAATGTTTTACCTCTTTTAGTCATTGATTGGTATGTTACTTGTGACAAATCAGCAACTATGTCTAATTGTGTTGCAGTAGAATTACTAGATGTGGTGGTATAGCTACCCTGGTAACATTTCCTGCAAATCCAACAGTATCTTATCTCTACAGAGCTTGAAACCAAAGCCAGTCACCAGTTGTCAGTTTGTCAGTAGAGTAGAGTCAGTTTCCCGTTTGTACCCCACCAACCTCTTTAAAGCAGAGAGTAACATACTACATGTCAAGAGAATTCAAGTTTTTTTTTCTTTTCATTATTTCTACATTTACACTTATGTTGGAATAAAGAGGACAAAACACAAGTAGTAAGTATTTCAAACCCCAACCCCAATCATCCATGACTTAAAAAAGAAAAGGGAAAGAAAAAGGAAAACAGAAAGTGAAACTTCACTGAGAAATTCCAAGGGAGTGTGTGTCACGAACAGTAACATTTACACAATAACATAGTCAGTAGAAGAGGACTTTTCTGGTTAATACAGTGCAGATAAAGACAAGAGGAAGAATCTCACTTATAATCACTTAAACATAAAAGATTAGCAGGACATGCAGAGTTACGCAGTATTTAGAGCAGGCAGTTTTTTCTGGTTGTGTATGGGGTAGTTGATATAGTTTAAATGACAGTTCAGGAGAAACATATAATATAACTGATTGACAGATTGCGCTATAAACAAGTTACAGGAAAGCCCATACTTGCAATTTATTTGAGGAAATTGATCAGTTATATTCAACTATGACACATTGCATATCCTGGCAGCAGAGGACACAGACTGACTACCACCCTAAGACAAAGAGCTCTCTGATTGGTGCATTTAAAAAAAACAGGGCGGGACTCACAGTGGTGTGATTTACTGGTAAACGGGGACTGATCCACAAGGAAAGTACCTGAAAGTCTTAGATGCGCTAGAAATCAGGAGGACAGGGTCAAGTGTGGTTAGCTGTGTGTGGGTGTGAGAGACATCATGTGCCTGCTGGCTCGCTGTGTAGGTACTTCAGTCAAACTAGGGACAAAGGCTTTTTTTGTTCAAAAAAAAAAGATGAGAAATTGTTTTAAATTCACATTGAGTGACTTTATTTACATATCATGGGCTTTCTACGTGTTGATTAAAACCATAATTATTTTTCTTTTTTTTTGGGTGGAAATGGTGTGTCTTAGACCTATCTAATCAAAATAATCACCTGATTTATTGTTGTTGTGTGTATGGATAATTAATAAGAGCACATAGCAACAAAAACACGTGCTAAAACAGGCTAATCTAGAAAGACACAAAAAAATAGTATCCATTGTGTTCTGAGATCTTAGACTTGTTAAACTGCTGAAGATGTTAAGAAAAAACAGGAATTTACAGAGAGATAAATAATGAGAGACTCTCTTCCATGACCATACATTGTTTGCCTAGGTCTTGGCTCAATGACACATTTTTTCCACGACCCTCTGGCAGGTCGTTAGATGTGGGTGACCTGACTCCAACATCAAAACAACTCCAAAGATGTGCAGCCACATCTGCCATAACAGTAAAACATCACAAAACACAATTTTTTGATTGCTTTGTATATATTTTTTTTTTTGCTAAATTTGGCTTCAGCAACAGGAAAAGACAAGATGTTGTGTGATGTAGCATTATCAGATCTCCTTTAAGACCACTTACCTTAATACCTACTTCACAGCCTATTTCACAGACGTACCAGCAAAGAATTTTTTTAAAAATTTGTTAGTTTATTTCCCTAATCAATCCTCAAATATAAACTGCAAGAAACAATAAAAATCAACAACAATAAATAAAAATTGAGATCCTACAGTCAACTCCTTAGCTCCTTAGCTATGCACTCTGCACTGTAGTGATCTCTTTGATAAAGTTTATTTTTGATTTTCAGTGAGTATTTTCAGGTATTAAATGTGTACTATGTCCTACCTGCAGTAGTTAGGGCATTGTTAATATGTTGTTGTACTACAGCAAACATGGTAGGGCAAAGTCATTCTGTTTAATTTTGGTGAACATTTTTTATGAGTCACTCCATACTGAAATGTGTAACAAGCAGACATTTCCTCACACTGAATGGACAGGGAATGGCAGTAATGTGGAGACACAGTTTTCTGGTAAAAGGTAAAATGGTAAGGACAGTTGACAGTAATATGATAGTATATCAGAGTATGATGATGTTGCTCTACATCCTACACCGTCTTTGTCTCCAATTAAAAGCACAGATAAAACCAAACATAAGACAATATCCACTTCACCTCAGTTTCCTGAGGTAAATTATCTCACGCTCCCTTGGCAACCATTCTGAAAACAAAACTAAGATTCTAGAACACACAACATAACAGAACTTTTGGGCCATGACAGTTCCACCACTCTATATTTAGGCTACATTATTTGATCAGAATAATAGTGGTTGACAAATGAAACGTTTGAGGAGAATGCGATACTGAGAACTTACATACTGCACAAATTTAAAGACCCAGATACCAAAATTCAAGACTTTTACTAAGTGGTATTATTTCCAAATTCATTGCAAGACATTTTAAGACACTACCAGAATCCTTTTTATGTAACTGCCATTATTAAGTTTAATATAGCATGTGTAGAAAAAAATACCAAAGTATGCAGTTGAAAGTTTCCACATGTGCAACCTCTGACTCATTTTTACCTTCTCACCCAGCTTTCTGCCAAGGGGCCTAACATTTTGTGTCATACAATGACCCTTTTTACCCCTAAAATACAACTGTTTGTTCCTAATGTTTACTGGATGTTGGGAAGTGCTGTGTTTCACACTACAAAATAAATAATTCCTGAAGCATTTAAGCCCTTAAGAGAGGTCCTAACCTAAAACCTTCTAGGAGTAAGGTGGAGGACCTTTAAGAGGTAGGGATTCTTATGCAGAGGAGAAAATGGCAGACAGAAAGAGGGCAAATATTTCCAAATGCTGGATAAGAGTTAATCAAATGCTACAGATTAGGTCAATCCAAGTCAATTTTATTTGTATAGCCCAAAATCACAAATTACAGATTTGCTGTAATCGGCTTTACAGTTTCTACACAAACAACACTACAGCCCCTGTTCTTAGATCCTCACATCGTGCAAGGAAAACTTCCTAAAAACCCCATTTAACAGGGAAAAAAAAGGAGGAACCCTCAGGAAGAGAAACAGAAGAGGATCTCTTTTCCAGGACAGACATGCTGCAACAGATGATGTGAACAGAATGGAAACAATACATCAGAACAGGAAAATGTGAATATGGCATTAAATAGAATAATGGAAATGCGCATATTTCCAAAAGTATTCGCTCACCTGTCTTGACTTGCATATGAATTTAAGTGACATCCCATTCCTAGTCTATGGGGTTCAATATGACGTATGTCTTGGTTTGCTGCAGCATTCACACTTCTTTCACTGGAACTAAGAGGCCAAGCACAACTCCTGAAAAACACCCCCACATCATAGCCCCCCCTCCACCAAACCTTACACCTGACACAATAGCGTCCAACAAGTATTCGCACTGCAGCATTTTCTGTAAGAAAACATAGAAAAGGACTCAGGGAACACAACAGATTTTAAAAATACATCAGTGTGTCAAGAGTATTACAGAATGAAGAAAGAAAAAGAAGCTCAGCGTATCTCATGAGGTCCCAGCAGTCAAAACCCTTACCAGTATAACAAAGTTCTAGGCCAGCCAGGGTCAGCCCTAACTATAAGCTTCTTGAAAAAGTACATTTTTGTATAACAATTCTTAAATGTAGGAAGGGTGTCTGGCCCCTGGATTGAAACAGGAAGATAGTGATGATGCCTGGTAGTTGAAGGCTCTGCCTTCCATTTCAATTTTAGACATTCTGGGAACCTCCAATTAGCCTGCATTTGAATTGAATTGAATTTTAAAAGCATAGTTTTCTTGATGGGTGATATGGAACTATGAGATCCTTAAGGTAGGATGGAGCCTGACCTTTAAGAGCTTTGTAGGTGAGGACAAGAATTTTAAATTCTATTCTTGAATTCATGCAGCTGCATTTTGAATCAGCTGGGGAGTCTTAGAGACTTTTTACTACACTTTTCTGCTGTCGCTGGGCAATAAAGAAATGCAGTAGTCCAGCCTGTAAGTAACAAATGCATGGGCAAATATTTCTGCATTCCAGGGAAAATGTCTGGTCAATCACAATAGAGATGCACTCACATCTCTCACGAAACACAATAATGCTATAATGCCAGAATATTAAATACTAAATAATAAACATACTAAAATACAATACTAAAATATACTGTATTGTACATACATAAGCAAGCAAATGTATATAGGAGCTGCATGAACAGGGTGTGGCACAAGTAAGTGCAATTTTATACATTACTACTGCTGCTTTTAAAGTTTAGCTTACAATTCAGGAATATTCATTAGTATTATTAGGAGTTTTAGTAATGTGTTTTTACAATTTGTTTTTAGTACTAATAAAAAATAAATGATAAATGTCAAAGTATTGATAAGCCAAATCTTCAATATCATTATTATTTTTACTGCACAATTGAACACTGTGATCACATCAAACAAAGGATGATTGATTGCAGAGTTCCCTGTCCATTATATGCTCATTATCACTAAGAGTGGATTTCTTTCTTTCTTTCAAGGAATCAATCAGCTAGTTTGGATCTCTGAGTATTGTCAGAATGTTTAAGAGTACCTACTTTGTCAGGAATGCAACAAAAGAGCAACTAGCATATCTGCTTAGCAGTATCAGTACTAACTAAATATAAGACATGCTGCACATGATATTGGTTTTAATTGATAATAATTTTCTGTTATTGCCGCTAGAGTTTAAAATGATTATGTAGATATTTTTAGTAATGGCCTTGGCAATCTTTATTAAACAGACACTGTTTCTCTTATAATCTTCTTAATGCCGTGTTTTTATAAGCAGATAGATAAAACTCTTTTTGACAATACAATGAGTCAATCGTATCTTACACTATAAGAGTTCCCATAAAAGTGTTTTCTAATACACCGCCTCTATCAATGTAATTTAGGGACATTTCTTTCCTAATATGGGTCAATTTGGTTTTCTTTTAAGATAAGTAGACCAACATACTCTTTAACAAAAAAGATTAAATTTGACTAAGATCAAGGAAAAAAACATGAAATAAGGTAAATTATCTGCCAGTTGAATGAGCTATTTCTATTCAATATTTGGAGTAAAAGTACCAAAAACAAAACCTATTATTATTTCATTTATTTGCAGTGCAACATTTTTTACATAGACCTATAATAGTCTAATGGTTAGTTTTAGGCAAAAAGCCACTTGGATGAAGTTAGGAAAAGTTTATCAGGTCATGGAGCATGATTCAGATGGGGATTTTGTTTTTGGCATTACTGTCCAATGAGACATTCTGGAAATCCAAAACATCTTTAGATAAGAATTGTATGATGGGGTGCATGTCATCCTCCACAAAAACTATTGTTGCCTAATGTATAACTTCACACATGTATTTGTGACATTTGTGACAGATTTCTCAAAATATCCACATTTAGACAAAAAGACAAGCTGTGAATTTATAGTTTCTAAAGTCACATGTCAGTCACAGACCAATTTTTTGTGTATGAGATTAACCAATGTACCACTATTTTTGAGACCTTGGCTTTTGTTTTAATTATTTTTTTAGTTTTGTTTCATATATAACATTGTGAAATTGCTTGATTTAACTGCAGTATTTAATTGCTGTATCTCACCTCATTCTTCCCAGAGTTTGTAAAATACAAAAGTTTTGTATGTGTTATGTTGCTCTGTTGTAATGTTAACAGTTCATACAAACACATGAACAACAGTGGTCTTTATCCATCAACCAGAACCTCCTTTGTGTGTGGACACTATAATCGCCTATTACTTTTTCCTCCTTGAACAAGATAATTGTAAGCGGTATATGCTGGAAATTAGGTATCTAATCTCCAAGCATTTCTGTGACATTTGTGACTTATCCATATTTATTGCCAGCCTTAAAGCTAATACAGTTACACTGAAAAAGATGACTGAATTTAGTTTTTTAGCATTTACTGTAAATTACCAAATCATAGCTTCAACTAGTTTCAATTAACCGCTGGGCCCCCTTTAAATGCTAATTGAAAGTGTATGTTTTGTGTATATTAAAAAAATAAGACGTGAACACTGCACGTTTTTCTTCTTCATGCCTTGATCCGGAAACTTTACTGTCTAGCTCAAAAACACCCTCTTATGTGATGGCTTCCTGGCTCCTGTGCAGCAAAAAAAATAAAAGTATGATATGAAATTCAAATTCTGTAATAATCACCTGTCACAAATTGCTGCCTGATGTCAAATGAAAGCCTGATCTGCTATCTGTTTACAAATAAATACCCTAGCTATTATTTGTTGATTTACAATATTCCCAATAGAAAGACTGTATTTCCAAAAGTATTCGCTCACCTGCCTTGACTCACACATACGTGACAACAGCTCATCTGGGAAGGCTCTCCACAAGGTTGAGGAGTGTGATCATGGTTATTTTTTGAGACTTTCTTCCAGAAGTGCATTTGTGAGGTCACACAATGATGCTGGAAGACAAGGCCTGCCTCTTAGTCTCTGCTCTATTTCATCCTAAAGGTGTTCTACAGGGTTCAGGTCAGGACTCTGTTAAGGCCAGTCAAGTTCATCCACACCAGACTCTGTCATCCAGGTCTGAATGGACATTGTATTTTGCTCTGGATGGTGGATTTGGATAGATGAGTGAATACTTTTGGAAATATAGTGAATGAGATTTGAAGCTATTTAATATTTCTAAATTTGTTTGTTTTACTGATGAGTATAGGGTGTTTGAAGAAACAATAGACCATGAAATCTGTTTACCAAGCTTTGCTTAAAAGATATCTAAGTGCCTCTGCAATAATTTTCACTGTTTGTGTAATAATATTTCCCTAACTGAATTTACTGCTCAGTTGTCTGCATTTAATAGATTTTTCGCAACTCAAAGCAATGTGATGCAAAAGCAGGAAGACTGCACAATGAAACGCAACACAATGCAAGAAAGACCCTAAAACCACAACTGTATAGCTACTATAAATAAAAGCAACCAATTAAAATCTGATCAAGGATGGTGTACAAGCCTTTTAAGCTTTCACTTTAGTCTGATATGTTGTATCTCACCTCATTCTTCCCAGAGTTCAGCTGGAGAAATCAATTTCAGGAAGTTGTTTGAAGTTGTTTAGTTGCCCAGGGTGATGGAGCAGCTTTGATACCTTTGTTTTTGAAGATGTATAACCTTTTGATTTAGAAACCTGTGGTACAGTTTGTGCAACACAACCTGCGTTTTTAGCCCAATCAGGTTTTAGAAGGTCTATCACTGGACTAACGTGGATTGGTCTGTCTGCCTGTTTGAGTTACAGTGAGTCAACCAACTGATGAAATAAAACAGTGGTGTGATTGACCCACATGAAGCAGGGGAGGAGGAAGTCTTGTGATGGAAAACATTTACATGTGTTACAATAAACCAGACCAGTCTGGCTCAACAATGTATTATTTTCTCATCCTTTATTTTACATTTATTCCAATCTGGTGTGTGTAATGGAGGTTGAAACGATCTAGTGCAAAACACAAAGCGGTTCCATAGCCATCAACATGGGGTGTATTTAAATCCATGCAGAGTGTTGAGTTTCAGCTTTCAAATGACACCACCAATTCGTAGGTTCACAGCACAGTTAATAAAACTGAGAAATTATTAGGATTTTATATATATATATATATATATATATATATATATATATATATACATATATATATATATATATATATCATCTCTAGCATCTCTACTAAAATACAATTCCAGTAGAGATGCTAAAAGAAAATGCTGAATCGTTTATATTTTGATTTATTTTTGTTGGCCTTAAAGTCCTTGAGTTTAAAATCCATTGAGTAACAACTACCAGAACTTACCAAACCTGGTCAGCTGACCATCTCTCGGTTAGAGTTCACACTAAACTTGAAATAAAATGCATTTAGTTACTGTCACCAACTACATGGAACCATCTGCAGAACACACTCATGATTGATTCACCCTGGTCATTTTGCTTACAAAGCTCCTTTGTACATGCTGGAAGAGGGATCCTTCTCTTTTTCTCTCCCTGGTGGTTCTTGCAGGGTTTTTTTCCCATTAAATTTTTTTTGGGGAGTTTTTCCTTGTATGATATGAGGGTCTAAGTTCAGGGGATGTTGTGTTGCTTTTGTACAAACTGTAAAGCCCATTGGGGTGAATCTGTCACTTGTGATTTTGGGCTATACATATAAAATTGACTTGACGGCACAGGAGCAGCACAGACTGAACACTGAACTTCCCAGCCCTGTGCCAAGTCAAAAGTGTCAATTTGAATTTCCAATATTTCTATTTTAGTGCAAGTGTTGTTTTATTAAGTAATTGACAAGGAGATGCATTTACAACCTTTTAAAATTGATTTACATTACTGCTGTGTATTTATATCAGCTGCAACTTTAACTCACTCTGTATGCATTTTGCCTTTTTGCTCTCACTGACTCACACAACATTTGACACAGTTAAAGTACATGTCACATACATTGTCCCAGGATATGTAGTAAGAGAGGAAAGATAGGAAGATGAACTTTGTGAATTTCAGCCAACAAATAGACTGATATATCCATTTATGGCACCTTTTCTAAAAGACAGTGCAATATAAAGTCAACAAAAAATTAAAAAAATACATATCAAGAATTAAACTAAGGATTATTTGCTAAAACCATGTCTCTTAAATATTTTACACTCCAAAAAATGAAATCTTCTCAGGTGAATATATCTGGTCCAAATCTGAGTAGAAGTAACTTATTCCCTTGGCAAATAATATTGCTTATTTAATTTTTTGTTAGAACTTAAAAGAATTGATTATTTTACTTTTATGTATTTTTATTTTTTTACTTTTGACTTATCAAAATGTTAACTTTTTCTCTCATAATTTGTAACTTTTCTCTTATATTTTTTGTATACATTTTTTTTTAATTTTTCACCTCTTCTGCACCCTATTTCTACAGACAAATGAGAACTTGGGGGCTGTCTAGTGATGCAAAACTACTGCATTGGTTTTGGTCCTTGTAAATGTAAAAAAAATGTAATACATAGAAATGTCTTACCATGCAGATTCCCCATGTATTAGCTGTTTCACTATTCCCATCTTCTGGCTGTCATAAAGGTAATAGTGGAGGTTTTTAGAGGAAGGGTTCAAACTAGACGTGTCACAATGTGTCTACGCCTTTCATGGAAAAAATTAAACCCATGTTGGGTGTTGTGGTTTGTCCAGTGGATTTGGATTTGATAATCCTGAGGTTAATCCAGTGCTTCTCAATTATTTTCATTTTACGCAACCCAGTATCGACTAACCTCTTTGTATCGAAACTTCTTACTCTACACCTACACCACTGAGCGAATGATCCCTGCACACAGTTTGCCAGCTAAGTGCCCCTAATGTAGTGGAGGTGCAATTGCACTATATTCTAGTACAGTAAAAAAAAAATCTAAATAATAAAATAAAAAAAAAATGTTCCCCGAGGTCAAAAGCACCCCTGATGGAGCCTGTCAGGATGGGGCCCCCACTATTTGAGAACCACTGGGTAAATCTAACTTTCTTATTGTAACGAAACTAATGTTTTCTCATGTCACAGCTGCCGCGTTAACAATATTTGTATATGTAAAAAGTAATTGCACCAGTGTTGGGTAGCAGCTAATTTACATGAGTTGACTAGGCTTACGGTCATTGACAAAAACTAGTGTCAATCATGCAAACTTCCACTCATACAGGTGTCAGGATAGAGGCTAAAACTAATCTTTAAATAACTCACCCAGTCGGCTGTGAGCTTTGGACATGTGTTTTGAAACATTTCCTATTAGAGGAGCAGCATGAGTTTGTGGGATCTGTGGTGCTGTAAACAGGAAGTTGAGTGGAGCCTGTGCAGGAAGTGCCTCAAACACAATTTATCATTTCCAATAACTCTGTATTTGCCTGTTACAGTAAATTGCAAATGACACAACACAATGGGGATATTGACAAACTTTAACCGTGCCCCTGTTATGTTTTCCAAAGTGTATAGCTTGAAGGGACAAAATTGCTCAGTCACTATCAGACCTATTTTTACCTCTGATGGTTTTGTCATTTTACATGTTAATTATTAAGTCGACATCAAATACATAATACCTTAAATTTTTACATTTTTCTTATACCTACTGCAAATGTGTTGCCTTTTTTCATGTTTTGGCTTGGTCCAGGTGGATGAAGGGGACTATTCACATGCTGCATGTAGTGAGAAACTATAATTGATTGAGTCTATATGCAATCTGCTTATTGGAGATTGCTTTACTTTATTTGAATGTATGCGGTCAGGCATAACATGGTCACTGGTCATATATTTTAGTCATACTTTGTGGATGTGTTAAAGGATAATGCTATGAATTTACTTTCCCGGGCCTGCCTTTGTTTCTCACTTAAATTCCCCTTAAGTGCCACATTGAAGGCTGGCAAATTGAAAGGTCACAGTCATTATGTTGAACACTTAAAACTAGAAACATGATATCAGGAAACGACTACTCAGCACATAATTTATAGCACAGGTAAAAAAGTACAGAGGTTTGATAACTGACAGAAGACTTAAAACATCCACATTCTCATTCACATCCAGCACATTCACCCTACTTCATCTGGATCTGCAGGGGGCAGGCAAACAGGTAGCACACAACAGCCACTGTATTAACAACAATGCAAGAGTTATAGTCAGGTATAAATAAAGTAAGCTCACCATCCTCAAATAAGCCAGCCACCAAATGTGGCGATGCTGGTGTAGCAGTTAGCATTTGCATTAGCAGTGCCTGTCTTTTCAAAATAATAGGAAATGCAAGAAACCATTTGTTCCCTTCCAGCCTTTTTTATTACTTATCTTTTGCTTCATGACGCTTCATTTAGAATTTCTTGCTGTTTTCACTGCAGTGAGCTCAGATTGACCTGTGACTCCAGACGACACGTTTAGAATCCTATATCAGCCACCATTCACTATTATGAATGGATTCTTGATGAAGCTTGTATGTAACCCTATATATTTACATACATGTATGTATATACAGCTACATGCATTTCATCATGGTGTTAGAAAGATGTCTACATGCAGGAATGTCGTGTAGGTGACTATAACAGTCTTGGTGACTATTTGCAGAAATAGCAATAATTTAAAAGAAAAGACTACGATAGCGTCATGACCTGTCTGGGGTGTATTCCTGCCTCTCGCTCGTAATACACTGGGATTGGCTCCAGCAGACCCACATGACTCTTAATGAGGAATAAGCGTGTCTAGAAAATGACTGACTGACTAAAAGAAAAGAGAAGCAAATTTCAATTTCATAAATCTACTGACACATGAAGTGGGTACCTATTAAGACTTCAGAATAAAAGCAGTTTGTTAATGAATAACAAGTATTCATGAAGAGGCAGCACTAATTGTACGTAAATTTGAAAATGCCACGTAAGCACTTAGACCCTTTCTCTGATCCATCTCTTAACAGGACCAACACAAAAAAAACAACAACATAGTCTTATTTCTCACATCCAGACCACCAAACTAAATGTCCATTTTTGCATCTCCAAAGAGTCACTGCTCTAATCCTCTCCTCTGTCTGTGTCGGCCTCAGTAAGATTAGTAGATTCTGACTTTCTCTATCCCCTACAATCATACAGTTTTCTCTTCTAACATCCTCTGTTTGTCTCAGATTTAAGATAAAATCAGTTTGTACTGTCAGCTTTTATTGCAGGGGCATACCATACTGTACAACTGAAAAGTCTTTTAATCAGGAAACGACAGAAGTGATACATGTCTATTTTGAAGCCTAATTCACTGTAAAGAATCAAGGACTTTATTGAGATCAATGGATATATTGATGAACTCTGCTCTGGTCTTGTGAAAAGATGACTAATTGTTCCTCTTTTCAATCTTTGGCCCAGTTTCCTAGGAAGCTGCTGACCCTAAGATCTGTGGGTGTGTTTGTGTTTGTGTGTATGTGTGTGTGTGTGTGTGTGAGAGAGAGAGAGAGAGAGTCAATGCATCCAGGATGTTAAGGAGACATTTTTAAGAGCGCCACTGCCACTCATACCAACCACACCCTATGTTGGTCTTGTGAGATTTTATGGTTGCAATACAGTTTATCTGTCGAAGTCAAGTATATTTGTATAGCCCAAACTCACAAATTTGACTCAGGTGGTTTTACAGTCAGTGTAGTAATACAACCTCCCTTGTCCTTGTCAATTCAAAAAAGAAAGAAAACTTCCTAAAATAACCTTTAACAGGGAATAAGTCTTGCACCAAAGTATTTTCTATCAACAGGTCATTGTTTGGCAAACAAACAGATGCTTCCTTTATAAGTACAGACTTCAGAAACTGGAAAAATGTCAGCTTCTGAAAAAAAGACATTTCAGTCATTGTCACTTTAGGTGCCTTTCCCTGTCAGTGCCCAGGTCATATAGAAAAAACACAAGTGACAGGACATTGCTTAATGAAAAATATCAGCTCAGTACAGGATCTTGCAAGACAAGGCCAGGCCACACAGATGAATCTGCACAGATACCATACCTTAGATAGTAAATAGTACTTTGTAGGATGACAACTGAAGACAACTCAAATTGTATCTGACTGCAAGCTGCTGCTGACTGTATGTGCCTTTCACTGGACTTGGTTTAGTCTGCACATATCCAAGCCATTCAGATGCCAAGCTCTGTTTGATCTGTAGACGTTCACTGCCTTTATTGGGAGAGATTTAAGGTCCTTCAGAAACTGAAAAGGGTGCTCCACACTGGTAAGATGGTTAGTGTGGTACATCAGAACCCAGAGCTGAAAATAGATGCTCTTGCTGTGCAGTTGCCTCTTTTCCACAGTAAAAATCACTTTAGCTGTAGTGGGGAGGCAGCAGAGATACACAGGGGTCAAAGTTGCTGTGTTTAGATTTTTGTTAGTGATGCCAATGTCCTCCTGTGAGAGCAGCGATGACTTTTAGTGCCCAGCTTTTCTCAGAGCAAATAGCCAACATGGACAGATTCAGGACAGATTAAGTGCTGTGTCTCATGTGCACAAAGACAGACAAAGTTCACATAGGCATCATGAAGAAGACTTTCATGTCAAACATTGCATTGGGTTCATTTTTGTGTTAAAAACAATTTCATTCATAATGGGTTTGTTAGTTTGAAATAAATGTACTGTGTGAGAAGAACACTCAAATATGTTTCATAATATTTTTCATATTTTCATATTGAAAAAAAACTTTGCTACTTGTCCAATAAGGGGTAATCTGTTATTCTGGGCACTACAAATAAAACTGATTTGAATTGACTTAGGCAAAACTTTCATGTAAAAAAATAAGCCACTTCCAAATACTTGAGGGGGTTACCTCATTTGAACTGAAATGAAGTATTCAGTTGTAACTGACCCAGGGATTTATAGTTAGACATAGACCACTTTTTTGTGGTCTTGGTGTTGTTGCAGTCTAGACAGTCTTTGATCTTCATCTTTGCCTCGATCTAGGGTCTCACAGTCTTGTAATGTCTGGGACTGGCAGAGAGGTCTCGGGGGGTTTGGCAGACAGGCAGGCTTGTTTTTTTTTTTCCTTGGATATCATTATTATACACCTGCTTCAAGTTACCAATCATATGCATTTTTAGCAGTCATGCAAATTACCATACATATTTGCTCTCATTCAATTAATGAAAACATTTTTAGTGATCTCATATGCAAGACATAGACTGTCTCGGTATTGTAGATGAGATAATAGTCTGTCTTGGTCTTAATACTCTCTGGTCTTAGTCTCAGTTTAGGCAGTCTTGACTAAAAGTCAAACCCACAGAAGTGCAGAGGCTGTTTCCTGGTTTAGCATTGTTTACTATGACTTGCTTTTTTCTGATATAATTTTTGTTATAACTTGATTCCTGGTTATCTCATGTTTGCCAGCTTATTTCTCTGTTGTATAGAACAACAATATGTATAGAACAAAAATATGTATATATATATATATATATATATATATATATATATATATATATATATATATATATATATATGTTAAATATATATATATATATATATATATACATTAACATAATTTTCTGATCTGTTTGTTTGTTTGTTCGATGTTTGTTATTTCCTGTTGATAGTTGTGATCTATCAACTCTTGCTTGTTAGGTTGACTCTGACGCAACTGGCTTGATTTGCTTCAATGGTAGTATACATATTAGTCTGAGCTACTTCAATGCAAAAGAATGTATCTGCCTTAGTGAGGCTGATGTAATACTGAGCCAAAGTCCTGCAACACTGTGCTTGATACTGTAGAGATGTATATATAGAGATGCTTTGATACCAACAAAAAACAGACTGATATACTATACATGCGTGGACACACACACACATACACACACACACACACACACACACACACACACACACACACACACACAGATTCTCTCTGAAAGCCACAATCCTCTGAAGAGAGAGAAGAGGAACTGTATGCATTTTTCAGCACTCATCAAAGGGACATCACATATCATAGTAAGCACTCCACATTTTAATGAGCTGATGTGAATATGATTTTAAAATGAACGGACCAGGGTCACATGATGTAATTCTGTGTAGGGAAACATTAGATAGAATATTGCAAAAGAAATGCAAATACACTGTCTGCCCTACAAGCAAATCAAATAACCATTATTTTAATTAAATAATGACTACTATGTCTGTGAATTACTGCCTTTGAGTGGATTTTTACAGGCATGTGTGAAGCACATTAAGTGTATGTCTTATTAAATGATATCTATAAGTAAAAAACATTGCATTGTCTTGCCTCTTGTCCTCAGCTTGTGAAGGCTGCAACATCACATGATAACAGTTAAGAGCTTTTCCATGTGGAGGTGATCGTGGTGAGAAAATAAACATTGCATAATTGTGGTTGCTTTGTGTAACTTTTGTGTAAATATGTTCTATTCTTAACACCAACCTGCTTTAAAAAGTGTGTAGGGATAGAGATACACATTTTCAATCAATTCATTTTTGTCCTCTGTAGGTGTTGTTTGTTTTGGTCTGTATCTCTATTGTAATAATTTCTGTTGGGCCTTACAGACGACATCCTGGGCTTTTTAATGATGCGACATTTGTGGGGGTGGAATCTTGAAAGAATCTTTTTCTGGTTCAAAAACCAGAAAAATTAATTCAAAAACTTTATTTTGAATCTTCGCTGGGTCTCAGGAGGATTATAAAACAACTATGGACCTTGATTTGTTTTGTGCACTTACATAACAACATAGGGTTATGGCCCATTCAGCTGGCCCGATCTATACCAGCTGACGGTAAAGAGTGAATTTTTTTGTCAGTGTAAACTTTGCAGAGTCCTCAAAAATGCTACTAACAAATTCACAGGATAACAATTTGGAGATGTTTTTTTGCTTTACCATTAAGAGATCAAAGGCTTCTGTTGAGGAAGAGACATATTATGTTAAGTCTGTCTTGTGACCTTGGCCATATCCTCCCTTGTATCCTTCACTTGGTGCCACAAACACCATCTACAAAGCAGAACTTCTAAACAAATTTCGTCATATTAGATTACACAATATATCCCCATATGGTACTTACTTCACTGACTCTACGCTGACCATGGCTCCGTAATATTCCTGGTTTTGTGTCAACCCTGACTCTTTCTTAATCCTGGCTGTGTAATGACCTTGGCCCTGTAATGACCCCTACTCTGTAATGACTCCAGCTCTTTGATAATCCTGTCTCTGTGATAACCCAGGCTCTGTGATGACCATGGCTCTGTGATGAGCCTGGCTCTATGATTGTCATGACTCTGTAATAATGTAAGTTAGCACAACAAAGCATGACAGTTGTGTGCTCCAAGAATATGCTGAGTTGTACACTTCTGTAGAGTAGACATATTTTGTTAGAATCTGTCTTGTGACCTTGGCCATATGCTCCCTCATATCCCTCACTTGGTGCCACAAACACCATATAAAAAGCAGAACTACTAAACACATTTCTTCATATTAGATTACGCACTATATCCCCATGTTCTAATATTACTTGACTTCTCAAATTTGTAATATATTTTGCACCATGACAGTTTCAATATTTATTTCTGCTACTATTCCCACACTCTGTGCTGACCACAGCTCTGTAATAATCCTGTGATGTCCCTGGCTCTGTAATGACCTTGGCTCTGTAATGACCCTATCTCTGTGATAACCCTGGCTCTGTAATGACCTTGGCTCTGTAATGACCCTGGCTCTGGGATGACCCTGGTTCTGCGATAATCCTGGCTCTGTAATGAGCCCTGGCTCTGTAATGGCCCGGCTCTGTGATGACCCTGGGTCTGTAATGACCTTGGCTCTGTGATGACCCTGGCTCTGTAATGACCTTGGCTCTGTGATGACCCAGGCTCTGTAATGACCTTGACTCTGTGATGACCCAGGCTCTGTAATGACCTTGGCTCTGTGATGACCCAGGCTCTGTAATGACCTTGGCTCTGTGATGACTGTGGCTCTTTGATGAGCCTGTGATAACCATAATAATTAGCACAACAACGCAAGATAGCCCTATGTTCTAAAATAAAATGCTGAGATGTCATCAATTAAATTCTAATTGTGGTTCAACAGTAGAGACAACAATTCTGCCAACTCTTTTTTTCTTTGGTGTTAAATGCAGGAAAGATTTTCCAAGTTGGCATTTTTCATTTCAAATTTCTTGATGGCTGTACTGTTTCCAGGAGCTGCGGTCTGCACAGGTAAGTTTGAAACAACCTCTTATTTAATTTATTTTAACATACAATGACAAAGAATCTTTTGAGTTGGGTTGTAATGGAGAAAGTGACCTACCCAATAACACAAAGGTATTCAGTCTTTAGCAGTTAGTGGCTAACTGAATGACAGAATGAAAAAATAAAAAGGGCTTGAATACAAAATTAACTAATAATTGACTAGAGACACGTGAGGAGACAGGTGAAACACATCATATGATGAGGAAGTAAAAAGGCACAAGACACACAGGGAGGAACAGATTTCAAAATAAAACAAGAACTAGACACAGGAGGGAACAGAGAACAAGACATTGACAAAACCAGAAGGAGAATAAACAGTTTGACAATGGAAGGGGAATTTGGCACATTTTATCTGGAACATCACTTCTCAGCTGTGTCCCAAGTGGGACATCATTGTGAAGGGAAATGAACACAATTTCATGCTAATGATGGAGGAGACAACAGAGATATTATCAACCTAACAGTCTAAACATTTTTTGTGGTTTAGATTAAACAAGATAGTTTAACTGATTGCTTTTCACAATTTAATGTAATAGGTCTCCATTATGAATACTTTAACTTGTGTTGATGATGCTTGTACATTTGTTTAAATATATTTGAATACTACACTGGCAGTGGAACACCAACCCACACACAAGCATACAGCAGTTAATAAAGGAAGAGAATAGACTGGAGGTCTCTGACCACAATATCCTGAATCGGCTCCCGTTGGGCTCAACACAAAAAACAAAGCAGACGGCTCTGTTTTACCAAGTGTGTGTGTGTGTGTGTGTGTGTGCATGTGAGTGAGAGAGTGACAGAAACAGACTGGGACAGGTAACAGGAAGAAATCTACGTGCACACTTGGTTCCTGTTGTGTTTTTGGAGTTATGCAACAAAATGTAACAAAAATATGTCTATCAAATACTTTGCATCTGCCTGAAAACTAATTCTAACAGCCATTATAGAGTAAAACAACCCTACATAAAACACATAGAATGAATCAATAGATGCAAGAGCTGAATATATCAAGAAAATAACAACAATTTGCACTATATGCTGTGTAAATACATATGTATTACATAGCATAAATGCAAACCTGATCTATGTTGTGAATCTGAGAAAGACATTCAGGAAGTATGAAGCACCATGCATTTATCAGTATAAATCTATAGAAATATGATTACTATGACCACAGGCTGAATATTGATTTCATGATTACATTATGAGTGGAGGCCTTTCTTGTTATGAAAGTTCTTAAAGCACTATGAGCTGCTTTTTGATATAAAAGGTGCTATACAAATCAATCTATTATTTTGTTATAAATCTAAATGTGTTATAAAAAGCAAATGTGTGTTTTAATTATCAGGGTAGCATGTTTAGCCAATTTTGCAGAAACACTAACTTGTTGGTGTGCCTACAAACATTTAATGCTCCCACTTGCATGCAGGGTGGCCCACTGACATTAAGAGGGACCAGAATTTGGTGGTGCACCCCTCCATATTTCCATATTTATCATTTACAATTGAATCATCTCAAACGATGTGATGTGTTCCACACACAAAGAAACAAATCTTTACCACTGAAATTACTGGACCTTGAGCAGTGGAGCTTCCCTCAATCGCAACTGAGCAACATACTTTATGAATTAATATATTTTGCTATTTTTATGTGCATGCTATATTCAAATGAAAGGTTGGCACTAATATGGAAAAAACTGCTGTCTGAAAGTAAACCTGGTCTTCTTGTCCTCTCACCTTCAAACCACAAGGGGTTAAAACAGTTACTTCTCTCTTTCTGTGCAGATAGAGGAATCCACCCTGCTGGACCGCCACACTGACTCACACACACGTGGTGTGAATCTGTGTGTGCCTGTGTGTGTGCTTGCACACAGGAGATAATTCTGTGTGACCGTGTGTGTTAATGAGCTGTGCGTGTATGTTTGTGTGTGTGTGTGTGTGTGTGTGTGTGTGTGTGTCTGTGTGTGTATGTGTGAGTGTGTGCGTGCGTGTGCATGTGTGTGTGTGTGTGTGTGTGAGGAAAAAGACATATAATTATCTGAGCATGTGTTTGTGCCAAGCTGTGGAAGGCACCGTACTTTCCGTGTCCTGCAAATTAGTACGCGCATACACACACGCAGATGTGCGTACATACATACACACACACATGCACACACACACATGCATAGAGGACAAGAGGAGGGAAAATACAGAAATAAAAAAGGGAGAGTCTTAGTCAAACAAGGGAAGAGAGAGAGAGAGAAATCTGTCCTCACTTCACCTAACTTTTATGCTCACTAATTACTCACTGATGACCTGAAGTGAACTGGTGCAGAACACCACATACATTTCATACGGAAACAAACTATTTGAGTTTGTTCCTTTCAGGAGTTGTGTTGTTACATCCTTGGTTTTTTTGTATTTTTTAATGTATCTCCATTTGTCTCATCACTATAGTTTCATAAAAAGAAAACATTTGTCTTTCATCCACTACAAGGATGCGACAACACAAATGTGTTATGTACATATGTTACATAATAATGTTCATGTTGAAAACCTTTTTAACTTGCTTTAACTAAATTTTTCTTTTTTACCTTTTCATGTTTTTGTTCATGGTGTAGTTGAATGAAACAACAACTTGACTTATGTTTTAAATCAGTTAACAGAAATTCAAGCCTTAAGATGTAATTACCAACATTATTACATCAATTTAACACACACATCAACACACATACACATACACATACACACATCAACTCAAATAATGTTTGCAATTTAAATATTCAACTAAATTAACGAGTTATGAGTTTTATCTTCGACCTGCATTTCATTAAATGGTGGTAGAATGTGTAATATAATTTAACATTGTATGCAGTACAAGTGTAAGGTGGTCTAAAATGACAGCTGAGGTAATTGTGCAGCAAAAAAGTGGTTAAGCACATTACTTGAGTAAAGTAAATAATTTCCTCTCCTAAATACAATAATGTTTCTCTTGATCAACCAGCATTCATAAACCACATGTATTTTATGTAAAAAGTCAATTTAATTAAAAGCATTTTAAAGCAATTGAAACAGAATAATTACAATATTTTCAGTGTACATTAACAGTATAAACAAAAAAGAAAGAAAAGGACACCACGTTGCTACAGTTGTACTGGGTCATGTGGAGTTATTCAGGTTAGTTTGGTTCTCTAACGTTTCTCCAATGGATGCATTTTCTGTACAGCATATGAAGCGAAGCACGTCACACATTATCACTGCATACCCCCTATACTTTTATACAGCATTTTTACAATCTAATAAAAAAAATTGTGGGTTTAAATAGTCCTTAATTTCTTGATTTAGTTTATAGATTTTGAATGATTTGGTGACTGTAACACAGTCTGCTCTATTCATCCCAAAAGCGCATACAAACACAGATCTGCAGCATCATTTACCAAAGCTCTTCCAGCAGTGTTGATGCGAGCGGCAAAAACCCTGAATGTCACACAACCGTATCTGTAGGGCAACACCCACAAGTGATTGGTGGTGAATCAACACATTACCAGGTTTCTGTATCAGTTTCACAAGATGGTAATTCCTCTTTTAGTTTTTTTTCCCTGCCATGTTTTCCTCTCACACTCCAACTGAAATACAGTACTTTGAAATGAGGTCTTGGGTTTCAGATGGCACAATATCAGAAATCACCACACAGCCACACTGCTCGCAGTGTCGCAGCAGAGGAGGAAAAGCAAAGCACACAGGGAAAAAAGGAGCCTGAGACATCTGTGTTTCCAGAAGGATACCGTATGTGACTAATCTGAAATGTTTCATGTTAATGTATAGATTTCTCTGACATAAAATGGAAAGTGGTGTGACTAAACCTGAATGGAGACATAATGACAAGGTTTTTACTCCTTGCTATAATTATGGATGAAAATTATCATCTATTAGCATGTCTGATCCAACGTGAAACAAAATCTTAAATCTTAACAAACAAAAATATATTATTTATTGTACAAAATGTCCAAAATTAGGTAGACTATTTAATTCCAGTGAAAGGTCATTGTTTCGTAATGTAATGCTTTTGTTAGTCAATGTAATCTTTTCAGAAAAATGGATTTAAATTTCTCTAGAACATGACCAAATTGTCAATGGAATATGTGGAATGAAATATTTAAAATACAAGTCTGCTCAATATTGGACTCATTGTGTTATAAACAAGATATTTTCTGATAAGATTTCAGTTTTGCAGTGGATCTGGCCTCCTAAAGATTTTGGTCATGAATACGATTTGAGATTTTTCATGCTTGTGTTACAATGACATCACAACTAAAGTAGTTTTTCTGTTGACTTCTTGACATTTTTTTCACTTTCCTTTATGCATGCAAGGATACACTGACAGCCTGATACTTTGCCGTCAGCCTGAAGTTTGAAATAAGAAGCTAAATTAACACCATTAAAACATGAGATTACACAGTTGACGATCGCTGAACTGAGAGTTTAAAAGTGATGAAAGACAGGATCAAACCTAATCACTGATGCATTCATGCTAACACAGACTGTGCAAACATCCAAGTGTGGCTCAAAAAATGAATTTGGTTATTGACTGTGTCACAGCGAACTTCCTGTTCTGGTCTGGATAACCTCACAGCACGGTGAGCAACAATGAATGAACAACATGAAAACAGAGCTCTCATTTTGGGTGTTTTCAGCCTTGGATTGAACAACTGCAGCAATCAATACAACAAATTCCCATTTATCATTGTACAAAGGCTAAAGCTAATTGTCACTGGTAGTTGAGATGATTTGGTTGAATAAGTACGAATCAAAATAACCGGCAACCTTCACCTATGCAATTGAAAACAAGCACATCTCTTTGGTTAATAGCCACACTGCATTGGTGAGACAGAAACAATTTGGGAAGACAGAGGTTGGAAAGTTAATCAAATGTACTTCTGCCAAACTAGTCCTCGTCCTTGGAGCCATTTCCCTTGTAATACTGACAAATTTCATTTAAAAACACTTCTGATAAATCAGGAGTGCAGCTCTTTACTGGCCCCTGTGGCCAGCTAACTGTTGGACTGAACTGCCCTGTAGCAGCTTCTTCATGTACTATCCAACGTCAACGTGAAAGGCTAAATGCTTTATTTTGGCTAGGTTTAAGTAGCCAGAGTATACCCATCTTTCCTTGCAAGTGAATTCAATTCACTGTGCACCCTAATCTGCACAATAAGGGCACAATTTTCCTCTCATTGAGGGAGCCAAGCACAGAACAGGGGAGGGTGCAGCATAACGATGACGAAACACAGAAACAGTAGGTAGTAACTTACCTTTTGATGCAGCCTTAGAACATGTTCTAAGTAATTTAGATTCCATGTTTAGTTTAAACAATTGGAACTTTTAGAGCTAAACTATTCACTTCTACATATGTCTACATACGTCATTGGTATGTTTCAAATGATTGGCTATAAGCTATGTACAGACGCATCTGATAGACATTTGTAGCACCCAATGAATGGCCATGCCTCTATGAATAAATGAATGGACGGTTTCCAAACCTCACCTCAATCTACATTGCCATGAGGTTTGGTATTAACTAGGATAGTTTCACAGAGGTTAAACAAGAAAGAAGGTATCAAGGATGGAGGAAGGAGGCCTAAGTGGTTGGCAAATGTATTGCGTCTGCTTAACTTCACCTCTAGTAGCATGCATTGCACTTCAGCTGTTCTACTGGAAGCATCCCGTTTGTTGAACCTGTATGTACTCTTGGTGATATAAGGTGCTTTTGACAGTCATTTTCTTGCATAATTTGCGTTTTGCGTTTTCTTGCTCAATTAACAACATTAATGTATGTTATTATATAACCTGTTATTAACTACTCTTTCTTGGTTTACCTAATGTGTGTGTTGGTGGTGTCTCTCATGACAACACTACTGATATTGTTTTAATAAGCATAAAGAGCTCAAAGATGATAAGTAATGTTGCCTACTTTGAAGCCTGTATCAGCACTGTTTGCTGTGTTACTGTTAGTCAGGCTGTCAGAGACAAAACACTCTTTGACTCTGCTTTATTCAGGCTTTGGTTTCTGTCCAGAAATCTCTTTCTCAGAGTGTTTAATGACCTGGCAGACATGAAGAGACTTGGCTGGGTCTGAATCACTGTGCTAATAAACGAATAACATGACCTTGTCATGTTGCGCTGAGCTGGGCTGCTGATGCTGAATCCTGAGAATGAAAACAAACAGCAGTGGGAAGACTATTTTCTGACCAGTTATTGTAAAAATTTGAATATTAAACAGTGTGAAAGTGGTATGATAAGTAAACAAGCTAGTTGGAGACATGACATCATAACATACAGAAGGGGCAGCATGGATGCAGGTTTTAATTTTAACCAAGCAGTAATACACCTGAATTTACTAATCGTCCATGGCGAGGGCTCTTAGTAGAATCACCCTTAATGTTTATTTTTTAAACCATCGTCTACTGAAAGTAATTTTGAATCGATGAATGGATAATATGGATTACAGATCACCCGATTACTTATTTGCTAAATGGTATCAGGAGGTACTGTAGATAAAACTTGACCCAGGATGTTGAAATAAGACACAATGAATGAAACGGACATTTGAATATTAATGGAAGTACATATAAAGCTTCAATTGAATGGAATTTTTGGGGGATTTGGGTGATTTCAATATTTAATGTGCTGATCAATTTATATTTCTTTTCCAATTACTCTATATTTAAAATAAATGCGAGCCATGAAAATGGTGTAGGAAGTTTTTGAGGACCAAATAAAAAAAATGTAATACCCACCTAACATTTCCCTGTAATATTTATTTTGTCCAAATAGGGTTTTAGTTTATGGCATTTGATGAGCCCTTTAGTTAATAGCTATGTAATTCAAAACTTAGCCCATAAGGACACAATTCATTTCAGTGGCTGAAAACATAAATGTACAATTGATCAATTCCTAATTTAGTATGTAGACATGATAATAAAACCATCAGTTCAGATGTTTAGGAATCATGTGTGATGAAAAGTGTTACTTTGGCCCAGTTGTTTCCCACATTGGTCATGAAGCTGTTACATGATGGAACCTAATGTGAGAGGAGTGCAAGATCATTTTACCAAAGGAAGAGGAATGTTTTACAGACTGGATCATGATATTTTAACAACCCTGGGACTGCAGAATTGAACTAATAACATTTGTACAAAAAAAAACATAAAAAGAAGCCACAAAAGTAAACAATAGAAAGAAATTAACAGCAAAATCTACAAGGCACGTTTGAATTTACACAGGCATAATGTCCAGGAGGGCCAGGCATATTTTGTTGACATCGCTGCACGCAAAGGAGACGATCCTGGATCTTTGGTTGCATTGCAGAGGCTCAGAGACCATGAAGGAAAAACACAAGTGCAAAAAACAAAAATCCAGGCATTAGAGGGTTTTTTTTAGGTTCTCAAATGAGCTCCATTTGTTGAAATTAAACTAAACACATTCCAAAATGTCTTCCCTCAACAGACTAGGGAGAATGAAGAGGAGTTGGGTGGGGTCGGTAAAAATGACGACCCCAAAAAAAGCTGTCATAGATCCAACAACACAGAAAAATTATTAAAGGTGCTACATCTGCTGGGTTTTTTTTCCAAAAAGCTAAATCTAGTGGTCCTGGTGGCTCGTACTGCCTTGTGAGATTATCCGTCCAATCAGAAGGAGCAGGATGCCCACACACAGCAGGGCAGTTGGCTCCTGGTAGACGTGTGGTAGGCCTAACTGGTTCGGATGGATCACGACTCGTCTCTGTTCAACTGCCACCCCCTGGAATAGGAAGAAGAAGAGCATGTCAAATGTGAGTGAGGGTGTGTGTGTGTAAGGGTTCCATCAAAATAAATGAAAAATCTATTTGTCAGACAGAAAAAAGATTGAGTAGAGACTCTTTTCTGCAGATATATTCAAGTAAGACTCATTCTTTATAAAAAAAATATGATGTTGACAATCGCATAAAACATTACTGATTAGTTGTTTAGTAGTACTGTTTTCCAGAGTCAAGGACCAAACTTAAAATGTCTTTTTTGTCCAGACCAACTGTCCACAACCCAAAGATCATCTGTTTACTATTATAGAAGAGTAAAGAAACCAGAAAATTTGAGAAACTGGAAGCAATGAATTTGGACACTTTCTTCTTAAAAGTGACTCAAATTGATGAATTAATCATCAAACTAGTTGGTGATAATGTAATAGATTGACACTCAATAAATTGAATAATTGTTGCAGATTTATTGATAATACAATATTTTCATATACAAGCTGTTACAAAACAATTATAATAAACGTGGATATAATGGTAATTTACTGTTCTAGTCTTTTCCTACTCAGTAATTTTATCAATATTACTGATCATTATTTATCATATTATGTGAAAGCACCAATGATGTTTCAAGTATTCAATATTCATTCAATATTGCTGCAATATGTCAAAGTTTTTGGTCAACAATAATGCAATATTTAGTTTGGACCACATTGTCCAGTCCTTTTTTTACACTCTGATGTCACACAGGGATGATTTTTTAAATGAAAGGGACAAAAGGGATGGTGTGTACATCCACAGGAAACAGGTAAGTGCAGCTTTCTAAGTCCTGCCACAGCGCTCGTGTTACACCGACCATAAATCTCACATATGAACTCATACATTGCGATGGAATGCTCTTCACTGAACATCGAAATAATTCAATTTTGGGGGGCAATTAGCTTGTTGAAGGAAGAATCTCTAACAGAAGGCTTATTCAATACCAACAGCCAATGAGAGATGAGATTACAGAGATCTGAAACAGGTCAGGCTGAGTCGGACTTGGATTTAGGTTGCAAAGTGCAACATCTTGTGAGATTAGAAGCATGATATCAGTGACACATCACCATCATAAAAAAGGGAAATTACATTTTGTTTAACTGTTTCTTGCTGTTCTATAAAACCTCTGACTTTGCAGGGTTTTCTCTTTCAAGAAAATGCAACATCATCTTTAAGCAAAAGAAGAATTAACAAGGTAATTTACTTCACTTTTGCTGTAGGGTTTGTGTGTCATTGCCGCTGTGCCTTGGCATAGATCCACTGCTTCAGCAGCAGCTTCTCACCAATAAGAGATCTGCTCAGTCAACACAAAAAAATGACATTTCCCATGAGTGACCGTGCAATAGGAAGACTTCAAATGCCGCCTAGCCGGATGGAGCGCGCAATACCAACCAGACATAGGCTGGCACTGAAAAAACCTTTACCTTGGGGCAGGTCTGGACTGAAAAACAGGATCTTTATTAGACCGAGAGAGGAATATCAAAGCTGTTTTGGCTTGATTTGAAAAGTGAGCCAAAACCACAGAGACCCTTAAAACCAGGGCAGGAAACAGGTGAAGGGAAGACTATTAAACTTTGCCATGAATCATTATGCTCTTAATTCTATTCCTGACTTTCTGACCAAGGAAAACAAAAAGGTCAGAGATGACCACGGGGCTGGCACAGTGTTAGGGTCTTTTTTTTTTTTTTTTGCAGAATACAAAGTCTAGACTCTAATTTCCTGTTAACCATTTTGACCTGAAGCTTGAACGATTCATACAATAGACTCATTCATAGCACCTCAAATATTTTAAAGAGAGAAATACATTTAGTCCATTTAGTTACACCATTCAACAGTTTAAGTTCAAAAATTGCACAAAATCAGGATTTTTGAAAAAACAAAAAATAAATAAAATAAAATGTACCAAAATAAACACGAAATGTTAGAAAAAAATGACTTTCTCATCTTGCCAAACATTAATTGTCACTGACCCACACATGTTTAGAAATGGCAGTTTGAGTGGATTTTGAACAGAAGAGGGTTGATATTTTTCTTCAGTGATTTTTTTTACATCATGTAGCATGTATAGATTTATTATACTTTTAGAAACCCTTGCATTATTGTTAATATACTCATATGCTTGCAGCCAAGTGTACGATATTATACTTGCCTCTTCTCATTCAAAGATGCAGAAAAACTCATCCATGCATTTATTACTTCCAGGCTGGACTACTGCAACTCTTTACTGTCGGGTTGCACCAAAAAGTCTCTAAGGACTCTCCAGCTGATCCAGAATGCAGCTGCTCGTTTATTAACCGGCACTAGAAGAAGAGAGCATATCTCACCTGTATTAGCCGCTCTACACTGGCTTCCTGTAAAATCTCGTATATAAAAAATCCTGCTCCTCACCTATAAAGCACTCAACGGTCAGTCTCCATCCTACCTTAGGGATCTCTTAGTCCCATATCGCCCATCAAGAACATTACGCTCCCAATATGCAGGCTTATTGGAGGTTCCCAGAATTTCTAAAATTAAAACAGGAGGCAGAGCCTTCAACTTCCAGGCTCCCCTCCTGTGAAACCGTCTTCCAGTCTCAGTCCGGGGGGCAGACACCCTTCCTATATTTAAGAATAGGTTAAAAACTTTCCTGTTCGATGAAGCATATAGTTAGGACCGGCCCTGGCTGGCCTAGTTATAGTTATGCTGCGATAGGTTAGTCTGCCGGGTCCTCATGAGATGCCCTGGGCTTCTTTTTCTTCTTCTATCTGTGATACTGTTGTACCACTACTGTACTTTTAAATCTGCTGTGGTTCCGGAGTCCTGCCCTGTGTTTTCTCTTTCACAGAGCACGCTGCAGTACAGCCACTGAGGGATCTACGGATGTTGGAGGGTCTGAGGCTGCCTTGGTGAAACCTGAAAGCTGTGATGGATCCTGCTCCTCATCCTCCACTTCTACCAACATTCATTACATTTCTGTTTATCTGTTTGTAATATTCAAATTTCTCTGTAATGTTCTCCACCTGCACACATCATCTACTGCAGCCTGTCCGTCCTGGAAGAGGGATCCCTCCTCTGTTACTCTTCCTGAGGGTTCTTCCGTTTTTTCTCCCTGTTAAAGGGGTTTTTTAGGGAGTTTTACCTTGTACGATGTGAGGGTCTAAGGACAGGGGATGTTGTGTTGCTTTTGTACACAATGTAAAGCCCTTTGGGGCAAATCTGATTTGTGATTCTGGGCTATACAAATAAATTGAATTGAAAATAAATTGAATTCTCTGAGCAGAAAAAATGGCAAAAGCTCTGTTTAAGTGAAAATATCTTTATTTTGGTACAATTACTCCAATATTGAGTAGAATTATATTGAAAGATTATTGGTGGACTGTTGCTTATTAAAACTTTTTTTTTCTTAAAATAGGATTACATTTTTACTTTCTTTTCTTAATATTGTCTTATATCTTGATCTTTTTGAAAGCCAAATTCTCCTTAAAATTATCTGCCAGTGGAATAATAATAATAATAATAATAATAATAATAATTAATAAAATATATAGTTTATGTGGAAGATGTTTATGTTAAACCTAATCAACAAAGTTATGATATATGGCACAAGAAATGCAAAAAAGGGAAAGATACATTATGTGCTTATAAACTAATCAAAAAAAATGTCCCGCTAATGCATCTGCCTCTGCAATGATTTAGCTTGATGGTCTGCAGTTTACAGACTGTGGGGAGGGACCTTCTTGGCAGAATGATGAGTCTCCAGACAATCATTATTCCATGTCTGATTCACTACTGATGTCTAAATACCTGAGCTGGTTTTGTTAACTTTATTAATCAGATGACTTTTTTTTGTTTAAAAACTTATAATACTTTACATCTACAACTAGTGTGAGTGAAGCACACAGTGTCATGCATAACACAACAGGAGGATGTAATGTACCTGGGAGGAGTTGACACTCGATATATATATGGTTTAACCGAATGAACGCATTTACATCTGACCAAAATCTGCACAAAATATGTTTCTGCTCTAAACTATTACCAAATGGAACAGGATTCAAGATGAGTGATGTAGTAGTAGAAGTAGTGCAAATTTGTATTTTTTTAGTATTAATTGGTGAGAAGATTGATACCACTCTTGTGTCTAAGAGTTTAAGTATAAAGCTAGAGGTAGGAGCAGAATACCTTTTAGCTAGTTTCCATTCTATGTTGGCCATAATTTTAGGAGCAAATATCTGAAATACACAGCCACTGTCTGTACATGTTCACCATGCTGAATGACAACAACTTATTAAGACTGTCTGTATTCAAATGTACATGTAAGCACATAGATAAGGTGAGAAACAACCACAAGCAAAGGGCTAACATCGTCTGACACTAAACAGAATGCAAATATCACATGGTAACATCACATAGAAGTCATCTTTGCTGCCATCATGGCCAAATCATTATCATAACTTGCATTACATAACATAACCTTTTCCTATAGGTGAAGCGTTTCCCCTCCAGGGCAGCAAGTGGTGGTGCTGCTCCTAAAGCCAACATAAAACCCCCTCCCATAAACACTTGAGCAACATGGTAATTTTCGCACTTCACAAGAGACATAATTTCAGACATAGGGACCTAAGTCAAGTGCTAACAGAGCCTCTATGACATGAATGATTTTCCCAACGATCAGCGTACACCAAACCGAAAACTGTGACCACAAAACCATGAACCGAACTGTGGAACCGTTCCACTCCTAGAGTGCAGTGACTTCAGTCCCTGTTGACTTCTCGGTAATCTCCCAATAACAAGGACTGCAAGGAAGTCACAAATGAGATACTTTGTGTTAATTAATAATACATTTTAGATTCATTCATTGATCCATTTTCTATACTTCTTATTCACTCCTTATACACCCAGGTGTCAGCTTGCCAGTTTACCATGAGGCACACACCCTATTCACTCACACACTCATAGCTAGGGGCAATTTAGAGGCTTAGAGAATTAACCCAATGATATTTTTGGACTGTAGAAAGAAGCTGGAGAACCTGCAGAAAACCCACCCAGATGCTGGGAGGATGCAGAGAGGTCCCAGTCCAAGTCCACTTTAAATGAAGGTGTTATGTGTATTTTTTCTTTGAGGGGAGGGATGCACCTATCTTCCACTACATACAGTTTTTTATGCCAAACTAACCTTAATTCCTCCTGGTTCACAGTCCTGATTGGGGTGTTGATCTCAACATTTAGTCTCAGCAGCTTGTTACTAAATTATTAAGAAACCAAAAGATTTGTTTCACTAGCTATTATTTGGACCGTGAAAGGTTACAGTAAATCATGTATCCAGGGAATAGAGATGATTATCTATCTGATTAAAAAGACAAGGTAAACAATAGGGCTGCTCTGTTATTTGGGTGATTGGTTGTGTTTCACAGTCAAAATGAGAGGTTTAAACTGCAATAAAAAGCAGATGTTCCCCCCGGCTGACGAACTGCAGGCTGAGTTTCTCACATTAAGCCAAACACTCTTGATTTTCAACCCTATACCTCAGGATTACAGAAAAGGAAACACACATGCACACACACTTGCAATCCACTAATAGTCTCCTCATATGAACCCTTACCTCAAAAAACCCTTCCATCATCTGAGAAAAGAATATCTGCTGCCACAAATCATTTTCTTGCTGCCACTGCCACTCTCTTGCAGATGTCTGACAAGTAGTTCACATAAAAACACACACACACACACACACACACACACACACACACACACACACACACACACACACACACACTCAGCTCACTTACACACATGCACTAACACAATGTACAGTACATGCACATACACGTGGTGCTATGGTGATGCAATGGGATAACAGACATGCAACATGCAAATATATAATATATATAATATATTGAGACATAGGGTTTCCTGTGAATTAAACCAGAAGATAAATGATGAGTATGATAGATTTGAGATTTTGGGAGCTCTGTGCATTAGCAGAATGAGGTCAAATTCATGAATCTCGAAGACTTCCCAAATTAATCTTTGACTGCAGCAAATGACGACAATAATGGGAAAAAACACAAGTCCACCAGATGCAAACTGTGATGAATTATCCAAATCAGGCAGGTTTCAAGTATATGCAAGTTAATGTTGTCCTGTGATTACTAGAAAACAAATCTGACTAGAGTAGAGGAAATCTAGTTTTAAGGAAGGATTTGCAAAATGAAAAACACAACCTGTGCTAAAACACAGTTTATATAGAAAAATCAACATGAGTCAAAAGCAATTACACAAAAACACAATAAAACCACAGCACAGGAGGTTGTCAGTATTAAACTTTCCAAAAACCGTCAACCCTAATGCAAAAAATTTGATATATAACAAGATATAAAAGTGAGTTTTCTTTTAATTGCTTTTCTTTCACCCATCTTATATATTTGATTTATTTTCCACATTGGTTTTAAACTTGAAAACCACAGATTTCTCCCAAAAATTCAATGGAGACCTTTCTGACATCTTTGACAGTGAAGATTTCAAATTTCTCACGTTGGTTTCCTACTCTTCTTCTTCGCTCCTTTTTTTCTTCACACAGTGGAAACATTGAGTCAGACAGTTCCAAAAAGCTCATGTGATTTGTTTGGTCACCACAACTTACTATGCTGCCTCTTAAAAATAGCTCTTTCAACAAGGCTACACTTACAGGCGCACATGCCAAGCAATCATGCACACACACACACACACACACACACACACACACACACACACACACACACACACACACAGCAAGAGCTGAGTCTGGCTTTGTTATGTTACTTCTCTCCTTGCTCTCACTGTGCCTCTGCTTTGTAGTGCCACTATGCAAACCTCACCAGCATTTTAACTTTTACAATGTTTTTCCGGAGATGTCTTCAAAAGTTCACATACAGTGGTCTCACACTCACGCACACATGCATTTGTGACGTCATAGGCGTTGAGTTGACCCTTTCTGTAATTTGACAGCATGATAACAAGCAAACAAGGTGCTCTTGGTAGAGAAAATGAAGGAAAATGCAGCTCCACTGTAGGAATTACATTAGTCAACGGGCTGTAGATTCAATCTCCCTGGAATCACTAGATAAAGTAAATGTGTTCTGTCTTCTTATTTGAACCTTAATTGTTAAAGGTAATCAACTGCATCCCTTTTTCTTGTTTATTGACAGATTATGTTATTATATATTATACACAAATTATCACAGAATTACAATATTATCGTGGATGAAAAGTTTACAAAAATTATGGTTTACAAAATTTTGTATGTATCTTGGCTTTATTTTGACATGTGAAATGCTTTTTTGATTATTTGTGTACTATTGATAGTCTCAATCCACAGAGAAATGCACACAGCCCATATTCAGTGCCTGAAAAGGATCCATCAAGACTTCCGTGAACTTGATGAGTCACAGCGATACAGTCACCACTCATCCCCCATTCACAACTATTCAACGCATCAAAAATGAGGAGAGGCTCAAGAATATTAATGACACTGATCCAACACAACCTGTTCTTTCTATGGGTTCAGAGAGAAGCTTGAGGGAGGAGATGAAAGTCCATATTGAGATGATTTGTGATACTTAAAACCATAAATATATCTAGTGACATTAAAACTTCATACACTTGCATTACACTGGCAAGCTCTCACTCTCTCTCTCACACACACACGCGCACACAAACACACACACACAAACACCTACACACACACATACAGACAAAAACTGGTCCATAATGTTCTTATGAGTTATTTCTGTCTTCAGGACAAAGAGTTTACCTTCTATAGAAAGATTAGTGTGTGTGTTTTGGAGTTTGTTTAAGTGTTTTTTTGGTGTGTTAGTGTGTTAGTGTGTGTGTGTGTGTGTGTGTGTGTGTATATGTGTGTGTTTTGGCAGGATAATTAGACCTTGTGCTTTGCTCCCTGAGAGATCTTTAACAACAGGGCTGAGCAATAATGAACCTATGCTGTCACGGACACTATGCTGTCACAACACAGACACATACACACACGCACACACACACACATACACAGACACACACACACACACACACACACACACACACACACACACACAAACACACACACCATGCTGAGCACATTTACAGATGTATGAAAAAACACTGCACGCACACCACACTTTGTGTAAATGTTTAACTGAGAGAGAGAGAGAAACAGAGAAAGGCTGGATTAAATGAGGACAAAGGAGAGAGAACCACGAAGGTTACTGAAAAACAAATAAATAATTGTCATTGTATAATTGATTACTCACTGCTACATGTTTCCTTCAAAAATAATGGACTCAAAACTGTTTGTATGGAAAAAAAAAAAAAGTTTTTTTTGTACAAGTGCTTTGCTAATTTCTGTCAGCAGATTAGACTCAAGTGGCAGCTTAACATTCAGCAGTGTGCTGAGATATCCTTTTAAGTGACTAATTTCACCCATGAATCTTTAATGTTAAACAGTTACAATTGTTATTGTACTATTTTCTCTCCTTATTGCTGGGACCAATTACTATTGCCTTCCTGATCAGCTCTTTGATGATCAAAAGGATATTGAGGCATTGACATTGTTGAAACATTTCCAACATTTCTTCTCTGGGATCCTAAGACTTTTAAGGCCAGGAACACTTTCAAAAGGAGGTGATCAGCAACTCATGGTGATTCACCATTAATCCTCTATCCTGCTCAGTCTGTTGTGTGAAGTTTGGATCATTTTTTGGCCCAGTTGAGAACTTCCTGGAATGTTCTACTTCTCAGAAGTTCTTCTCAGATCCTTCAACTCCTCCATTTGAGCTCATTGACCGTGCCGGTGTGGCCACTAATCAAGTGATGGATCAGACATGGTGATTCACAAAGACTTGGCTGACTGATCTGTACCGCTAGGAGACCATGATAACCCGATGCCTTGCATGGTTTGGGAGATTTGAGGACAAATTATTGGTGGTAACTCACCAGCAGTTGATATAATAATAATAATGAATGATGACAAGCAAACTGTGATTATCTGATCAGAGTTGCTATTCTTAGCACTTTTTTTAGGAAGTCCCCTCCTCATTCACCTCCCCCCAGGCACTATAGCACCAGCATTAGTTGCTAATGCACCAGAGACAATGACGAAACTGCCATGTGGTGTAACCCTAAAAACTTGGTACCAGATAGTTGAACTCTCTTAAAAAGGTGTGTAGCATTGTTGCCTCACAGGTTCAAGTCCTTGGTCTGGGATCTTTTTGTGTAGAGTTTCATGTTCTCTCAGGTTCTCTGTGTATTCTAAACTACCTGTTAATGTGAGTGAATGGTGCATGTGCCGCATGATAGGCTGGTACCCATTTGGGGTGTATCCCTGTAATATGCTGAGATTGACTCCTGTGACACTAGCAAGGAATAAGTGGGTCTAAAAAATGGCCTAATGATTCTTTCTTATTGTTACATCACATAAACAAATGCATCTTTGAAGTAGTGTCCAAATGTTTTGCTCCCTATATTGTGTGCACCCTTGGTCAGATCAGGACTATTCACTCTTCCGTAGCAGAACAAGCCTCAGCTGAATTGAAAACGACCAAGCTGTGAATCTTCACATCTCAAGGGTCCAATTAAAAACTCTGAAAACCTGAAAAATTCTTACCCTACTGTACTTATGAAATTGTGTGTGACTGTACAAGAGAACAGGAAAAAATCATCCATGTTTCTCTTTTTCATGGCCTCCTCATTGTTCTGCAGTGTGAACAAGCACGTATGCACATACTCTTTCTGGATAATTCTTCACAGAGGTTCACAAAAGGGAGGCTTCTAAAGATTAGTACAGGCACACACAATTCTATTCTTGTTGGGAGCGTTGAGTCATGGCTTTGAATCACCACATTCTTCCTGAATCACAGCTTTGAGGGTCAGACAACTTTTGCATTGCTTAGCATGAACAATTTGTATACGGAATTAATTTAGTTCTTCCTGATGACTTCTGCACTTGACAAAGTGTATTTTAAAAAGAAGGCAGCTAAACACAATGTTTTATTATCACTTAGTGTCGGAAAACCCTAAACTGGAAAATGGATGTGCAATGTAACGGTGTGGACATCCTAAAGGGTTTGCATACAGGGGGAAGAGAACAATAAGGCAGATAGAGGGGCACCTGTTTTCCTGTTTGATCCTCATTGGAAACCAGAAGATTAAACACAATGAAAGATGCTAGTCGAGTTGTATCACTGTTCAGCTTCTGGCGTTGAGGCAACATTAGAAATCGAATAGTCCTGTCAAGCCTTTTCAAGACTTCTGTTTTTTTAATCCACTTCTCTGGTATGATATTGTACTTAACCCTTCCCACCATCACCTTGCTGTCTTCTTTTCTAAAACTTGAGACAGCTCTATGATAGAGTAAATACATTGTGATGCAACATGCAGAATTATTGCTAAGGAAACAGAAGCCATGTGGAAATAAAGTGTCATTGCGGCTATGCATCTTTACAACATGCCCAGTCTGACCACCCGATGAGTAACCTGCACCATTCATGATGATTATATCCACTGTGGTAACGTGTTTCATCAGAAAGCTGACGGACAACTTCTTCACGTCTATAGTGAAGTGATGGGGGGGATAAGTGCGGAGAAATGTACAGACACAACAAGTTATAATAATTGGGTTATTCCATTCAAATGTGTACAAATTTTAGTGTAGACTGTGAAATGCACAAAAAGAAATTGTAACACCCCATAACATATTAAATTTGATTACGTAATAATTAGCCAATAACAAAGTAAGTCATTACGTTAACAGCTTAAAGTTATTACGTGATCTTCTCAGCATTTTCACTATGATATTGGACCGTTATTATGTCATTGCCTATTACACTTTAAAAAGGGCTAATTATTACGTTATCAGCTGTTATTACATTATCCATTGCTACATGCCCATTGACATTCATTACATTACATTTGCTAGAGGGAGACTACTGCATTGTTCTCCACGTGTTTGGGGTGAAAGAGTTAAGAGTTTATTCGGAAAAACCTGTTTCCATACCCAAAAGCCACATTTTCCATTTATCAATATGCAAACAACTTCACGTCCTCCAAGGATAAAAACTTCTTAGAACTGACATTCCATCCAAGCATTTTTATTTTTTTTATTTTTGAAAATTCAAATAACAGAAGGTGATGGAAATGCAACTAATGAAACACCTCTGTGTGCATCAGAGCCATGAAATAATCAGCTATACTGCTGCTACTGAGGCTTGCAAATGAGCTCCACTTTTCTAATGAGAGCATTCAATGTGCTTCCACGGGTTTCACCACATTAAAAAACAAAGAACCCAATTTGTACCACTATGTTTGTTTTTTCTTTCTTTCCCACTGCTGGAAAACTGGCTGAGGGCTGTACAGGAGAGAACCCCCCACCACCACCACCACCACTACCACTGCCAGTGTTCAACAAGTTCATCTTCTGCCCCTCTTCTGTCTTCATGTTTTTTGTTTTCTTTTTAACTGCAGTGGTTACTGTGGCATCTGGATCCTCTGCGGCTTCGGGCCATCTGCTTGGTTATTTTCTGATCAAAAGTCATTTAGCTTTATTTCTCTCACTCCAAGCGCAGTGGAAATAATAAACTGGTGACAGGCTCAGGCTCATCACCCAGGGTGCCATTCCAGGGGCAGAATTTGTCCTGGTGTCCCCTCTCCCTTTCCAATTTTTTCTTCAAATTCACTTATTTAGTGGCTGTTGTGACTTAAGTTTGATTCTCTTTTACTGCTCCCTTCTTCCCTTTATTTCTTTCCTCCACCCTTCCTTTTACCTCTCTCTCTCCTCCCTTATGTTTCCTTCCTTCCTTCCTTCCTTCCTAAACCTGAGGACAACAGAAGGGTTAATAAACTTATTGCAACAGACAGTGATATTAGTGTATCTTGTAGAGTAGGGATGGTAGGCTCTGAATGAATGGTGATATCCAACATTCAGAGATCCAGACACAATGATGTTGATCATTATTAACACCAGTAATTTAACCACAGACCTCAGCAGCTCCCAGCAGCTGGTGTTGCACAAATGTGATGGATTCTTTCTATATGCATATCCCAGCTGCCGCATACACACACACACACACACACACACACACATACACACACACACACACACACACATACACACACGCTTTGATCACTGACCCTTAGAATGAATACTCTATTGAAGTCATCCCCAATGAGTCGGAGTTCCCGTCCGATCGCCTCCGCCTGCATGTCCCCTGCCGTGTTCTGCTGCCACGTGGGAGAGAGTCCGGGAGAGAGTCCTGGAACAGAGAGCAAAATACATGCAGACTGTGCTTATATGATTAGACCAAATGGCATGTTTTCTGTGGAGATTGTTTAATAAACTGTATACCGAATAGCAGAAGACAGAAATTAATATACAAATTCAATTCTAAAGTTTATCCTAATTTTGTACAGTTTGTTATTGCCCCAGTTTTATGTTGAACCAACTGGGAGCGTTAACCTCAATTGGTTTTGACTCTGTAGAACTATCCACATCCCTGTATGCATTGTTGGAAGATGGCGGCGTATTCGTCCTAACACATCCCCAAAGTGGTTTCTTATAGGCTGCCCTGCCAAAACAACATTTAGGTATATCTCTTCTATTTAGTACCTTTCAGCATGAATTTGAAGTACAGAGAATTATTTTGGGACAGATGTGTATGTGTGTTTTTTTGTGGTGTATGAAGTCCACTTGGAACATCTGGCACCTACAGTTTATTCTATAGCCACTACAACAACAACTACAACACTACATCACAGCCCCAGCATTGAAAGCTTGCTACAAGCATAAATATCTATAAAACACTTGATGACTCAATGAGCCAGTGTCTGCATATGTCAATCTGCTTGCTGCCTTGATGCCTTTCATTAAGCCTATGGTGGATAAACTATTAAAATAACCATGGCTTACTCAATTTTCAACCAAATGACTTGGTTTGTTTGGTTAAACTTCAATAATGTGTTTATGACACTAGATACTCATAATAAAACACTATTCTCTCACTTTGGTTAGAGAACCAGATGAAAACACAGCTGGAACATGGCACCATGACCTGTTTCTTGGCTGGCAGCACTGCTTGGACAAACCCATTTTGCAACCAATTGCAAATCATTTTAAAACAAGTTTAGGAGCATCATTACTAATAAAATATGAGTAATTTTGATTTTCTTTTCAGAAGCTTAAAATGTATATGCAGACAGGGCACAAATACTTCACTCTTTGGGTTTATCATGGATTATGGACAGACCAACATATTTGGTGATTCGCTGTTATATTAAGAACGGCAAGTGAAGCTCGTAATGCTTGAACCTACAGATGCAGCGGATCTCTTCAGGGACACGAACTGATTCATCCTTCACTTTTCAATCTCATGACAAACGGTGAGAACATGTGACAGAAAAACAAACAGAAACTAATAAAACTAGTTAAACACAAACCTCACTATGTAGCATAATGACATCAGCTGTAACATTGTGAGCAAATCCAACAAGTGGGCCATTCACAATATGAACCGCAACTTTGTTTAGTTTTGACCTAGTTCATTGTATTTGTTAATGTGCGCTCAGCAGGTTGAGATAAAAACCACAAACAAGTAAATCAGAGTGTTTGCTCATCAGGGTGAAAGCTGATGTGGCACACATCTTCTATTTTATTTTTAGCTTAAAATTTTCAGAAATGTACAGAATGTGTTTTCATTGAAAGAGCTATTGTATTAAATGTAGAGAACAACCAATCTATCAGATGACCTGTTTGTGTGTGTGTGTGTGTGTGTGTGTGTGTGTGTGTGTGTGTGTGTTTAGACTTAACTACAGTATGACTATCAAAGGAATTTGACCTCTCACTGATCTTCTCTTATGACTCATGCTTAATGTCATGAAACCCAGACTTAATATTTCTCACATTCACCAATATTGACAAGGCCAATGCAGGAAAATGTCCGAACTGATCAAGCATCATTAATCAATCATCTTTATCTGTCACATAAATTGGCGCAAATTCATGACACATGAGCTTCGATTTAATTAACATTTCTCATGTCGTATATGTTTTTGGGGTTTTATTTCACTAACAATATACATTTTTTAAAATTTTAAAAACCAAAAATCATTTCAATATAGTTTTACCTCTCCTCTATTAAAATCAAGTCATTTTTAGTCTGTTTCAATAGTATCAATGACCTTTCCTTCAGTTGGCTGATTTGAACGGCTGTTATGGGGCATGAGGATTGAATAGTGGTGACATCACAAAATCACAGAAGACCAAACCTGATGACTGATTTGCATCTCATTGAGTGTTTCGAAACAAAAAGACCTTCTTACAATCAAAATGATATTCAAATCCATCCATCCATCCATTTTCTATCCCGCTTATTCCCTTTCGGGGTCGCAGGGGTCTGCTGGAGCCTATCCCAGCGCATTTATGGCGAGAGGCAGGGGGATACACCCCAGATGGTCGCCAGCCAATCGTGGGGCACACACACCATTCACACACCATTCACACACACACTCACACCTATGGGCAATTTAGATTTGCCAATTAACCTGAGCATGTTTTGTATTGTGGGAGGAAGCCGGAGTACCCGGTGAAAACCCACGCAGACACGGGGAGAACATGCAAACTCCACACAGAAAGGTCCCAGACCCAGACCCAGGCCCCAAGGCGGTCTTGAACCTGCGACCTTCTTGCTGTGAGGCAACAGTGCTACCCACTGCTCCACCGTGTCGCCCGATATTCAAATCTTTCTACAATACTTAACACTTTTAATAACTTAAAATTAGTTCTTTACAAACATCACACTTGTTGAGGTTGGTTTAAACATTGCTAAACCAAAACAATACACCACTTTTTTTTTTAATTTTGCTCTGGTGAATGACCATAACAAGCAAAAAGTCTCATACATCAATATATAATTTATTTATCAATATTAGTACAGTGCCTGTGAAGAAAAGATGGCAACATGTGAACTTTTCTCATGAAGCTTGTTGTTTTGTTGTTGGCTACATCCACAGTAGTCTGTTTTAGTGAGGAATAAAGTAGCAGCTAAACCAGGAAACTTACTTTTACTATGTTGGCAAATGATCGGAGCAGGAAGACAATGGCGGTTTGAATTGTAAGAGTGTGCAGGGTGATACAGGAGTGTATAAGATTCAATTTTTTTTGTAAAATATATTCTTTGGCATAGACAAGGACCTAAGGACCCAAACCTAAGTGTGGTGCTTATGAGGCAAGAACACTATTCCCTACACTACCTCAACACACCTACAGGCCTTCAAGTTTTAATGATTATAATATATCAATAATGTTTTGACACTCCATCTGAAGAATTTTAACAAACAAGAATACAAATACCTATCCAAAAAATGTCACAAAAAAGGATACACACCTTTATGCCATGCCCAAACAAAAGTTAAGATTGATCTGACAAACAGTCATAGAGATATGAGAGGAACAGACTGACAGACGCTCAGTCTTCATTTACACAGAAAACATACTGAATTATTCGTACTTATAATTAGTCAGCTTTGTGCAGCCTGTGATTCAGTCTAGTGTCTATTCATTAGATCAAAGCCGCAAAAACTATCTTTGTGCAACCAGCCCCAAGGTGGTGTTATAATTAAACTGTGTGAATATAAATCAAACCAAAGTCAGCTGTTCCAGCGTATCTGCACTGAAAAGAAAAGCGCAGGCTGTGGATTTGCTGCTGCTGCTGCAGGAGCAGGACGTGTAGCAGGAGTAGGACACTGTCAGAGAGCAACATCGAGTTGATAAACTTATCCTATTCTGCTGCTCCATCTCGCCCTCCCATATCCAAGACTTGTCTGCTGAGCACAGCGTGTGATACTTTGTCTGTGATATGAGTGTGTGTTTATCTCCTATCTGTCCTATCTGATGGGCGTAGCAGAATGAATAAGACGAGAAGGGTTTCTGTCTGCATCTTACAAAAGGCCTGCAGGCCTATTTTGACTGCAACACACACACAATGAGGCTTACTTTGATTGGCATACTTAATGAATGAGATGCGTGCACACTTGTATGCACACACGCAGGCACGCGCACACACTTGGCTATGTTTTGGCTGTTATCTCATCTGTCTGGTTGAATTGAAAAAGAATAGAAAGGACAGAAGGAAATCTGTCCAGCTAATCACTGCTATTACAAAAAGTTGGATGTACAGAGATTGGGGATGATGGGCTGGAGATTACTATTCTTTAAAAATGCTTCTATTCTAGAGAAATACAAACATGGTTGTGGTTACAAGAACTTAAATGAGACCATTTTCATGTGATATTTTCATCAAAACAGACATGTTTCACTCCATTTTGAGCTGGCTGTAAAGCACCTTGAGCAAAAGTGACTGCTAAAATTGGAGAGTGTGGGAAATGTTTAAAGTCTCTGATGGGGAGATGTGTCAAACACCCCAAGCAGATTCTCATGGCGCAGGTTTTTTTTCTTTTATTTGGTCACCAAGCAACAGAACTATGTAACTTTAGCCGGCAGCGTCACGACTAAAAGCAGGCGTTGTCTTGATGTAAACAAGTCCACTGGAGGAACCGTCCGAGGTTGTTGTTGCCGGAGGCGACAGACTTATGTGTTGTGTTGTGTTGTGATGTGTTTGTATCTCAATAAAAAGCAGAGACAAATCTGTATCTGGGCTTCGACAATAAAAGCTCATTATGTAGGTCAGCACTGAGCAAACAGAACCGTGTGTGTCATTCAGGACACACTTTACCCATTTCCTGACTTCACCTGCCATTAATATTATTTTTATGTTATCATTTATAGTTATATCATGTTTGATTAAACTTTGTTTATCATTATGAATATTTTATTTATCTAATTAAGAAAAGGAGGAAGTTGAAGAAGATGTGTTTTTTTTGTTTGCTCATAATTGTACTCATTCCCTCAGATGTGCAGCCAGCGAGGTGATATGTTTTTAGGTCAGTGACAAATCATAGATGGCAAGCTGAAAAGTCAAAAACTTCTTATAATAATAAGTAAAAAAATAATAAATAAGTAATAATAAATTCATCTGTACTAAAGAACATGCTTCTCTGACGGGAATGGCACTGCCACTTCACCTGCTTTCAGTAATTACCCATCAGCTACGAGACTTTAACTGAAACATCAGTGATCAACCTTCAGCTGACATGTCATCTGCTTTCCTTGATTCCCCCTCAGCTGACAAACTTTTGGTTTGCTCTTCAAACTTAAAACCCTTTTAGTGTTTCAAATGGCGCATCAACTCCTCAAAAGCGGAGTGAGAAGATTTTATACATGAACCACATGTGGAAGAGAAAAAAGGTGTGAATGGCGTTTGTAGCTCCAGAGAGACTCGGACTCCAGCTACACTAGCCTAAATAGTTTAATCATGTAGATCCAAATATCTACTGACTGACTACATGAAGACCTGGAGATGAATACTATCTGCCTAAAAGTCTTTGATATCATGCTAGGCCAGTAGTGGCCGATAAGCAAAGTTTCAAATACTTGCCAAAAAAAAAAAAAAAAAAAAAAAAGGTTTGAACATGTGTAGTGCAATGTGGTGGTGATTCAGAAACACAGACAGATCTATGTGGATTATAAGATATGTAAGATATGTGGTTCTAATTGCACTTTGTGCAGTAATCTTACATGTAGCTGTTAAATTGCAACAAACCTTTGACATCTTAAATCTGAAGAAACTTTGGTTTGGGGTCACTACACAAATCTACTCAATCTGATATTTTATAATCTCGCCACTTGTTTAACCAATCTAACAAATCTCAGAATAAGTTAAAAGTAAAAAAGTAGCCTGTAAAACTGTTGACAGGACACCTACAGCCATAAGCTTGGTAAATATAATCTTTGTATTCTTGATTTTTAAGTCATGGACTTTTTATCTGCCAAAAACCTTTCTAACAGACTGAAAAGCTCTGGAAAAGTCTCTTTTTCCATTGTGATGTCACAGCTGTGTGCATGCACTCCCAAACTGCAGTTGTTTTGTGTCTCAGGAGCGAAGATGCTGCCTGTTGACTGAATGGAGGTTCTAAATTGTGCTTAATATGGTCAGCAAAGTAAATGTAAATGACTCAAATGTGTAGTTTTTTTTTCTCAATTTGCATGGGCTGGGGCTGGCTCTACTGATCAGTCTTTATAGATGGCAAACACGCAGTAAACCTAGAGGTCAGGAACTTTTTTGTATGTGCCAGGCAAGAAATTTCCATTGAGATGAACGCTCTTTGGAACTTCATATAATACATTGGTACTTCAACGTCAAGTCAAATCAGTTCAACATACCCATAAATCATAAATCACTGCTTCTGCAGCCTCAGTCAGACTAAGGCATATACATGGAATTCCAATTGCATTATTTAGGTGTATTAATTTCAGTATGAGAATTTATCAAACAATCCAACCATAGTCAAGTGAACAGATTAATTATATATTCTTGAGTGTCATGTAAATGCACTAACAGAATCACTTCAATGAGGTTCACAATTTGTACAACAGCACTACAACAGGGCAGTTAACCTTATAGGATGCAAGTGTAAAACTTATAAAAGATATAATAGTTGGGGTATGTTGGTGTTACTTAAAACTAATTTCATCAACAGTATCGTAAGTATTTTGTTTATCCTTGGAGTTTGTGTGTTCATGTTGCACATGCCCGAAAGAGCTAAAAAGTTAGTCATAACAGGAAGTTCCATAATACTACAAAATAATGACTACACGGGAATCATGACAAATGTGTTCAGCACTGAGGAGTCATGGTGGCATGCATGTTCCAGCCTGATGTTGGCCGAGCTCATCAGTTGTTAACACAGGATACAGAGATCCACTTATTCATCCGAAAGAGTGGCAACACAACCACTGTAGTGGAAACATAACTTTCATGAGTAAGATCTGATGAGAGAGAAAAAAAAGGATGCATACACAAACATCCTGAGTTTGTTTTTGTTCATATTTTTTACTATCAATGTTAACATTCAACACCAACCCGCCCCAAATCTCTGAAAAAAGGAAGCTTCAGGGAGCTTGAGCAGCTCATATCTGGTTTCATATTTTTTTCTTGACACCCACACAGCAGCAGCAGCAGCAGCAGCAACTAATTTCACAGTGAATTCAGCTTGAATTGGCTGATTCAGGTCAGGTCCTGTATTTGTCAGTTTTCACACATTTTGACACCAACTTTAAATTCTTTCATTGCAGGAAAGTAGTTTCTCGCCTCTCTAAGCTGTCTGGATGAGGTTATTTCAGGCGTGGTTAAAAGTATTTTAAATTGTTTTTAGAGTAATGGCTTTTACATCAGAGGTGGTATTTATTTATTATTATCTGACCCAATGTCATATTTCATCACCAACTGCAGCAGCAACAAGGCAAGGGGGGTTTATGCGTAAATGCAAAGGGAAAAAATATGCTAAACTAAAATCCATGTTATTTATTCTCTCCGTATCAAATCCTGTTTTCTTTGTCACTGTCACTCGTCACGGGACATCGATAGGATAATTGACCATGCGTGCGTCTAGTACTGGCGGTTAATCATCTGTGAGGTATGCAAAGGGCCTGGTGTGCTCACCGTGCTGCTGGTGCGTCCCCGGTCCTCCGCCGCGCGCCTCCATGCGGTGCAGGGCGTGATTCATCACCTGGCCGGTGGGACTTGTGGTCTGCGTAGCTTTGTCAGCCGTCGGCGGCCGCGGCGAGTGCGGGGAGTTCGGTTGCGAGTCGCTCTCAAAGGAGGAATATCCGCTGGATAAGCGGCGGGGAAGCTGGAATTTAGGTCTCTTCTGCAATGCCTCGACTCTTTCTGTGGAGGAGACTTTGGTTCTGCAGGACGAGGACTGCGGCACTTCTCCTCCTCCGGCGGACCCGGGGAGGCCAAAGTGCCGCTCGCCCCAGTCGGTGGCCGCCGGCTTCGAACGGGTGTTTTGGGCTGCGGCTCCGGCGGCGCCGACGGGCGGTGGACCGTCTCCGCTCGCCTCTGTCGCCGCTACAGCGTCGGAGCCATCGGACCGTTTTGGTGGTCTGTTGGATGAACAGAGCGGCACCGTCAACCTGGGCTTTCATCATTCCGCTCCACACACGAGTGCGGAGCCGCGGCTGGAAACGGTGGCGCGCACCGCTGCTGCGTCCTGCTGCGCCAGGACGTTTCCTTTACAACTCACAAAGGCTCTCTGCTGACTCGCAACGGAGTACGTGATACAAACGGACCCGCTTAAATAACCTGCCTGTTTTTTTTTCTAATGGACGTTACCTTTTGAGTCGCTGCAGCTGAAGGGTTTGGAGCCGTGAGTGTTCCTGCCCACACTGGCCGTCTCTATTGTTTCGTCAGAAGTTGCTGATTGCAGCACATCTTTGTTTTACTTGTGCGTGTGAATGTGTGTGTGTGTGTGTGTGTGTGTGGGGGGGGGTGTTATTAAACATGACGGAAGCGGCTGGAGTGAGTGCGTCACACTAAACAGGCAGAGCCTCGGCAGAGCAGAATCAGTCTAGGAATCAAATTGTTTCGAGCAGCCTAAATCTTCTAAGATGATCTTGTAGATATTTCCGCTTAATTGGAGTTGCCTTACTGACTCGAGGTTAAACAAAATCTATATTATTATTTTAAACATCGATTTAAAATCGATCAGGAAAAATAGGAAATCTTTATTTTCCGTTGTAATCAGTAAAGTCAGATTCTAATAAAAGGAATGACAGTGTGTTGCAGCGCTTCCTGTTTATCCACACGAAACGACAGTTTCTCCGGCTTGCGGATTCCCAGTGGCAATGACCTACTTCTGTGCAAAAATGACCTTATAATTATAAGCAACTGGTATTCAGCACCAAGTCTCCATGTGCCGACAATCAAACTTTTATGCACCTTTGATTTAAATGGACGTCCTTTTGCTTTTTACGCATTTTTACGCATGGAAGAACAGCGGTTAACAACCGTTCTTTAAGCGGACACGGCGGCAGTCTTCCAGCCTTATGAAACTGTAAACTTTCCCTGCAGGTTTCGGTGCAGCTCCGAGAGCTGAGATGAGAGATATTGAGAGTGTCAGGCAGCGTGCAGCGAACACGGCACCAACGCGCACCGAGCGGGCGGCTCGCCGAACGTAGAAAATAACCGGGGGAAGTTAAGAAATTCCACAACGCCAGTGCCAGGAAACGTGCGAACACTACGGAATTTGATCAGGTGTCTAAATGTGAACGAGACGCAGACCACGAGTCCCACGTCTACTCCTTCTCCGCGTCAAAATGCGGCGGGAGGCTGCGCTTTTTCTGCGTCTCAGTGAGGGCGTCCGCAAATCAGCCAGACTCACCAAAAAAAAAAGAAAAAAAAACATCACCAGATAACACGATACAGTTTCACTTTACAACTAAGGCAAAACACATAAAAATAATCCAGCATCTGTTTTATTTATTCATGTGCGTCCTGGATTAGGTTTTCTGTGTTCGCATTTTCTTCTGACCAAGTGCGCCTCCCACAGGTCGCGTGTTTACAGAGCGTCCTGAATCGGCGATAAAGTAAGAAAACAGCCTATTCATTACATTATACACTCCGGTAATATACTAATGAAATAATACTTCTCACATGAATTCATAACCTGACATGTGAGTGGCAAATTGAAAGCGACTGAACTCGGTGACCTCGATCTAACCAGACAAACTGATTCATATATGAACATATATCAGTTTAAATATGACAACACCTCTTGCACAAGTCTCGATATTACTTGGAAAAACAATCTCGAGATAAAACAACAAAACGTATTAATAAATGCTTTTTATATCCCCTGCATCCGCGCGACACGCGTTGTCATCTCCCTCCACGCCGCGTTTATCTTTATTAAATGTGAACGTGAAACTACTGTGTAGGGAATTGATCCGCGGCTCGTTGATATTGCCATAAATAATAAATAACGCGGTGAAATTGTGATTTGTCGTGAATTTCTCCTGAAATTCTGATAGCGTCTGACCCTTTTACCGTGGAGTCTTTAACCATAACCCGTATAAAATCCATAAAACTCGATATTGTAGGGAAAAATGTTCTTTATTATAGCAATATTAGTGCGGAAAGTAGACTGAACTCGCTTTTTATTATTGTTCTAAGCATAACAAACACTGTAGTGAGATTAATGCGGTGTTGCATAATAAAAGAAAGCACCACAAATCATATTTAATTTACTACATTCAAAACACTTCCAAAACGCGTAAAATATGTACCACTGCGTCTGTTTGCTGCGTGACAGTTACCTATACCGAGGAGCACAGAGGGAAACGGGGATTTTTTTTGTAAAATAATGTATTAAAACAACACACACGCACACACACGCGAACACGCACCTCTGCTCCTACGTTCCAATAACTCACCTAGACTGACGGTGCATGTCAGTGGTGGGACATCGCTGCTGGCCACGGGGAGGGGGAAATAACAGGATCTGGGATTAATATAAATAAGTTAAATGCCCAATTAGGATCCTGCGGTCCAAACGTGACAAAAAAGAGGGTCAACTCCCAAAAGTGGAGAAAATACTAATTCCAGAGTTCGTGCTGCAGGAGATGGTTAGATAATCCGCCTCGTCCGAGTGGAGATTTGCACCAAGCGGAGGTAAACAAACTCCGTCCAAACAGCTCTTTTGTCTGCAGAGAGGTTTCCTTCTTTCTGGCTCTGTTACTCTACTCATATGGTGCGCTCCTCCTCTAGACCCACCTCCTGGTGTGGTGTTTCTCTCCCTCTCTCTCTCTCTCTCTCGCTCTGCGCCTCTTTGCGTCTCTTGGCTCTGTTCTCTACCCTGTGTCTCCCCCTGTCTCTCACACGAGTCTATTGGCTTTAACCCAACAGTGGCTGGTGCCTGCCGCTGAGAACTGAAAATAAAAAAAATATTGGAGAAGTGGAAGAAAAAAGGTCAACTTTATTGTTCAGACTGATGTTGATGGACACTTTTTAGTTTCCTCAGGGACAACTACTTCTACTGTTACTCCAGTGAATTTATTTAATTGCATAGATATTGGTTACTATTACATTTGGTCACCTTGTAAGATAGATAGATTATAGAAGGTTACAGAAACCAGAAAAAAGATCAGATTTCAGAATATGGACATTTTCCTCTTAAAACACTCATTAATTAGTCAATTATCAATTCATCAGTTAATATTCATTAATATAATCGTCAGCATCAGATTTAAATACTCAGGTAAAGTGCAAGTACCACAAAATTTTAAACATACTGTAGATTGAAGTCATTAAATATAATCTTTGCTTGACTTTTAAGGTATGTTTTGTTGATAAAACCTTTGTTGTTGTGAAGTATATACAGTATATACATTTCTCTCTATGCTCCACATTCATTCACAATAATTATAATTTAGTAGCATGATCGGGAAGAAAATCCCTGCAGCCAAAGCAGAACAGTAATACATGTTCTCTGTTTCTCACAGATTCTCTTGTCTTTCTCTGTTCCTCTTTTAATTTATGAAAGTTTAACAATGTTTCTAAAGAAACAGCCAATTATGAGGCAGGAAATAGTCAGTAGCTAGGTTCCCTTACAAAAAGAAAACACATCTTAAATAAAGCCCTGGCCAAACACATTCACACACATTCATACACTGATGGTGGTGGCGGACATACAAGCTACCACCCACACATCACGAAGCTAACCATTCACACATTTACACACCCAATGGCACAGCTATCATTGACAAATCAGTGTTAAGTACGTTGTCCAAGGACACGTCAACATGGAGCCCAGAGGAGCCAGGAACAAGCGTATGACTTCTCTCTGATCCACAGCTGGCCTTATACTAGTGGTTGCCTGTTCATTTTAGGATTAATTTCATAATTCTTTTTTTGCTATAAGGCCACCATTTTAGGCTTGCCTACCGTGGGACGCACACAATGCACTCACACATTCATACCTACATGCAGTACAGACGCTCTAGTCAACCTCAGCCTTCTTGCTGTGAAGCAATAGAGCTACAGCCCACTGCTCCACCTGCAGACTTGGACTGTCCTACATCATATCCCCCAATAAACCAGCACGTAGTCTGATGCTCTGGAACATACTTATCAGAAGAGATCAGACTTGCAGTCAGTTCCCTGTTGTACCCTTCAGCTCACTTCATAAGACATATTTTTACATAATAATACACAAATAAAGACATTGTTATTATTATTTTCAGTGTGGTGCCTGTAGGAAGTATGTATTTCTATAGAAAAGTGGAAGCTTAAGTAGATTTTTTCATCTTTGGCCATATGACATGGACATACATTGAGATAAGAAGAAACATGAAAATACATTTATTGTGAGAAAAAGGCTGCAATTTATGTTGAAAATGTGAATGTCAATCTACATGTCAGTTTTGAAATTGTGTTGATAGGTGAAGTAAAAACATTTCCCCATACTTTCCCTGTATAGTGTTACAGTTTTGTGTTCATAAATAAATGAGTTTAGGCCCATATTTAGTCAGGTCATACTGCTAGGATTTCCTGAGGGTCTGTGAGTAAGACAGCTAAGCCTGTGTTAGCATGAGAAATAGTAGCTAAACCGGCTAACATCTTGGCATGTGGTTTTTCAAAGACATTGCAGTACATTTGTTACATTGGCAGCAGGATCGGTGAAGGGAGAAACATGAGGACAGAGCTTTGAACTGTAATAAAGGCACTGGGAAGCAACATAAGGAGGAGCGCTGCGATACAAAGATACATAGATGCGATACATTGTAGCTAAAGAGCTGCTACAGGATAGCACTCTGTTACATTAATCAATGGGATGGTTTTAACTTTTAATGATAATAATGATGTTTTGAATATAGTTAGTTTTCTGCCCGTAATAAAAACTGTATCTGTGAATGATGGCAGCATCGCATGGTGCTCAGATGCTGCTAGTGGGTAGCCAGGTAATATCTAACCCTACCCTAATGCAAACATCTCAGATGAAATTCTACCCAAGAGAGGAGCTTTTTTTGTTGCCGATCCAAAGTTGATCATGGGGGAGTCAACACAAGTAAGTGATAAACCATGATACTGATATCATTTTGAAAATAGTGTGATGTTTTTTGGTCACACATAATGAGGATTTTGACAGGTCTTTATTGTCAGGTCTTTCTTCTAAAAAAAAAGGAAAAGTTACTTATACTAATTTATTACATACTGCCTGCCTTTCTTTGTCAATATTCAGCTCCATCAATGTCATCCATTTTTTAGCTTGCTTTAATCATGGTCAAATACACCAGGTGGGTTTCTCTCTAATATCTAGATCATGCTGTATAGTTTCTAAGATTTACAAAACCACAAGTGAGATATCAGGAATGGGTTCTCCTCACCAGATTTCACTGCATGAACGGAAATATGAGAATAGGAAGAGAACATTATAGTGAACAACTGACTGCTTATCTCAAGGTCCTCAATGTAACAGGAAGTCCTGCTAACCTAACGATTAAATAACTTGGTATAAATGCAACTTTCAACACTGTTACTTTCAAAAATAATAAAAACAAAGCAATCAAATTGTGTGCAATTTAATTTATTTTTTTAATAGATGAGCCAGTTTGTCACAATAGGGGCTTGTTCAGACTTTTTGAATTTATTGACAATTTATGGTATATAGACATTTTACCAATACAAACCTTCAGTTTTAATATTTGATATATTCCAGGCTTTTAGGACAAATTTTCATTCTCTGAAAGAACTGTGTATATTACGTTTTTTTATTCATTCTTATTTTTCATGTATAGCATTATCCATTTGGTCAATAAAATGACTTTTCAAAAACCTAAGATACTGATTTGACTATAAAAGAGAAGTAAGGAAAACAGAAACTATTCCATTATAACCACATCACCCTTTTCAAGCTGTGATTTATACTGTTTAGGGAGCAACCCCCAAATGGTTGTGTGAATGAACAGATTAAAGAAGGTCAACCAGTTTTTGACTCATCGTTGAGTCAGTGCCCTGCAGTTAGTGAGCAATCCCAAACTGTGTTAAGCAGAATCTAACATCTGCAAAAACTGGGAGCCCATGATTCATATCACCATAATCAAGAAACTGTAAAAGGTTCCAGAGAGTAAGCATTTTATGGACTTAAAAGAGAAACACACTTTTTTCTAAAAATAAAACCCCTAGCTTTAGCATCAGCTTTTTTTTAAGATTAATTTACAGTAAATGTGAGGTTCAAAGGAATGGCTTGACAGGAGTCAACTTTTAGTTGAGGTTGCTAAGGTTGTAATACTTTGTAATACAATATGATCACTTTTTAAAAGTCGCTCTTTGGTATAACTCTCAAAACTGTTAATTAAAGCAAACCTCACAAAGACTTGAATAAAGAGAATCTCAGAATGTAAAGGAAGGTCCTACATAATGCCAGAGCTACTTAGTTTTCCTCACTAATAGAAAAAACAAAATTTACCCTAAGTTCCTTTTCAGCACTTTAGCTTCACTGACAAAATGTAATTATTCCATTGATCCAAGTATTCCTACAATCCTCAGTAGTAATGACTTCATGGGCAATTCATCACCTTGTTCCATAAACTGGCACCAATCTGCCCTCGGGATTGCGTGACTTCCGACACAACAATGGTTTACATGAGGATTTCCAGTCAGGATTTAGAATACATCACAGCAGAGAGAGAGAGAGAGCTAGTTAAGGTTTCAAATAACATTTACCATGCATCAGATTAAGGATTTATTTCTATCATTCTTCTGTTAGACCTTAGTACTGCATTTGACACCATCCACCATCGGATGTTATCACACAGACTAGAGCGTCTTAGTGGTATAAAAGGGACTGAATTAAACTGGTTCAATATGTTTGTATAATGTTTTCTCTATCTGTACAAAAGTTACACATGGAGTTCCACAAGGGTCTGTGCTCGGACCGATACTTCTGATCCTTTGTATGCTTTAGTTAGGTAAAACTTGACCATGTATTTGTTACTTCCAGGCTGGACTTCTGCAATTCTTTATTGTCCAACTGCACCAAAAATCTCTAAGGACTCTCTAGCTCACGTGTCAAACTCAGGTCCTGGAGGGCCGGGTGGGTGCAAGTTTTGTTCCAACCAGGCAGTAACACACCTGATTCTACTAATCAGGTGTGTTACTGCCTGGTTGGAACAAAAATCTGCACCCACACGGCCCTCCAGGACCTGAATTTGACAGCCCTACTCTAGCTGATCCATATCTCACCTTTATTAACCTCTCTGCATTGCTATGCTGCTTAGACTACAGGGACCTCATGAGATACTGTCTTTTTCATCATTGATAATATGCTGCAATGGAGCCACTGAAGGATCTTCAGTTGGTGGAGGGTCTGATGCTGTCCTGGTTCCCCTGGAAGCTGAAATGGATCCTGTCTTCCACATACACCATAATGTAATATATTTCTGTTATTCTATTACATGTCATATTCAACTTTCAAATGTATTGTTTCCATCCTGTTCACATCATCTATTGCAGCCTGTCCATCCTGGAAGAGACATCCTCCTCTTCTTCTTCACTTCCCGAGGATTCTTCCATTTGTTTTTCCCCCAAGTTTTTTTTTAATGGAGTTTTCCCTTGTACAATGTTGTGTTGCTTTTGTACAAACTGTAAAGCCCATTGGGGCAAATATGGGCTTTGTGATTTTGGGCTTTACAAATAAAATTGACTTGACTCTACTTTTTTAATAAAGTAATACTTGTTGAGAAGCCGAGCAGAATGACAAACCTATTTTTCTTGGGCCAGGTGGGAAACTTTGGACTCCTCACATTTTGTCAGCAAACACTGCATCAAAAGATTATCTTCTTTTACATAAAGTGAAGCAGCTTCTCTCTGTTTATAAAAAAGATTATTGCTGAAGCAGTTTTCTTATCGGTTTTGGATTATGTGAATGTGATTTATAGGAATGCTGCTCCTTAAATTCTATCTTTATGTACTCAGAGATAAAACTGATAACAGCTGTGGTGCTGCACAATGTAATAATATTTTGTATAATAAAAAATCACTACTCTATTAAACTATGGACATTTTGAAACTATCCTAAACTGCCCTGTTTCAAAGTGTATCTGTTTTAACAGATCCGATTTTTATTTCTATTTATTATTTGCAATATCATTGTCAATGAGGGCAAACTCAAAGATTTTCAAGTTTAAATAAAAGGCTTGATGATGGTATTTGTTTTCAAGCAAACACAGTTGATTTGCAAAAATCAAAGAAAAAGCCTTGCAAGCTGAAATCAACTCAACTATACTAATTGAAATATCATGCTGCCATGTCACACTACTAAATTCCCTTTTCCTACAACTTTCAATCAGTATTCCCCTTCATGCACAATCTGGCAAATGTGTGCATTTGATTAGTATCTTTCTCATTTCAATGAAACTGACACCAACACTTGTACTATGACTACAGGCATTAAAGTAGAAGCCATAACATGCTAGTTTCGCAGTTATAATTCTTGCAGATTAATTTTTCACTGCCTGTGCAGTACAAGTGTCATACCTTTTTCCTTTTTTTGCCTATCTGCGGTGCAGAAGGAAGACATGGCATATATGTTAGAAACAAGTCAGCAGAGTAGTGTTAGCTACAAATTATTATTATTATTATTATTATTATTATTATTATTATTATTATTATTATTATTATTATTATTATTATTATTATTATTATTATTATTATTATATTGTTAATTTCTTTAACTACATTTGCTAAATAGATACAATTTGCCCATAGCAGTTTTAACCAATAACATCATTGCATCACCCTGTCAATCAAAGTTGGACCATTTTTCAAATTCCTCCCAACATTTTTGGTACATGTACATGATACAGAAGTTAGATAATCTGGATATGCTATTTAAGGTGGACTTTTAATCAGTTTGGACAATGATTCTTATTATTGCATTGCATTTATTTTCATATCCAGCTCCTGACATACAGAGGTTTTCATCGATATGAGCATGTTATTCATTTGTTGGTGATGACACAGTCACTGAAAATAATAATAATAGTAATAATAATAATAATACAATGCCATCTATTGATTCCTTGTTGAATTATCACTGGTCTTATGTAAAAGGGCTATGTCTAAGAGAAAGGAAAACAATATATATATATATATATATATATATTGGACATTATCCACTGTATGTTTCAAATTGCCAGAACTAATCCTTTTGTTTAGTTACAAACTGTGAACAGTCACCATGCTTCATTCCCACAGTCCACTGACCAGCTTTTCTTTGGGTTGTCAAACACATGGCAGTATGGAAATGGCTCAACATGTCAAAAGATTATTTAAAAATGAACACATCATCTCTCCAGTACGTTTGTGCTGTAGAAATAGAACATAAAGCTAATAATAAATGACTTATTTCAGAGGCTGCAGCATGCAAATAAAGGTAAATGCAAATAAATATACATTTCACTTACAGGATGCTGAATTCAATGACATAGTGACATGTAACTGGAAGCAGCAGGAGTTCCATCTACACAACTACAACAGCTGCACACACACACACACACACACACACACACACACACACACACACGCACACACACACACACACACACACACATACATAGACACATACATCCATAAAGACAGACAAAAGGGTGAGACAATCAATACCATTTACATGAAATCAATACTGATCAATTCTTCTGAGTGTGTGAAAATGTGTGAGAATGACTTTAAATTTTGTTACCAAAGACTAAGACTGTAACAAGATGGAAATGCTGGAAAAACGATAATTTTTGAATGGGTTTTCTGGTTGGATTTCTGCATGTAACATGAATGTAGCTAGAACAGTATAAGAAGATGTTATAAACCAGATCTTTGGCAAGTACTTATGCCTCAGGACTATTTTTTAATTTTTTCTGCAAAAAAATATACAAAAAAATATGGAATACCTCTAAACCACAAATGTTATGTACTAAAGAAATCTAGCTTTGTGTTTTACTAGATAACAATACTGGTGCAGGTCATCTAGGATTTTATGTCCTTAAGACATGCTTGAATTTTTGCTAGCAGGTTGGCCTTATTTAGCTTAATTGATGGGTACAGTTGTGTATCATCCACATAACTTTGGAAATTAATAGTGTTTCAATGTGTTTCCTAATCATTTTTACCTAACTAAAGCAAACAAAGGATCCAAAGTATAGGTCCGAGCACAGAACCTTGTGGCACTCCATGTGTAACTTTTGTACAGATAGAGAAAACCTTGTTAACATATTGAACCAGTTTAATTCAGACCCTTTTATACCATTAAGACGCTCTAGTCTGTGTAATAACATCTGATGGTTGATGGTGTCAAATGCAGCACTAAGGTCTAACAGAAGAAGGATAGAAATAAATCCTTAATCTGATGCATTGTAAACGTTATTTGAAACCTTCACTCTGTGTCTCTGTGCTGTGATGCAAGTCATGCAATCCTGATGGTTCGGCCCTCCAGGACCTGAGTTTGACACATGTGATATAAATGATATGTCATGATGAATAATATCTCATCTGTTCTCATTGTCTTTCATTTTTCCACTCAGTCTGATCTGTTTATGTTTATAACTATATGCAAAAAGACTCAATTGAAGTTACAGATTTTTTTTGCAAAGTCCTTTTATCTATATACAAATAGTTTTCACCATTTGTATACAAATACCACTTCTGTTAAGGTTGCAGTGAAGTGGTAGGTTTAAGAAGGGTTATTTCTACATGGTTGATTTTATACAAGCACATTTAGATGTTTCCCATTGACACTTGTGGTTGCCCCTGCTCTCCTCTGCATATTGACTTAAACAGGCAAATCATTGTTGGAGCCCGGCACTGCTAGAACATTGACACCTAACAGAGTTTTATGGTATCATTCAGCAGCCCTAGGGTATTTAAGGGTGATTACAGATTACTCACTACAGCAGCCACCATTAAACACAATAGAGTTTTAATGAGCTGTAAATTTGACCCAAATGCCAACTCAACAATTTTATAAGAGTAAAAACATAAACTGATGGCCATAGGTTAGGTCATGACATGGTGGATGTGATAAAATTAGACAGAACCTGACTAATCTTTTCCAGTTATTCCATAAAAAACCTGTTCACTCCCCTAAACAGTATTTCTTTATTTAGAATCAGGAGAGGTTAATTGCTGCTCCCCTTCTAATTTCTGGTTATAAACAAATTTAGGTCTATTTTACTGTTCAGATATTGCAAGTGATTGTACTAAAGTTATAAATGTAAATATAAATCTATCATTAGCATGCCTATTCCCTAAGGAGAATGGTGCATTATACCATATAGAACCAGTTATAAAAGTCAAGGAGGCATAAAAACAGGTGAGTAAACAAGTGTTTGCAGTGTTGGAGGCCTTCTACATATAATGAATGACTTACACAGTTAATGTTAGTAAAACTTCTTCTATTGAAAAAAATTGTGCACAGAGGCAATGATCAACATGATCATGCAATAGAATAGAATGCTCAGAAATACACTAAAGCAAAATATATGTTCTTTTATGTACCTGAAAATGTGTTGTATTAAAAGTGTAAGTGTGTGTGTGTGTGTGTGTGTGTGTGTGTGTGTGTGTGTGTGTGCGTGTGTGTGTGCATATGTGCGGTTGTGTTTGTGTTTAACAGATATTGACAAAATGGTCATTCAGTGCTAATGGAAAGTGGTTCCCATGCAGTAGACCATGACACCCCCCCTCCCCCCTCCCCATAATACAATACGGGCCACCTGGACTAATAGTGTGTATGTGTGTGAGAGAGTGTTTGTGAGTGTGTCCTTAATAATATTGACTGGTTGTAATGTGAGAGGTCAGGACACAATAGCACTGTGACTCTGAAGACCTAACGCCATGCTGAGAGAGGTCACAGCTACGTGACACATACACACACACACACACACACACACACACACACACACACACACACACACACACACACACACACACACACACACACACACACAGCTTCTGTATCACTTGTCCATTTACTCTCAGTCGTCAAGGCTCTGCACATGCTGCAGATGATCATTTATAACTGTGAAGGATTTCTCTTCACATGTGACTCAGAATTTATGTTTTTTTTTCTTTTTCTGTCCAGATCTGGATCTCATCCATGCATATTATAGATCTACACCCATTGCTCACATTTCTCATGGTTTTAACAATATGAAGTAGATAAATGTAAGAACAAATGCACATTTATTTTTTTTCTGCTGACTTTAATAAAAGTATACAGGTATACTTCCCTCAGTAAGTGGCGAATGTGGAGATAATAAGTTTATGATACTAACACAGTACAAGTATTTTTGAGTATATGCTTTTTACTCCTAGCAAATATTAGGCTACAAATGCAGTCACAAGTCATCGAGGTCAAGACCACTAAGCTTTTATTTTTTCAATTTGATTTCAAATTTTGCTGTGAGGAGGTTTATTACCTCTATATTTTCATTTAGCTACTTGTTAGCAATCTAATCTATCACATAAAAACTTTAAAATGTATGAGTGAGGTATATACTGATGTTTTTTAGGTCTTAGAACAAAACCTTGATAGCTCTTTAACTTAACTACAGGGGGGTGTGGGGTATTTAACCCAAAACCTAGTGACTTCAATATGAGAGATGTGGAAGACCTGGGTTTTAGGGCTCATTCTATGAAGTAGGGTTAGGCTATTTCCTTTAAGAAAAAATGTAGGACTCATAATTTATATATTTTTTATTATTATTTTTCAGGTAGTACCCAAAAGGGGAAATTGAGCATTGAAAGATGTGGAAAAGATCCAGTGCATAAGATTTATTAGCATTTAGGGGATCAGGCTCGACAGGAGTGGAATGTAATATACATAAATATCTTTAATTATTATAAAATTTCATCAAAATAAGAACTTTTGTGTTTTGAGATGTTTTCCTGAGCTTGTCAGAATCCTGATAATGACCAGTTCATTTGGCTGTTGGAGCATGGAGTAAATCTAAGGCCTGCAGGGCTGCTCCAGGAGCAGGAGTAAAAAATACTGCTCAGTGGATATAGTGACCTTGGGCGCAATAAATATTAACTTGATACCCATGCAGTCAATATCAGCCTTCAAGAGCAGCATCTGAGAAGCAAAAGAGAGCTTTAAGTTTTCTGTAATCATTCTGTGTGTAACTTGTTGCACGTCACTTGTTGCAACTGCATGAATTTGTTATAATAACTGTTTTTTTGTTATAACAAGCCCCGGTAGAACCTCTTCACACGTGCTGTTTAGTTACCAACATCCTAGGCTATTCTACAGTATGAATATACAGTAGCTTTATTGCCATAGCAATCATTACACATTACCAATGTTTGTGCTTGGAAGAAAACCGATAAACTCACCGTAACATGTGCCCTATAAATCAAAATAGGTAAAAGAACGTCATCAAGTATTCTGTTCCAGCAGTCTGCTCTTCCATACAGATGTTTTAGTAGTTCTACTCACTCCAAAGTGTTATGGTCCAAGTCTTACTTGGACAACACTGGTGTGCACATTCACAGCTGCTGTATACATCACGCTTGTGATGTAGCTTGAGATTGTATTACTGTATGTCACATCAATAAATATAATTTCCCACTTTGTTGCATGATTCAAAAGTCTGGAAACTTTCAGGTTCAGATTTGTTACCTGGAAAACATAAAATCTAAGTTGTTAAGTTGTATTCAAAGCAGATTTCGAGCAGTTTGATTAGGAACTGACAGTTATGACAGTGTCACATTTGAATAGCCTCGAAAATGCCTGCTGTAAAAGATTTGTTTATATTAAGCTCTCTGCTCAGATGAGGATTAGACCTATTTGACTGAAAAGCATAATGCCTATTGTGACAAATTTGCCATACTAATCGCTCTTTGCCTTTTTCTTTGTTTAATTTTTTCCTATCTCCCCATCTCACCTGTCTCTGTCTTTATCTCAAAACTCTGGTAAGAACTTATTTCATGTGAAACAGGACAAGTTGCCCTGCCTGTAAAACATTGTGCATGTCTATGTGTGTGTGTGTGTGTGTGTGTGTGTGTGTGTGTGTGTGTGTGTGTGTGTACTCTGCTTGTTCATCTGTTCCAGCAGTCTGGTACAACAGTTGTTCTCACTTTGCTGTGATCAAACAGTAGTGACAGACATACTCCTGTACACACAAGCACACACTAATTAAATACTTTACTGTTGTGTTGTCACATTTAGACAGGAATCCATCCTTCATGTCCTCACAAACCAAACAGACACCAACAGCGTTGCTTGGTTTGTTCCAGCCACCCAGTTAGTGGGGATTACCTCGCTTCTCTCACCCTAATTAACAACCAGTCAGACAGAAAAGAAAGGCAACATAGTCCTATGTAGGTATGACTTGCAGGATCTTTTCGGTGTTGTGGTCATGATCAACAGTCAAAAAACCATTAGGTGGACCTGTGCCTTAACCCAGCAGCAGCTAACAGCTTGTAGCCGTCGTCTGGCCAACAAATCAACTCAGTCAGGAGGCAGGCGGGCCTCCTCCACATTGATCACAAGGGTTAACATTTTTGAATTAAGACAATAGCAATATCTGGAACTCTGTTTATCTAGTTGCTAAAAATAGCTTTAACATTTGAGAATATCAGAATATGACATTTTGGCACTAAATGTGCATTGACAGGCAATACAACAAACCTGAGTTGAATGTGGATTTTTCAAATTATATATTTCTCCTTATACCCTAGACACACTAATTTGAACCAATCTTCCGAGTATGTCATAGGTTGGCATCCCATTGTACATTATAGTTATTTCAAAGCCAACCTGAAAGCTAACTACTCTCTTTACTTTATATTATTACATTTATTTGACAGAGACCTTGTAAAATAAAAAGCATATCCCTTCACATAATAATTCATACACACACATTGGTAACAAGGGTGACACGGTAAGCAGTGGGTAGAGCACCGATAAGGTCACAAGTTCAAGTCCTTTGGCTAGAACCTCTCTGTGTAGAGTTTGCATATTCTCCCTGTTTCTGTGTGGGTTCTCTGGTTTCCTCATATAGTTGAAACAATAGTTGAACAAAAAAACTTAAAAAGCTTAACTTGAGATTTTAAATTGCCCATAGATGTAGGTGAATGGTGTGTGTCTCATGATTGGCAGGTACCTGTATGGGGTGTATTCTGCCTCTCACCTGTAACTTGGTGGGATTAGCTCCAGCAGAACCCTCCAACCCTAATGATTAATATGCAGGTATAGAAAAAACTGATGTTACTTACATATTTCATCAATACAATTTCAATTGCAAATACTGCTACAATATATTAAAGTGGCAGTGTTGATTATCTTTCTTATCTTAGGATAGAATTAAATGAAATTACTAGACACTAACATACTGTGTTTGGTGAAATAGACTGAAGTGGTGGTATTGTCATGGCTTCTTGTCCAGGGCCTTCAGAGCTTGTCCATAGACTAACCTTATGGGATTTCATGCAGTTTATGATATACAGTAGAGTCTGTAGGACATCATAGAGTTCAGGTAGGCCTTGGCAACTTCGCATGACAGTCAGTTTTTAATGTGACAGAAATTGGCAATGTTGTATTCCAAAAATGCGACATACGGTTTTTGAAGGTCAAGGAAGCATCTAAAATCTCCCTCCTTGACATGTTTTCTTAATGTTTTTCATCCTACAAAAACATTAGAATGCACATATGATTTCATTGTTTTCTTTTAAAGTAGACAGTTACCCTCTGTTCAGTGTCCAGGGAATGGCAGCACAGAACTGAACAATTTAAAACAACTTGTAACTTTTCCATTGGTTTTATTGGTTTGGCAAGTAAATATAAGACTGAACACATCATTCCCTCTGCTGTCTGACTCAATACTCCAGCCTATTGCTCAGTGGAGCTAGACCATTTTTTCTCTAAGAAGAAACAAATAGGCCTCTACTCCTGATTGAGTGGGGGCTGCAAACTGAGGTGTGTCATTTCCTATTATCAAGTCAAGTACATATTTGGTCATGCAGAAATTATCTTCCTGACTGTGTTTTTTCACCCTTAGTCCTCCTTAATATTAAATTAATTAATAAAAGACAAATTATAATTCATATGTTGATTTCATGCACATAACTTTTCCCTTAAGTCTTTAAACACATTTATTTGTTATAATTTAGGATTTGATGGTTAGACGGCTTAAACTGATTTTCTTCATTTTGGTAACCCTTTCTATGCAACTGTAACAAGTGCACTCATATCTCTCAAAGCTCAGACATCTGACTATTATCCAGCTCTTTAGGTTCGAAATTCTGCAAAGTTCATCAGCTAGTGTATCGTTTACTGATTAGTGTTGAGCAGGTTAATTAGAATGTATCTTTTTGGCACTGACCAAAACTCTACAGTGGACTGAAACAGCACAATAATGAGCTGACTTACTGTAAAGTTCCATAAAGCTGGTGAGAGCTGCAGTGAGGTTCATCACTATGAGCAATGATCACTTTGATATATTGTTTTTCAAAATAAAATATAGCTTATAGCAGCTTTAAATTGATAAGATCATTTTTCAACATGATAAACTTCACCGATGAAGATGATGTAACATGATCCATCTCAACAAGATAATTGAGGTTATCTATTTGCATTAAATGTGCTGCATAACAATATTCTAATTTTTCATGGTGTGGGATAGAACTACAATAAGTTTAGTGTTTGTGAGTCAATTTGGCTGTTGAAGAAGAAAACTGTGGTTAGTGAGTTGCCTCAACAGCTCACTGTGAACAGAGGAAATGGAAAAATAGACTTTGCTTTAATAGATGGTCTCTACAGTGCCTGTATGTACTGTCAGTCTTAACTGCCACATGAGGTCAAAGCAAAGAATGGAAAAACACATCTAGAGGTGTACATAGATCTTTGTGTCAACATTATCACATCTGACCAGTCAAAAAACAAGCAACCATCCCATATAGCTTTATATATATATATATATATATATATATATATATATATATATATATATATATATATATATATATATATATATATATATATATACAGTGGGGAAAATAAGTATTTGAAATCCCTGCTATTTTGCTATTTCTCCCACTTAGAAACCATGGAGGGGTCTGAAATTTTCATCGTAGGTGCATGTTCACTGTGAGAGAGATAAACTAAAAAGAAAAATCCAGAAATCATAATGCATGATTTTTTAATGATTTATTTGTGTGATATAGAGGCAAATAAGTATTTGAACACCTGTGTGTCATCTAGAATTCTGACCCTGAAGGACCTGTTAGTCCGCCCATTAGAAGTCCACCTGCACTCCATGTATCATCCTTAATCAGATGCACCTGTTTGAAGTGGTTAGCTGCATAAAGACACCTGTCCACCCCATACAATCAGCAAGACTTTAACTTGTAACATGGCGAAGATCAAAGAGCTGTCCAACGACACAAGAGAGAAAATTGTACACCTCCACAAGGCTGGAAAGGGCTACGGAGCAGTTGCCAAGCAGCTTGGTGAAAAAAGGTCCACTGTTGGAGCAATCATTAGAAAATGGAAGAAGCTAAACATGACGGTCAATCTCAATCGGAGTGGAGCCCCATGCAAGATATCACCTCGTGGGGTCTCAATGATTCTAAGAAAGATGAGGAATCAGCCCGGAACTACACGACAGGAGTTGGTCAATGACCTGAAAAGAACTGGGACCAACGTTTCCAAGGTTACGGTAGGTAATACACTAAGACGTCATGATTTGAAATCATGCATGGCACGAAAGGTTCCCCTGCTTAAATCAGCACATGTCAAGGCCCGTCTTAAGTTTGCATATGACCATTTGGATGATACAGAGGAGTCATGGGAGAAAGTTTTGTGGTCAGATGAGACCAAAATAGAACTTTTTGGTCATAATTCCACTAAGCGTGTTTGGAGGAAGAAGAATGAAGAGTACAATCCGAAGAACACCATCCCTACTGTGAAGCATGGGGGTGGTAGCATCATGCTTTGGGGGTGTTTTTCTGCACATGGGACAGGACGAGTGGGTCGTGGCTGGGTCTTCCAACACGACAACGACCCAAAGCACACAGCCAGGAAAACCAAGGACTGGCTCCGTAAGAAGCATATCAAGGTTCTAGCATGGCCCAGCCAGTCTCCAGACCTGAACCCAATCGAAAATCTTTGGAGGGATCTCAAACTCCGTGTTTCTCAGCGACAGCCCAGAAACCTGACTGATCTAGAGAAGATCTGTGTGGAGGAGTGGGCCAGGATCCCTCCTGCAGTATGTGCAAACCTGGTGAAAAACTACAGGAAATGTTTGACCTCTGTAATAGCAAACAAAGGCATTAACATTCATTTTCTCAGGTGTTCAAATACTTATTTGCTGCTACACACAAATCACACAAATAAATCATAAAAAATCATGCATTGTGATTTCTGGATTTTTCTTTTTAGTTTATATCTCTCACAGTGGACATGCACCTACGATGACAATTTCAGACCCCTCCATGATTTCTAAGTGGGAGAAATAGCAAAATAGCAGCAGCAAATACTTGTTTTCTTCACTGTATATATATATATATATATATATATATACATATATATATATAGAGAGAGAGAGAGAGATTTTACAAAAATAGACAAATGCATAATACAGCACAGTAGAGCGACATTATTTTTTTTAAAAAAAGGTAATTTATAAATAGGCATGCAGAATGGTACAGGTCCAGTGAATTTTATGATATTATATATAATATTATTATTATATAATATGAATATTATATTGTTATAAATATTATATATATATATATATTATATTATTGAGGAGTAATGAGGAACTCTGGCATTACGTAATTCCTTTCTGTACTTTCTGCCAAATTCATTTGATTATTTGTGAGGTTAGCTTTCAGCAGCATAGACATCTTCAGCTTTAGTGAAGCAGTAAATTATATACTGTGGGAAACACTTCCTTGAATTTAGTTATAGTTAGTTTGACATCTATTGAATATATTCTTGTAAGGTGGTAAGTAGTTTAAGGAGGAAGTCAAAAGTTATTAAAAATGATCTGATTGGAGGGGATTCTACAGGAAGATAAATAAATGTTCAACTTTGATGCTAAAAATGCTGCATTTAAATTAAATGGCAAAAAATTAAAATTTCAAGACCCCCCCACCCACAACACAAAAAACAGAGACATACTCAGCTTGCACATTTGATAAAAATAAACCCAGCACATACTCCCTCAAAACATGGTATTTCAGAGGCAGGATGCAGATATTTAGATGAAAGAAGCAGAAACGGTAGAACGTGCACCTGGTGTTTCCCCCAGCAGACCTCTTTAGTCCCACTCAGACAAATCACAGAAAATATTACTGCACAAAAGCTACAGTTTACCCCCAACTACTTCTTTATTTCATTATTGAGCAGAGAGAATGCTCACAGAAATAATGCACTCAATAAAGTGTAAGTGAAGGCCAATATATGAATGGAATCTACCCACTACACATGTTTGAAATGAAATCTGTAAAGATTGCTCATTAAAAGCACATGTAAAAAACTATAAGATGAAAAATAAACAAAATAGTTATATTTAAATACAATTTGTCCCAAATTACAGCATCAATAGTTCTATCAATAGGAGTGTAGCTACTCGTGTTTGGGAAGGTATATGGAAGTGACTTATTTTATCAGATATGCATGGAGTGTGAAAGACAACAACCCTGTGATGGAGAGAGAAATGCAAAATAAAAGATTGCTTTTAAAGTAACTTCTCCAAATTTCTTTGTTCACACAATGCAGGCCATCAACACAGTGATTCTTCCTGCTTCTTGCTTATTTTTCTTTTTCACTTACTTCAGACAAGATAAGTTGAGGCTGGATTGATCCCCAGAGAAATCCCCCTCAGTGGGGCCCGTGGGAGAAACAATACAATACTGGACAGACTGTATTCAGTTGTCATTACATCACAAGTTACATGATTGGCAAAATATTAATTATTAACTAATTTACAAACAGTTGTGGTAAATATTCTCCGAAGTTGATTGCCAAAAAGTGTTGTGAGGCTGAAGGGGTTTTTTTTGTTATTGTTTTTGTTACCTGCAGTCATTTGATTAAAAAACTTCTGAATTCAAAAATCTGTCTGGACAGGAGCACTGAATGTTATACAATTTGTATTGCACTGATTATGTTTTTATGTAATATTCTGATTTAGTTTAGATGTCTTTGTTTGTGTCAAATCTGTCAGCTGCACATATGTCAACGGCACGTTCCATCATGTGCTATCTGTCTGTGTATGTGTGTGTGTGTGAAGTTTCCAGTGGGCTGACTCAAAATGAGAACAGAAGGTTTCCTCTACAAGCCTGAGATCATAGAAGACGAGTGGAAAACTGGTTTCACACACAAACATTCAACAAATATACACACATGCACACAAACACAATATTCTCAGATCATCACCGTATAGCAAACACATTATGGGGAATATATATCAAAAACCACAGAAGCACACATACACACAACTACACACACAGTGAGATGGACACATGCATATTATATATGTGCTTTGCCACAGACACTACAAACACACACACACACACACACACACACACACACACACAAACACATACACTTACACACAACTTTGTACAAGGTGCGGTCCTCTCACCCTTTAACAACCGAGGCAAACTGTTCCTGGGTAACTGCAGAAACACACAGGGGCTAAATACACAAACCGATAACCACTCAAGGACAAAGGTCATTATTTTAAAGAAGTCCAGGAGTATGTGATTTAACCTATGACAGATTACTCAACAATAACTAAGAGGAAATTCAATTTCAACAGTACAAGACAACATGTGACATTACAACTTTTGAAAGTGCTAACCACAGAACATATGAGAAAAGAAGAGTAACAGATATGTGAACAAAAACTATCAGAATCTTTGAGAATATGAATTAAAATGTATGTAATTTAATTAATAGTCTTATCAAGGGTTGGGTAAACTTCATATGTAAAGTGCCCGTGACCTCTTCGATCTTGTGTGGTTAACATAAAACAGCACATGAGAAAAGGCAAGAGACTGCAAGAAAAAAAAACTGCCACAACAAAGTAGTGTGCCTTTAACTTTTCTTATTCTGTTTCTTTGTTTGTTTGTTCATCTGTGTTGTTTATCCCACAGTGTGAGGTTTTAATTTTTTTTTAACACAAATCCCCTTTCACACCATGGCAACCTCAAAGAGTGAACCTGCTCCTTATCTGTGCTTTTTTTCTCTGTGCTTATCTTTGCTTTCTTTTTTTATACTTTACATTTCCTCCTGTTTCTTTCGAATACTGTGTGTGTGAGCTTTTCCTTTGATCACTTGTACTTTATTATTGACATTTTGTTCTCCACAGTGATCTCTGACCTCTGAGTGGGGACACTGGTCCACAGCACTGTCAGGTGCAATTGAATTTTCTTTGTCTGAGTCCAGCCCAGGCTACCTATGGTGTTTGTAGTTTGGTGCTGAACAGGTAGTGATCAGTAGGTTTATAAAACTTTTTTTTCCTCTGGAACCAGCTTCTGGTGCGACTGAAAATTACAATATGAGACATTGAGAGTGAACTAGAGCAGTAAAACTGCAACCAGGCACACAAACTGAGCTGAGGCTCACACACACACACACACACACACACACATAGAAAGAAAGTAAGACAAAGGACATGTCCCCTTCTCATTCATAAACTGTGTATTTTGGCTAGGGAAATGTCTAGAATTTTAATTAGTAAGAGAAAATCACACAAATTGTTGAAATGGCGTATATAATGATAAGATAATGGTATAATGTTCAGATTTGAGTGTATATTACAATTTTTACAGAATATTCCCGCACTAGTCATATATCTGACAATCCTTTGTCAACAAATATCAGTATGTGTGCCCATGCGAATGTATGTGTGTATGCATGTGTGCTTCAAGAAGGCCACAAGTTTAGCAGAGATGCCTACAATGAGACAAATATCTTCGGTGAATCACCTTGTATTGAACTGTAACTGTACTTTTTTTTAGTCTGTGCCACTCTGCCGGAATGCAGAAGTGAGAGAGATCATTTCTCCAAGGTTCCCTAAAATCAGATAAGTGTTCTGAGAAGATACAGGGTGTGTAAATGGATAAATACAGTGTGAGTTTGAAAATTTGAGAATGTGAAAACATATAGTGGTCTTTTGATTCATCAGTGTCTCACATTATAGCAATGAGTAAGGGTTAATAATTTGAACTAATAGCGCCTCTCTAAGGTAAAGAAGTGTAATTTACTAGCAATTACGGTCCCTTACGCTCTAATGGGGTAGCATTATTTTCCTTTTTCACTTCAGAGAGATATTTGTATTCGAGAAATACCACTTCATCTTGTTCTTGACCTAATTTTCATGATAATTATTTCAAGCATGCCCATGTCTATCTGGTGTTTTCCAACATGTCCACTTGTTGCCCTCACTTGGCCTGAAAATGTGATTTATGTGCCTCTCATGACTGTTTTTATTGAGATGCACTAGTACTGAGTTAACCTAATTACAACGTTCTATCTCCACATATGTTGTGAGCCTAGCCACCACCACACACAGGCCCACTGAGTCTCCCGTCTGTCGTCAATGCGAGAAAAATCAGATTTGTCTGCATCGGGACTGGTCACTTAATGCGTTCTGGCTTGAGCGGTCAACAAAGGTTGCTTTCAAGTGTCAAGTGGAGCAGGGAGGCCTTGTGACTGTAGAAGACTCCCGCTACAGATGAGGACAGCGAGTTCAGTTTGGGATCATGCTCAAATGCCCCTGGCGCTCATGGCTCAGGCATTGTCTCTAAAACTTGCACAACTAGTCAGTAAGTCAGGGCAACAGCAAGAAGCCAGTCAAACAAATGTAAAGAGGTTTTTTCTACAAACTGACAGTACTGCCCTTTTACAATTCACTGTATATAACTTCACTATATATTTCAGGATATATATATATATATATATATATATATATATCTTAATGTCTTACATGTCTCTAATATATTAGAGCATATTAAATTTGCACAAACCAACTACAACAATAATTGCTGCTTGCATTTAATGTGTCTGTAAACACCAAACATTCTAAAGAACTCCCCATAAAAAGAAGTAACTTGCAATAATATGGAGACTTGTTTTTTTTTTTAATTCTATTTTAATCATCACCATGATCAAAAGCATTGCAAGAGTGGGGAAAACATGATTCAGTCACTGTTCCTAATCTAAATTTGATCTGGGAATTAAAGGGAATGGATCATGCACATTTCCACGTCTATATTTATATTCTACTTGAACATTTGTGCTACTTGAGATCAACCTATAGTATCGTGTGCATGTTGGCCAGTGTCATGCTGATTCTTAACACATGACTTAGTAGAAAAGTACTTATACAAATATGGACATATTGCACAACCTGAGTAAAGGATAGGTTTGTATTGGTCAAATAAGGACAGTCAGTTTTTTCAGAAATACACACACAGACACACACACACACACACACACACGAACACCATTAAATCCTCTTTAGTCCAACTTCAAATCAAGGCAAAAACCCTTCAAAGTTAGATTTGGAAAATCTAATTAACTGTTTAAAAATTTACGACATAAATTGTTAGTATACAGTACATCAAAGTAAGTAAAAGAATAAATCTTCTAATTTTAAAGGGTTGGCTGTGTTTTTTTTGGTCCTAGAGAAGGGTATGTGATGAAAGGTGATTTTTAAAAGAAGCCAGCCAAACATTTAACATACTTTCAAGTAAAAAGAGAAGAGATTTGACGCTTTGGATTTAATAAACACTTAGAAATGCCAGAGCCTGACCCAATAGTTACTGCACCATTAACATCAACAGTCCAAATCTTTATTCATGGTTTGATATGAGTTCATTACATAATTTTAATACAACACCAGCAAGAATAGTACTGAGGAGCAGGCCAAGTACAGCCAAGTAGTATTTTCCAACCGGTCATTATAAAAATGAATAAATGAAAAATGAATTACTTTTTACTTATTATGCGAGTAAATAAAATACGAACATAAATTGTCCCATAGGATGTATTGTTATGCTGACAAAGGCTGATGTCAATCAACAGGTCCAATGAGCTTGAAAAAATCAAAACACTTCCTTTTTTGTCATGAAAAGAAATAATCATAAGAACAGTTTTAATTACTTGCCTGAAGCTTGTAAATTAGGATTTTGTGCTCCTGTCATCTAGTGGGACTCAGACTGTCTGTGTCTGTGTGTGTGTGTGTGTGTGTGTGTGTGTGTGTGTGTGTGTGTGTGTGTGTGTGTGTGTGTTTTATAATAATGATTTTTGTGCAATTTTTGACACAAAATAACTAGTTAATAGCATTTTTATTTATTTATTTTGTAAAACCTTTTTAAATTTAAGAGAGATAAACTATCTGGTACCAAGTGTTTAGAATTCAGAATTTATAGGTGTTTATAACCCAGTTATGAAGTGTTGACCAAAACTATGAGGTAATATTTATGTATTGCAGTGATGTCATTGATCTGTACTGTCATGATCTGAAACTATCATTATTCATACACTGTGATGTAGATCAGTATTAGTCAGTCAGTCACAATGACATTTTTGGAATAAAACCAGCATTTCATATACTATTAAATATGCAATGAGATGCAAGTGAGAAAAAAATAAAGATACATAATGTAAAGTAAGTCAGCGAGAAAAATAAAGATGTCATGAAGGAAATACAGTATCGGGCCATGTGCAGTCTACATGAGTCTACATGGCTCCTTTTCATCTGTGCTTCCTCAGGCATATCTTGTGTTTCGTTGAGTGTTTTTGTGTTCCCACAGAGAAGTGTGTGTTAGTGATGTGGTAACACACATGCATGCACACACACATACACAAACACAGTGGCATTATGCACCTGGCTGCAGCAGGAACAAAGTTTATCAGTGAGGGGATCTAAACCAAAAATGCAGGTGTCTTGTACTTTGTGTCTGACATCAGCACTGCGAGTCTACAGAAAAGTGTGATTATAAGAGTGGGGGAAACTGACTGAAATGCAGATCAACATAATCATACATTGTGACACATGCAAGCCTTTTTGCATTTCATTTCCTGGATGAAAAGCCAACAAAAAATGACAAATAAGTGCATTTTTTTCCAGAGACTGGAAATATATAAATTCAGATGGTGGCCACTGCCTTTGCCTCCCCCACGTGGATCAGCAGCCTGCAGTCTCGGCGTGAACCCAAGGATGCCGGTGTACTTATGCAAGCAGAGCGGGTGCATATGTCAGAAGGCTGCAGTACTAACAGGTGTTTCATGTCATGCAAATCAATCTAAGTTGGAAAAACAGACAGAGAAAAAATGTTCTTTTTAGTGTGTGTGTGTGTGTGTGTGTGTGTGTATGTGTGTGCATTACAGAAACATGGGGAAGTCCTTTTCTTTACTGTGTTCGGGGATGCCAACCTCAAAGGAAACCCCTCCTCCACCAGCCTCCCACGCATCCACCTACACAGTGGAAACTTCTCTTTTAACACACACACACACACACACACAAACACACACACACACACACACACACACACACACACACACACACACACACACAGACACACACACACACACACACACTTTCTGGCAGTGACAAATTGGATGTAATTTTTCTAAATATCAGCCAGAACTGAACAGATGATTTGTTGTATGTATTGCAGACATTTTACTGGCATGAATTGTGCTTTTTGGCCAACAATTAAAACGAGGGAGTTTCCAATGGCTACTAAACAGGAATCAACATATAAATTAATCAATATATGAATCAATATATTAATCAAATGGGAAAAAACATCAGCTCCAATGCTAAATATTATTGAGTATTAAGTATTACATACTTTTAGCTGCATTTAATGCAGTTAACTTTTTGCTGTTACACTAGCATGAATTGATTCTGATGCTTCTGTAGGTACCTCACATGTTGTGGTTTTGGCAATATTTCAAATATATTTGAAATATTGAGATATAGTAAAATCTCACATTCCATTATATGATATTAGACCTTTACAAAATTTCAATATTATATAATATTACATCTCTATTCACGATAGACCTTTGTCAAGGCAGCCATATTGACATGAAATAGCAAGTAACCACAGGTGTTATCAATGATACTAATTGAGGTTCTGTTAAGTGTGGCAGAACCTTTCTAGTCAGACAACATGCACAGTAGCAGCAGCCTGACTCTGTTTACTTGAATGGAACTAAACCCTAAATAGTATCACTGGTTATACCTGCTACTGTTTCATGTCAACATGGCTCCCTTGAAACAAGACTATGATTCTGATATATCTAATTCTCTTACAGAGTTTGGAATATCAGACTAGGGATAGATTTCCTGCACACACAACAACATTATCAGATTTTTCATCACACTGAGAGACAGCTTTGTCAAGTATCTTCCCTCTCCTAGACTGGCTGGTACCACTTCTTTTTCATAGCATACATGGTTACAGAAGGGAGTAAATTATAACAGGATAACACAACCTTTGTAAACTGTTATAAATTAATCAAACAACTGTATCCATCTTTATTGACTGATATTGAAATGATGAACTTCTGGTTTTATTTTGATGTCAATCTATAGATGCTGTATGCCTTTATAACTCAGAAAAGGAACTGAAAGTGACTTCATTTCAGTTTTAACCTTTGATGCACATACTGGGGCTATAAATAATTACTGGGTCAATAAGCACTTTAACACAAATACAATGACTTCAGCTGTCAGTGAAGGTCAGATGATACAAAAATAGGAAATTGTGGATATATGGGCACAGATGAAACAAATGTACACAAAGGCACACGTGCAATGTATGATGGGAACAGACACGTGTCACTTTTGAAAACTCATAACAGCGGTTGCAGCAGCGGAACAATGCAGGGCTCCCTGTGTGGGGGTGCATACACTCAGAGTCAGAACGGGATGTTCTCAATAGTGATGAGCACACACACACACACACACACACACACACACATTGAGAGTTCATAGTCCCAGACACACAAGACTAACACTACACAAAAAATAGCTCTGCATGCATGTGTCAGAGAGAAATCCTTTTCTTTTTCTTTGTTTTAGTCGGTGCCTGCTTCAATCATCAAAGTGACTAAGCATTATAAAAAGTAAGAAATATAGTTGCATTAATACTACAGAAAAACATTTATAACAAGGCTTTTGTCATCACAAATATTGGTAGATCCAAATTCTTAAAATGTTTCGGACTTTTTTGTATTAAATTTCAGTATTAATGTTCATTATCCTTTTGCATATTCAACATTTAATTATGCAAAAGGGATACACATACATATATAATACAGTGGCTTGCGAAACTATTGTGAACCTTTTGCCACATTTCAGGCTTCAAACATAAAGATATAAAACTGTAATTTCTTGTGAAGAATGAACAACAAGTGGGACACAATCATGAAGTGGAACACACTTTATTGGATATTTTAAACTTTTTTAACAAATAAAAAACAAAAAATCGAGTGTGTAAAATCATTCAGCCCCTTTACTTTCAGTGCAATAAACTCTGTCCAGAAGTTCAGTGAGGATCTCTGAATGATTCAATGTTGACCTAAATGACTAATGATGATAAATAGAATCCACCTGTGTGTAATCAAGTCTCTGTATAAATGCACCTGCACTGTGATAGTATCAGAGGTCTGTTTAAAGTGCAGAGAGCATCATGAAGAACAAGGAACACACCAGGCAGGTCCGAGATACTGTTGAAGTTTAAAGCTGGATTTGGATACAAAAAGATTTCCCAAGCTTTAAACATCCCAAGGAGCACTGTGCAAGCAATAATATTGAAATGGAAGGAGTATCAGACCACTGTAAATCTACCAAGATCTGGCCATCCCCCTAAACTTTCAGCTCATACACGGAGAAGACTGATGAGAGATGCAGCCAAGAGGCCCATGATCACTCTGGATGAACTGCAGAGATCTACAGCTGAGGTGGGAGAATCTGTCCATAGGACAACAATCAGTCGTATACTGCACAAATCTGGCCTTTATGGAAGAGTGGCAAGAAGGAACCAATTTCTTAAAGATATCCATAAAAAGTGTTGTTTAAAGTTTGCCACAAGCCACCTGGGAGACACACCAAACATGTGGAAGAAGGTGCTCTGGTCAGATGAGACCAAAATTGAACTTTTTGGCAACAATGCAAGATGTTATGTTTGGCGTAAAAGCAGCACAGCTCATCACCCTCACCACACCATCCCCACTGTCAAACATGGTGGTGGCAGCATCATGGTTTGGGCCTGCTTTTCTTCAGCAGAGACAGGGAAGATGGTTAAAATTGATGGGAAGATGGATGGAGCCAAATACACGACCATTCTGGAAGAAAACCTGATGGAGTCCGCAAAAGACCTGAGACTGGGACGGAGATTTGTCTTCCAACAAGACAATGATCCAAAACATAAAGCAAAAGATACAATGGCATGGTTCACCAAAAAACATATCAAGGTGTTAAACTCCAGACCTCAATCCAATTGAGAATCTGTGGAAAGAACTAAAAAACCGCTGTTCACAAACGATCTCCATCCAACCTCACTGAGCTCGAGCTGTTTTGCAAAGAGGAATGGGCAAAAATATCAGTTTCTCAATGTGCAAAACTGATAGAGACATACCCCAAGCGACTTGCAGCTGTAATCGCAGCAAAAGGTGGCGCTACAAAGTATTAACTCAATTGGGCTGAATGATTTTGCACGCCCAATTTTTCGTTTTTTATTTGTTAAAAAAGTTTAAAATATCCAATATTTTCGCAAGCCACTGTACATACAGTGAAGAAAACAAAACTGCTATTTTGCTATTTCTCCCACTTAGAAATCATGGAGGGGTCTGAAATTTTCATCGTAGGTGCATGTCCACTGTGAGAGAGATAAACTAAAAAGAAAAATCCAGAAATCACAATGCATGATTTTTTAATGATTTATTTGTGTGATATAGCGGCAAATACGTATTTGAACACCTGAGAAAATGAATGTTAATATTTGGTACAGTAGCCTTTGTCTGCTATTACAGAGGTCAAACGTTTCCTGTAGTTTTTCACCAGGTTTGCACATACTGCAGGAGGTATCCTGGCCCACTCCTCCACACAGATCTTCTCTAGATCAGTCAGGTTTCTGGGCTGTCGCTGAGAAACACGGAGTTTGAGCTCCCTCCAAAGATTTTCGATTGGGTTCAGGTCTGGAGATTGGCTGGGCCATGCTAGAACCTTGATATGCTTCTTACGGAGCCAGTCCTTGGTTTTCCTGGCTGTGTGCTTTGGGTCGTTGTCGTATTGGAAGACCCAGCCACGACCCATCTTCAATGCTCTGACTGAGGGAAGGAGGTTGTTCCCCAAAATCTCACAATACACGACCCCAGTCATCCTCTCTTTAATTCAGTGCACTCGCCTTGTCCCATGTGCAGAAAAACACCCCCAAAGCATAATGCTACCACCCCCATGCTTCACAGTAGGGATGGTGTTCTTCGGATTGTACTCTTCATTCTTCTTCCTCCAAACATGCTTAGTGGAATTATGACCAAAAAGTTCTATTTTGGTGTCATCTGACCACAAAACTTTCTCCCATGACTCCTCTGTATCATTCAAATGGTCATATGCAAACTTAAGGCCTTGACATGTGCTGATTTAAGCAGGGGAACCTTTCGTGCCATGCATGATTTCAAATCATGACGTCTTAGTGTATTACCTACCGTAACCTTGGAAACGTTGGTCCCAGTTCTTTTCAGGTCATTGACCAACTCCTGTCGTGTAGTTCCGGGCTGATTCCTCACCTTTCTTAGAATCATTGAGACCCCACGAGGTGATATCTTGCATGGGGCTCCACTCCGATTGAGATAGACCGTCATGTTTAGCTTCTTCTATTTTCTAATGATTGCTCCAACAGTGGACCTTTTTTCACCAAGCTGCTTGGCAATTGCTCCGTAGCCCTTTCCAGCCTTGTGGAGGTGTACAATTTTCTCTCTTGTGTCGTTGGACAGCTCTTTGGTCTTCGCCATGTTACAAGTTAAAGTCTTGCTGATTGTATGGGGTGGACAGGTGTCTTTATGCAGCTAACGACTTCAAACAGGTGCATCTGATTAAGGACGATACATGGAGTGCAGGTGGACTTCTAATGGGCGGACTAACAGGTCCTTCAGGGTCAAAATTCTAGATGACACACAGGTGTTCAAATACTTATTTGCAACTGTATCACTCAAATAAATCGTTAAAAAATCATGCATTGTGATTTCTGGATTTTTCTTTTTAGTTTATCTCTCTCACAGTGGACATGCACCTACGATGACAATTTCAGACCCCTCCATGATTTCTAAGTGGGAGAAATAGCAAAATAGCAGGGCCACATAACACGTAGTGTTCAAATACTTGTTTTCTTCACTGTATATACAAATTTGATATGAAGATCTTGCTTTAGGTGTGTTGCAGCGGGTAGCACTGTTGCCTCACAGCAAGGTTGCATGTTCAAGTCCTTGATCTGGGATCTTTCTGTGTAGAGTTGCATGCTCTCCCTGTGTCTGTGTGGGTTCTCTGGATTCTTCCACAGTCCATAAACATGTAATTCTAAATTGCCTATAGGTGTGAATAGTATGTGTGCCCTATGATAGGCGGCTACCTGTCTGGGCTGTATCTCTGCCTCTCACCTGTAACGTGCTGGGATTGGCTCTAGCAGACCCCTGTGACCCGAGTGAGGAAAAGCAGGTATAGAAAATGAGGAATAACAGACAAGATAACATTGATTTAGAATATAGTCTGTGGATGATATTCAAGGAGATGTTTTATAGATAACATTTTTTTTTCTATTTTTAGTTATAGTCACTAGTGTTGACCTTTCCCTTGAAGTTTGCATTATAATCAAGGTTGATGTGTGAAATAATTAAGACTTAACATACCAAAACTGCACAGAATTCTACTGCCCCCGAGTGGCTGGAAGCCCCCATGTCATGTTTTAATCTTTTTTTCACCACTACTGCATGAGCATCTGCAGTATTTGGATGCTACATCATGTCCTCTCGACATGACACAGTCTGCAGGAAACTGAATAAAACCAGAAAGGTTAAAGTGCATCTTTAAAATGCTGCTGCAGTAGTTGATGGATGAGAGCAAAATACAATCATATATAACTAAATAATAATAAAACTGAATCCATCTTACTTATATTAGTTATGGGGTTTATATTCTAAATGAAGTGAGGAGGATTTTAATTATTGCGGTCTTAGATTTTATGATGAAAGTTGAAAGGGCCTGCATTTATATAGGGTCTTTCTAGTCTTTTTGACCACTAAAGGCACTTTACACTACAAGTGTCCATTCACCCATTCACACACTCTGATGGCAATATACAAAGCCACCCACATATCAGGAAACTACGCATTCACACACCAGGCAAATCGGGGGTAAGTATCTTGCCGAAGGACACAACGACATGCCGGGAGTCAAACCCCCAATCTTCCAAGTGGTGGATGACTGCTCTACCTCTGAACCACCTAAGTGATAATGATTTTCCTGATGATGAAGATTATTTATTAGCATAAAGCCCTTAAGATGAACCATCTCATTTTTGAGGGGTCCTAACAAACAATACATACCAAAACAAATCACAAATAGTGAAATGTTGAATCACATATTTCTTTATTTATTAAAATGATCACATAAACTCTTAAGCAAAAAATTAAGGGTATTGCATGAACAAGTCTGAAATATGTTCAAATAGACTTGCACAAGCTGTGATATTTACAATGTTATTTTCATAGAAAAGGAGGTAATAGTTCATTATAAGAAAAATCAAGAGAAGTAATAGATACATATATACATCAGCCCAGACCCCCTTTTTTGTAATGTATTTTCTAATAGATTTAGATTATACTGTCCCCTCATAAATCACACTGTACCTGACCAATGCACCTGAAAAATGAGAAACTGAGGCATTATTGATTTCATGTGTTTTTGCTTAACTGTATGAAAATATAATACATATTATTAATACAAGAATAAAATGATAACAATACACAACAACCAAAGGAAAGAAAAAAACTTGTTATACATTTCTATCCCTTCCCCTTTCTCTGCATGAGACATTTTCACATATCATATGCATCACAGAAATGGTGAATGTTACTTTCCCTGGAGCTGTGCAGGCTGAAAAAACAATTTCATATTGTTACAATCTGAGGTATTGCATTGTTTTACATCAATAAAAATTAGTATGAGACTTTAAACAAAATGAGAAATATCCACGGCAGTTTTTTATGATTGATTATAAGTTTATAATAAATTGGAATAAATTATTATAAATTTAGTCACCAAACTGAACATACTACCCAGGACCCCTTAAGACACAAGGCACCCTAATTAAATAAAGTAAAGTTATTTTAGTTCTGTGCTTATACTATGCCTTGGCATTTATACATACAAAAATAAATCACATTCTTCAGAACAGAAGTATCACAATAATTGTTTAAATAGATGAATACACGTGAGAGCATCTCTATTTTTGTAAGAAAGAAGAAAAATTAGTCTTTGATTTTAGCTGTTAACTGCAGTACAGTTGATAGAGTGCACATAGAGACGTTCAAAATAATCGGTTGGCGAGAAAGAACATTTTGTTAAACAAAATGAAAAAAAATAATGTGTCACCTCAACATGTGCATCTCAGAGTCACAGCATTAGATGTTTTTTTTTTTAATCCATACAGGCATAGTTAAATAGCACCAATACTTTATTACTTGTAATCCCACAGACCCGCAGTGGGGAGGAGCACATCAATGCAGACAGAGGAGCAGCATCTTCACGTCTGATGGTGCCCTGCTGGTGTTAGACAGCAGCTGAGCCAGTCTTGGACCTCCAGCAGCGTTGGACTAATATAGAAGTTACTAGAATGACAGTGCTGACTATGTAGGTAACACCGCTGAGGGAGAACACTGCTATGTAGTCTCCCGTTATGTCCACTAACCAACCTGTAGATGGAGAAACAGGAAAAATCTGTAAGTTTTCTGTGACATTTCTATGCCTGGTGTATTTAGTTTATTTCAGCTTCTTCTTTCACGACAAACAATGGTGTCTAAACCATGAATTGGCTTTTAGGGTGAGTATTATCTAGAGCCAAAGCTGTGACATAAAATCAAAGAATACAAATATCCTTTCCTTGCCTTCATAAGCACATGGGTAAAACTCTGTACAAATATTTCTGTATTGATGAGCGTAATAAATTTTAAAATATAAAATAAAAAATAAAAAAAAATAAGGAAGGCCATGACCTTAGGGGCACAAAAACAAGTAGACAGTTCTTTTTTCTTTCAGAATCTGCAAAAAAAAGGAGATCTATATTTTCCTGATTCTGTTGTTCTATACTCAATCCAATTACATTTAATTCAATTCAATACAACTTCACTAATCTACAAAGGCAATTGGATTTGGGGCATAAGTGGAAACAGACAGGAAAAGGACAAGCAAAAGAGCTGTTGGAACTTTGTTGGGTTGAGAATTGCCTGTAATTACTGTAAATCGACTAACTTTGTCTATTCTGTGCAACATCTGTTGCATGTGTGTCTGTCCTGGAAGAGAGAGGTTGTTTTCCTGACGTCTCCTACAGAATTTCCATGTTAATGAGCTTTTACTTTTTGAACTCGAGAGTCTAGCAACAGAGGATGTCTTATGTTGTTACACATCCTACACAGACTGTGTAGTCTTTGGAGGTACATTTTTAATTAGTAATATTTAGCTATAGTATATTAACCTATTTAGGTCCACTGGCAACTGTAGTTGTTTTAAAAAATATAAATATCATTGTTGTGCCCACAGAGGAAATATACATATGGACTATATATATTTTAATTTGGCTGTAGGCATGAATATTTACAGTTTTGATTTGTAAATGATTTGTAAGGCGGCAGATAACCCTGCTGCACCTGCTGCTTAAAAAAGTAAATATTGTTCAGTGAGTAAATGTTTTAAAATGGAATACTTTCAACAGTAGACTAATTGAATCTGGAATAATTGGGATATAATATAATTGAAATTACATTTATTTTTCTCATGTCATCTCTCATTTTAGAAGTAACTAATTGTGTAAATATATATAATGTATTTCTTTACATAAAAAGGAGAAGACAAAGTAGTTGTTGTCATGTACACATGTATTTTTACTGGTCTGGCCTACTTGAAAATAAATTGCGCTGAGTGTGGCCCATAAACTGAATTAAATTCGACATCCCTGCTCTAGAGTAACCCAAAAAGAATTTTGTACATGGGATACACTACTTTTTGTCTATGGGCATATTAATGCAACTGCTTCTTACTAACTACTAATACAAAAAGGGAAAAAATTGATACATGGGTCAGTGACAAATCATGGTTGGAAAAAAAAGTCACAAACTTAATAAAATACAGTTTTAAGAAGCATTCATCCGGTATCTCTAAATTTAAAATATTTAATCTACCTAGAATATAAAGTAGTTTATATAATGTGCTTTTATTTTTAACCCTTTCTTTAAAGTAAAACTATCCGGTTACAAGTTTTTAGGGTTACACCACATGGCAGTTTTAGCTTTCTCCTAGATAACATGATCTTTCAACTGCTATAAGCATGAAGACCTTGGAATTGTGTTGCATTTGGTTGAGTCAATAATAATCATGTCAGGGACAAAAAATAAATGTGACATCGATACAAACAGGACATCTTCAAGAACTGCAGAAGTTAGAATAAATTCAGATGCTGACCTCCTATTGGCGGGCTGACCAGGAAAGGGATGCCATGCAGAAAATAGGCCACTCCCAGAGCGGCGGTCAGGTAGGTGGGGCCCACAGCGTCAGAGGTCACCACAGGAATGAGTGCTACGTAGGCCCCGTCAAAGTAGCCATAGAACACAGCAAAGACGGCGAGGAGGGGGAACGAGTGAAGGAATGGGACAAACAGGCAAAGGAGGCCTTCCATGCCAACCGCCGTGAGGTACATCAGCAGGCGATATTTCCTCAGACACCTAGAGGAAAGGAAATCACCATTGGTATTGGGAAATATGTGCTTTTTTTAAACCTGAAGGATCTTAAAGGGATTTTTTAGGGAGTTTTTCCTTGTACAATATGAAGGTCTAAAGACATGAAATGTTGTGGTGAGTTTGTAAAAAGTTAAAGCTCATTAAATCAAATGTGTGATTTGTAATTTTGGGCTATACAGGTAAAACTGACTTTACTGACTTGTCTCATTTGACACATAAACATAAAACCTGACTCCAGCCCCAACTTACTTCCTGTCAGTAATCCATCCAAAGGTGATGTTACCCACAATGCTGCATACTCCAAATATGGACATGAGAAAGGCAGCAAGCTTTTGCTCCACCCCTTGACTGATGGCGTAAGGAACCATGTAAACCACTGGAGCGCTGCAGCCATATGCCATGAATAGGAAGGACACTGAAAGAATCAGGAAGTTGGGTATTCTAAGAAAGCCGAACCCCTTCCGGGACTTGTGGGATAAAAAACAGGGACGTTTGGTTGATTTTTTTGTGTTCACTAAATCAGGGCTGTCGTGAGAGGCATCTGCTGGTTTGGTTTCAGAGAGTCCAGAGTCTTCTCTCTTATCATCCATGATGTCAGTCAACTTGTTGCTCAGGTTCATGTTTTCCACCAAGTCCAGGTCATCCTCATTTGAGCTGTGATCAGCAACCTTAGGATGTGAGGCTTTGATGTCTCCTACCATTGTGCCAGTCAGCGTGTTGCTGAATAAAATGCACTCATTTATCTTCCTATCTGTTGGCAGCGCTGCTGCATCCCCTTGACCTTGTTTGTCGTTTTCAAGTCCACAGCTTCTGAGCGCTCCGTTAGCTATGAGCAGCGATTCCGTGTATTTTAAATGGCTTGCATCCAGCTGCTTTAGCTCCTGGCTACAGTCAGAAGGTTCCTCGCTGGCTGGGTGGGCTGTTGTCACACACTCCTTCTCAGGGTTTTCCATATTGTTGTCATGCATGCTTTAGATGGAACAAAACAGAATGAAAAAATACTTTGAAATGGATACAATTATTGAATCAGATATACAGTATATTAGTGCTTTTTAATTTATCTGGAATTATGTTTATAGGTTGGTAGATTTAGCTTAGCATAAGGGAAAAAGAGAGACAGGGCTAATTCAGTTCTTGTCAAAGTAAAAAAAATAATTAATTAATAAACCCCTGTAAGTACCTCTAAACACATTACTTTTGGATTTGATCCATACTAGAGATGCAGTTAGCACAGGCTGAACAAAAATAATATTATGATTCAATTCAGGCACACTTTGAAATAGTCCAATTTTCATCAATCAGTATTATTTTTTGTGTAGGGCTGAGTCTCCTGCATTTTGTTTATTAGAGAACATGATAGAACATGCAAAAGTAGTTTAATAAACTCAAGCAGGGACAACTGAAGACAAAAGAAAAAAGAAAAATAAGGTCAAGGTTCTGCTTGGGTCAAATTTTAAAAAGCAGTAAATAGAGATGAAACCAGTGCGGGTTACGTTATTTGCAAAGGCTGCAAACCCATCTGTACCTGACAGCCACAAGACGGGCACGTGCATTAAACACCAAGCCAGGCTCTCCTATGGATTTTATACTTTAAATATATCAGTACCCTTTCAACAGCACACAGGAACTTGTGGGGTGATTCATTGCTGGGATTAGTGACTTCCTGGAGTCCTGATTGGTTGGGAACTGTAACAGTTTTAGCAGGATTCTATGAAGTGATGTCCGGTAGAACTTGTTGTTTTTGGTTTGCTTATAAAATAAAGAATTTAAAGAGCTTTAGAGGTGCTGATGGGTGTGATTATGAGCTCCTGAGATGGAGCCAAACAGTTCTGTTTCCAGTCATTAAGCTAAGATAATTGGCTCTATGTCCAAAATTAGGGAAGTGGTAACTGTTTTCTAATCAGACTCCCATCAAGGAAGTGCATCAAATTGTCATTGTTACCAATGAAGCAAATAAAATGCCGAATGACTTAATTCATTTATTAGATATTCCCCCTTAAACAATTAACAGAAATTTACTAATCAACAGAAATCTAAAAGACGACATTTAGACTCATCAATTACTCTGCAACTAACTGTCTATGACCTGAAAGTAAAGGAGTTGTTGACTTACTTATCACCCAATTTTGGTTGGAGAGGCCTCATCAGGGCACCACAAACACACAAGTTGGAAACAAATCCTCCCAGAATGAGAAGCGCTCCTCTCCAGGAGTACTGCTCGATAAGCATTTGGACTAAAGGAGCCATGACGAAGGTCCCAATGCCGCTACCTGGTGAGAATGGATTTGATGGGATGAAATGAAGCAAGGAAAGAGAGAAGAAGAAACAAAGGGAACCTAAAAACAAACTAGAGAAAAGTGCAAAGGAAAACAAGAAAGAAGTAAGGGATGAGCAAAACTAAAATAGGAAACTATGGCAGTAGAAAAGTAGGAAGAGGTGATAGAATAAAAATGTGTAGATGGCAAGAAAATAAAGCAACCAATAAGTAAAAATGTAACTACCAGACAGGGCGATACCATACGCCAGAGCTTTCCTTTCATTGAAGTACTTTCCCACCATTGATATGGAAGGTGTGTAGCTGAGGGCGAAGCCAAGACCTGTAAAGGACGATAAAGGAGTTTGGAGTTGGAGGCTTACCCGGCCAGGATACAAAAGTGATAAAATATCAAATTAAAGGAAATATAATACATATAATATAATATAATACAGGCCTTCTGACCTGGAGTCCAACTGTGGACATTTTTTTAAGAAAATGTTTTGTTTTCTTAAAACAAAACCCAAACTGATCCCAAATCAGAGAAAAAACGTGGAATGAAATAGATTATCTGGCAGTGGAATAAGATATTTCTATTTAATTACTGTATACAAAGTGCTCCACAAAAGAATAAACTTAAAACTAGAGTCAGTTGGGTGGGTTTTAAAGAATTATTAACACTAAAGATATTTTTGAGATGCTGTGTGAGACAAACTTGCTTTAGAAATATATGATGACTTTAATCGTTTAAAAAAAAACGGAAAAATAGGTTTGGCTCCATCTGTGCCTACCTCTGATGAGGTGCTACTCAGCTTAAGGCCATGACTCCTCTGATGCCTTTGGTGGAATTTTAAATGTGCAGGAGGTGAGGACAGTTTCAGGTCTCTTTTAAAATGCTCATCACTCTTGCTACAAGGGATGCATCCGATGACTGTCTCAGACAACCCAGATAGACTAGTAGGAGGATACATGTCTCTTGGGTAACTCCATGACCCTGCTGTCATTAACTCCTTATTCTTGACACATTTGACACATACTTTTGATTTGAATGTTTTGGTCCTGTAACTATGAAACATTTTTGCATGATCTTGACCTTCAATCCAGGTAGCCAATGGGCTTCAATCTTTGTTTTGCCTAGGAAGTAGAGGCTCATTCATGTTTAGTTAATTATTTAGTTAAAAATCTTGAGGGACGAATATCTCAAAGGAAAAAATTACATCACATCTGTGCCCTGAATTGTAATAAATGAGAGCCACAACATGGGGCTATATATTTAGATCCATTGACGCAATCACCGTCGCATCTGCACCTGTCCTTCATCTTTGTGTTCTTTCAGAATAGCATCGTTCAGATTGGATATTAGTATACAATATGATTGAAGACACACGAGCTCCAGAGTTGTTATATTCAGGTGAGGTGCCCGTGTACCTGTCATGACACCCATGGAGACGTAGAGGTACTCCAGACTGGAAGCGAAGTAGCTGATGACCAGACCACTAGAAGACAACAGGCCTCCCAGCATTATTATAGCTCTGCAGGAGAGATGGCTCCCAAGTAAACCACCCAAAGGGGCTGAAAACACAATGCGGGTTTCATTTATTTCACTGTCTGATAAATTTTGTAGATCATCATTTTTTTGCTTGTATCAGTTATTCATTCTGATAATGCTCAACCTAATATGGTAAAAAATGTGTGTACATCTAGTGAATGTCAAACAAATGAATGGACTGGTGAAAACAGTGCAAAGGTTAAACAATAAATCATCTAACAATGTTTTTTAAACTTTTCCTGGGATTTATTTTAAGTGGTGATGTCAATGTCAGTAGTCCTGACAGCTTATTTTGATTGTCCCATATAATGCAAATAGCCATTATCATTTTTTTTAGTTTAAGATAAGGTTCAAGGGTTATATATATATAAAAAAAAAACTTCAATGCATCGTACACATTGCATTTTTACAGACTGTTCTTTCTTGATTTTGTAAGAATTTAGAACAGTAGCTCCCTTTGCCTGTAGAGGCACAGCCCAGCTGGTCCTGTTTTCTTCTAAGTGAAAATCAGCCAATCGGACTCTAATATATTCATAAACTTAACCAACCTGTCTAACAAAGTCAACCAGGCACCAGGTACCAGGCCCTAAAATAAGGACAGGTCATAGCGTCGTCATTGCAGGAATCAGATGTTTGCATACTAGTCTTACCACATAACATGGTGGTGGAGTCGATGAGACTGTGAATCCAGGCAGTGGTGGAATAATCCCTCTCAAAGTACAGCTGGAACTCCACAAAGAATATGGAAACACATCTAGACACAGACGTGTAATAATATTTAATCATTTCACTTCTCTTTGGCTAACAAATGTTGCAGCACAATAACAGTTTAACCTTTCAAACAACAAAGTAACAAAATTAATAAAGGGCATAAACTGGCAATGGTGGGTGTTGCAAGAGCTTGGAACAGTGTCCCCTTTATAGCTGCTATGAAACAGATCAGGTTTAGAACAGATTAGATTCAGGAAGCTGTACAGAAGTCAGGGACAAAAGGTGAAAGCTGATATTGAAGAGCAGATAAACAAACATATCTGATACGACACTTGATAATGCAGTGCTGGAAACATCATTTAGGTCTGTAGTCTAGGAGATTGTTTCATACTGGCTTGGTAATGTGTCATTCAGACATTTCTATATGTGCTTATTCCTCACTAGGGTCATAGTGGTCTGCAGCCAATCCCAGCTCATTACAGGTGAGAGGCAGGAAAACACCATAGACAGGTACCAGCCAATCATGGAGCACACACACCAATCACTCACACCTATGAGCAATTTGGAATCTCAAAATAACCTCAGCACATTTTTGGACTGTGGGAGGGAGATGGAGAATCTACAGAGGCATGGAGAGAACATGCAAACTCCAAACAGAAAGTGGATTTGTTGCTGTGAGGCAGCTGTGCTACAGCCCACTGGCCCACCATGCCACCCCTAGGCAAAGTGTCAACAAGTAGAATAATAAAATGACTTTTAACTGTTATCCTTTGCAGTTTCAGCCATTATGTGACATAACAATCATTAGATTATTTAGTGTAATAATCTCATTAAATGTGCATCAGTGGCCTTGACAGAGGTGATAAATTACAATCATTAGAGGTGTTTTATTGGTTTATGCCTGTCATTCATATGATCTTTTATAACTTTCATTGCCTGTTATGTAACTGCAGAAACAGGTCTTATCACATTTGACCGGGGCAGAGCAGATCTTTGTGAAAGTTATGGTAAAGAGGTAAAAACACATTTATATTCATTAGAAGCATGTTCTTCTCAATATCTCCTCCTCTCCTCTTTATATGCAAACCTGCTGTTCTCACACACTAATTTACAAGGAATGTTGCTTTTCTCCTTCGATCAAATGTGAACAGCAGCAGAAGCCAATTAGTCAAACTAGAAATGTCTGACAAACAGTGGCATGACATGTTCTAAACTTTACAAGCATACTGTTTTATTCTTTTATGGATCATAGATTAAGTTTACAATTAAGAGATACACTGAGAGATATGAAGATAGATTAGAATGTGTATCACATGGCATTTTTATCTAGAATGAGAATATGGTTAACTATGTAATGTTCAAGAAACTACAGCACATAATCAACATTATCCAGGATATCCCCTTTCATTAGTTTCCACTACTAACTGTACAATCATTACTTAAGCCAAATAATATAGTTTTCAAGCACATGTATGCAGATACTTTAGATTTTTAGTTTTTCAAATTTGGAAAATAACTCCCTGTGCATTGTGTTATTGTGTTCAGCTGCAACTCATAACACACAAGAGGTCTATCCTACTACTATACCACCCCAATACCTCAAAAACTGCAGTAACAAGACTGCATTATTTCTGAAATTAATCCTTAAAACCTGAAAAACCTTTCAGGGAAAATATAATACCAAAATGTCAGGTTATGAAGGAAATGCTGTGCAAAGTTGGTTGTTGGCCAATATCCCAGCAGGATGTCATTTCTTTGTGGAAAAAGAAGTGCTGCTAAATCATGTTATTGGCTTAAGACTGGAGCAGGAATAAACTCCTGCCAAGTAATAACCAAGAGGCGATAATGACCAACGCTAAGAACATGGAGCCCTGTTCAGTGCAGCATGCCAGGACTGAATATTACAAATCCACAAGCTGCTGTGTGTCTTTGTGCAGGTAAAGTCATAATCTGTAGATTTCAATGGAACAGATGGATACAGGTATTTAAAATTACAAGCTAAAGGACGTTAACCTGTTAAGTGTAAAGTGCGCATTATATGACCATTAATGATTCACTTGCTTGCTTTTGTTTTGCCTTTCACCTTGTTGAAAAGACTACAGCTAATGAGATTCATTAAATGTCAAAAATAATGCAAATACCACTTTTAATTTGTCTTGTTTTGTCTAATCAACAGCCCAAAATCCCAAATATTACATAAATATATGAAAACTGTCATTTGAGAAGCTGCAAGCTACCAATAGGGTGTTATGATGATGGAACAATCACTACCAACAAGTAGATAAATACATCTCAATCTTTGTCTGTGACTGCAGCTGATTGTTTTGTCATTCCGAGGAAGTTCTGACTGACCCAGCCATTAGTTAATAATCTGAAAACAAACTACATAGAAGAAAGAACATTTGGTTGAAAACCAACAAATAATGAAGTGTGAGTTATGTAGATTCAATCAAATTAAAATTAAAGGGTTTCAGAACCCCCCCCCCAAAAAAAAAAACAAAAAACAAAAAAAAAAAAAACAGGATTCCTTTAGGACAACAAATTAAAACACACACACACACACACACACACACACACACACGCATTCTCACCTGGTAACTGCCCGGGTGCAGATGTTTGCTAGGAAGCAGCCAACCACAACCATCCAGCCCCAACCGCCTTCCGGTGGGGTCACGTCCCTGGACGCCCTCCTGCCCCCCTCCAACTTCTCCTCTGTGACTGACATGACTTTCCTGTAGAGTAGAGTTATAGTTAAAGATCTAGTTTTATACAAACTATAAAGCCCACTGGGGTGAATCTGTGATTTTTGATTTTAGGCTACACGAATAAAATTACTTTAATTGACTTGACAATAAAAACTGATAATACAAATAAATACAATTCAGAACTCAAGGTATAAACATGATAAAACAGTCTGACAAAACTGAGTTTGTCTGCTTAAGAGTTCCAGGCAAGGATTGATATTTTGAAGGACCTGAAGCAGCGATCAGGCTAATGGGGAGTTAGTAGATCACAGATCAGAAGTCTTTAAAACAGTTAAAACCTTAAAAACAATTTATATAACTCACAGGTAATGAAGGACAGCAGGGATTGGTGCAATTTGGTTCTCTTAGTTTGTGTACATTCCTCTGCATCTGCAAGTCTAAAAACATGCATAGATATAGTTCACAGTTTTCTTCAAACATACATGCATGTAATATGAATAGAATTATTGCAGAAGAGATGTAAGAAATCGGTAGGCTGCAGAATCTCTTATTCTCTTAGGCATATTCTTGCCAGCAGGTAAAAGTGAAGGAATGTGCTCTTGTTAAACAAATGAAAATGTCAATAATGACTTCAAGTCTTATTAAATATTTAAGTAGTTCCAGACATGCTTAATGGCCAGTGAATGTATAAGCTGCTAATACAAATTATTTATGATTATGAACATGACAGGAGAAGAGTCACCAAAGTACATCACATAGTCTATGTGAATACATGTTGGATTGGTGTTAAAGGTCCCATAACGTAGAGAGTAAGTTTTTAATATATTTATTATTTTAAAAAGGTTTGTGTATTCTTTAAAATCACTGCATGTTTCAAAACTCTCTACCCACAGAGAAATGCACACGGCCCTTACTTGGAAAGGATGCTTTGAAAATGACCCATCCAGACTTGCGATGTGATATCATAACTATACAGTCATGGCCCACTGCCTCAATTCACTATCATTAAAATGAGCCAATCAGAGGAGAGGCTCTTTTATATTAATGAGACAAAACCACAAATGTATCTTTTAACGAAAAAAGACAACTTCATATAAAACCCAGGAACCCAGAAAAAATATTAAATATGGGAAAGACTTTTGGGAAGGAAATGAGGGAATCCTGTGAGCAGATTGTGACATTCTACTCACTAAAAACACTGTAAAAACGGTCAGATGCTGCAACAAATAATTACACTCAAAAACAAAGTAAAGTAACCAAGTAATATGAGGTCTCAAACAAGCCAGAAAGACCTAATGATTTGTATCTTTTGAGCATGATAAAAAAAAAGTGCAATGAAAAATGAGGAAGAAATTACTGTTTGCTGACAATGTTATTTCTAAAACACTTTCTTTAAAAAAAATGTATTCGCACAATAGCAAAAACAAACTATGACAAATATGACCCACAGAAACTGTTTTACCATAAGAAAATCCCACAAAAAATAACACTTTTCTCACTTTTCTCTTTGTAACAGTCTCACAGAGAAGAAAGCAGAGCAAGAGCTTCAGAAGTGTCCTGTTGATTACTCTTATCGCTGTGAATATTAAGCAACGCTAATGTGAACACACAGCATTTTTTAAGTTCTAGCTTCCCTACTGTATACATGTTTTCTGTTTGCAAACACTTCCTGAGAATCCCTGGTTGGAACAAAAACCTGCACCAATACAGGACCTGAGTTTGATACATGTGGTCTAGCCCATGTATACACATCCCTACTTGCACACAACAATGACAAAAACACAGGGTCTTTGTTGATAACTGTGCATCCAGCATGGCGACAGATGGTAATTTAGACTTTTGCATCTTGGACAGTACTGAGTCAACACTGTTGATGAAAACAGCTTATTCAAGTTTTCCACTCCAGAGTTATTAGAGGTTTCAAGCCCCCAGAACACTGTCTAAATGAAAGCCACTTCCAATAGAGTAGGCGGGTAGTTTTTACCCTCTTATCTATACATTTAGGAGTGATGGACAGATGGGATAGATGGCACTACACCTATACAGAGTAAATTGGGTAACCATGACTAAGGTACATGGAGCAAATACATGCTATACATGTTTGTTGGACTTGCAGAATGTTATAACTATTAAACAGAAATTCATTCGATGGCATTTAGTATAAATTATGATCGCTATTGTCAACATAGATGGCCTTGTCAACATGACATGGGCTGTCTCAATCAACCCTCTCTGACCCAGAGGCAGGGGATAATTGGAAGGTTTCACAAACAAAAGTTTGGAAAACCTTCCTATTACCACCTAGTGAAAGGTTTTTTCCCAACGGGAAACCTTCCATTTACCAACCAGCCTCTGTACAGCTCTGTGTCTCGATAGGTTCAGGGATGCAGGTCTGTCCCACCTCTCTGCTGTTTAAGTGGACTCATCACACATTACAGGTCTTGGCTCAGTTACATAGGATGTTGGTCCATTGAATTGAAATTTAGTTAAACGCATGGCTCCTTTCAATTTAAAGCTCATCTCTGCTTGGAGAAGCCACAGCTTTGTGATCTTCAAACAGCAGATCAGAAGACAGAGCCTCAGTTTCTATGGAGCTGGCACTGTTTCGGTGTATCTGTGACTTTTCAGGTTAGATCCCAGCTCATTTGATTATTGCAGCCCTGAGGCTAAAAGCACCCCCACCCGGCTCTCCCCTTCCCTTTAATTCCTGTCAAATGCTTATGTGTGCAAACCAGCAGCACTGAAGCAGTTAAACAGTATGTGCTGTGTTTGCGTTTCAGGTATTTGCTCTGATTTGGTCCATTACAGGAACTGCATCAGGCAAACACTCAACGAATCTATAAGCAAACAAATGACACGTGTTTATGTATATGTCGATTAGAGGGTTGGATAGAGCAGGTACCTCATCTTTGAGACAGAAAATCTTGAATTAGGAAATAAATTAGGAGCTCATTTAAAAAATCTGAAAATGATAAAGTGTTCTCTATGTGTCTGTGTGGGTGCTCTCTAGTTTCTCCATCTTCCTCCCACAGTCCAAAAACATGCTGAGATTGAATAGAGACTCCAAATTGTTCATAGATATGAGTGTGTGACTGAATGTTGTATGTGTCCCACAATAGGCTGTTACCTGTCTGGGTGTAACCCTACTTCCCACTTTAAGTACACTGGGATTGGCTTCAGCAGACCCATGTGAAGAATAAGGTATAAGGTATAGGTATATACAGTGAAGAAAACAAGTGAAGAAAACAAGTATTTGAACATTTGCTATTTTGCTATTTCTCCCACTTAGAAATCATGGAGGGGTCTGAAATTTTCATTGTAGGTGCATGTCCACTGTGAGAGAGATAAACTAAAAAGAAAAATCCAGAAATCACAATGCATGATTTTTTAACGATTTATTTGAGTGATACAGCTGCAAATAAGTATTTGAACACCTGTGTGTCATCTAGAATTCTGACCCTGAAGGACCTGTTAGTCCGCCCATTAGAAGTCCACCTGCACTCCATGTATCATCCTTAATCAGCCAGGAAAACCAAGGACTGGCTCCGTAAGAAGCATATCAAGGTTCTAGCATGGCCCAGCCAGTCTCCAGACCTGAACCCAATCGAAAATTTTTGGAGGGAGCTCAAACTCTGTGTTTCTCAGCGACAGCCCAGAAACCTGACTGATCTAGAGAAGATGTGTGTGGAGGAGTGGGCCAGGATCCCTCCTGCAGTATGTGCAAACCTGGTGAAAAACTACAGGAAACGTTTGACCTCTGTGATAGCAAACAAAGGCTACTGTACCAAATATTAACATTCATTTTCTCAGGTGTTCAAATACTTATTTGCCACTATATCACACAAATAAATCATTAAAAAATCATGCATTGTGATTTCTGGATTTTTCTTTTTAGTTTATCTCTCTCACAGTGGACATGCACCTACGATGAAAATTTCAGACCCCTCCATGATTTCTAAGTGGGAGAAAGAGCAAAATAGCAGTGTTCAAATACTTGTTTTCTTCACTGTAGGTATAGATATAGAAAATGGATGGATGGATGATTGTCAGATTTGCACTTTTGAAATTGCTCTCATGTACCCGGCCAAAGGTTTCACAGAAGCTCCTTTTGCCTCGTCATGTGGTGCTCCAACTGTTTTTTTATCTCATCAAACCAACAGGTCGTAAAGTCTGCATGTGTGTTGACTGACAGCGAAATTCACAAGCAGAGAACTTCCCTCTGAGTTTCCCACTGAGTTTACTCAATGTGCTCACGTTCCAGCACTGGGACTGTAAACATGCAACGTGCTTATGTGTAGTCGCACACATTTTTATTTAGTATGAGCTATATGACTGTCTTAAAACATGGCCAGAGAACATAGGCTGATTACACAAAAGAAATGAACATATTTCCTATTTAAAGAATAAAAGCATTTGAATGAATGTTATTCATAAATAATAAGTTAAGTTTAAGTTAATTTGCACTTTAACTCATTAAGTATTTAATGTTTTGTTGCCATGTGGGATGTTGTGTTATAATTTGGGTTCTAGAAACAGAAATGTTATGAGCCCAAATAAATGTTTTTTAAATTGCAGGAATCATTCCTTACTAGAAAAATTCCTATAGAATAAACTTGTGATGGTGACTAAAATCCACATTCCTCCCCCCATTGCAAGAAATCTATTTTAAAAAATGCAGCTTATATAAAGCTCCAGTCATCCAAATGAGCACAAATGTTACAGCATTTTAGTGACACAGTCCCACTTTTTGTTACTATACACTCACCTCAGCTCAACAGGAGATTTAAGACCATAAATGTATCTCCATAAATGTATCAATTTATTGTTAATATCGCAGACTCTGATGAACCTTCAAATTAGCTTCAACTAAACATTTAAATACATTTCTCTGTGCAACTTATCTTTGTGCACACATATGAACTGACTGAATTGATGGACAAGAAAAAATGATTTCATATCTACAGCAGTCTAAAGTAACTAAATCCATTTACTCAAATACTGTATGCGTACTTGCACTTTACTTGTCTATAACTTTGTAGTATCACTCCACCTCATTTCAGTATTCAATATTACACTTTCTATCTGAGAGCTTTATTTATTTGATGCAGGAAGCTTTTAAACCTAGTTTTTAACCTTTTTTTTGTCTTTTGTGATTTAAAAACAGCAGTCAGCTCACATTTTATTTTGCTTTTACATTGATTTTGGGAAGGAAATGAGGGATTTGAAGTACATTTTGCTCCTAATATGCTTCTTATGTACTTTTAGGTAAGATTTTTCATGCAGGACTTTCACTTGTAATGGGAGTATTTTCACATTGATGTATTAGTACTTTTACTA